>OY365817.1:10463679-10782282 GCA_959347315.1 Bimastos eiseni | reverse complement strand
AGTCGATATATGGCGGAACCAAGAGTCCCTTTAGGGTTTACTCTTTGATCGCAACCTATGTATGTGACTACAGTGATTATTCTGGAAATGTGTACTATTATTAAATGTGAATCAGTAGACCTGAATATGTCTTTATGTCATCTCTGGAGTCAGGAACGGTTGATGATGGACGAATAGTAGTACATTGTTTGTTGCTAGCCTTCCACGTATCACACATGGTATGACCAACAGCCACAGCTAGGTTACAAGCAGTCTGTAATCGTAAACTCTCTGTTCATTAAAAACTCGGTTACGACGGGAAGCCAACGACGGTTAAAGGTCCTATCGTAAAGATAACGACGAGGTCAAGGTCTAGGTTGATTCGTTTTGCCTTGAGAAGTTGCCTGCTCGTTTTAATGGAGTCCGCTACTGGACGCAACCTTTTTTCGCTCCAATTTTAACCAGGGGTTCTGCATTATTTCACCCCACGGCTCGCTCCTTCCGCTGACCCAACCGCGGAGGTCAAAGTGTTAATGGCAATTAGCCACCGTATCTAAGTGTGAAAGTCAGATTATTCAGTGTTGTCCGCCTGATATTATAATTATGTAAGCCTACGGGTATAATTGGAATGAGTCAGTGAATAGTAGTAGACAAAGAGATGTGGTTATTTTGAATAGAAGATGGAGACTCATGAGTCATCTTGTGTTCTTTGTGAGTCACCGCAGAGATTGTTTCTAATCGTAATTTTATCTCCAGGTCAAAGCATATCTTTATAAATAAAGACAAGATTCTTTGTGTGTGTCTATCTGTCCGGCTATGCATTTGCACAGTTTTTACAGCTATTGACTCGAAACCTTGGCCGTCGGCTCGGGAAACACCTGGAACACCCAGTAGAGGGGATGGTAAACCCGCGGCCGCCGTCTTCCTGGTCTCCAAGGTTAAAAACCTCTTTCAGGTGTCCAACAACTACCCTAAGGAGTCCACATAAAATGGTAGTATAATAAGCTTACCAATCGTGATCAATTTCCTTCTCAGTCGCCAGAAGTTACTGTACTCACAGGTTCCGAGGTACTACACTTGGCAAACCAACAAAACCTCGCAAAGACGAAAGACAGGCACACCTGTGGAAGGATATCCATTCCAGGGGTCAAGTCCATTCCCATTCTCGATATTTCTTAACCCAGGCAACGCTTGGTAACCCAAGCTACATGTATAGTCTCTAATATCCAAAGGGCTCGCTTAAAAATAAATAAAAGCACTAGAACTGTTAGGCCTACTATAGGTCGATTACACATACCCTCTCAACGCGCAAGGCATTCCTACGTGTATCCAAGGTCCCTCTGAGTAACATCTATTATTATTGTTATAAAAATGCGCCTGGTTACTTCTCTAGGCCTTGAATCAGAAGCTTAACAATAAAAATTAAGATATACCTGTCAATAAGGTTCCTCGTTTCTATTTGTGCAGAGCGAACTCTTCGTGTCCAGAACAAAGACGCGTTTATGTCATCTGCAATGTTCAGGTAAATCTGTTGTTTTATGTCACCTACAGCGTTACGGTTAATGCACTGTTTAAATGCCACCTGCAATGTTCAGGTTAATGCATTGTTTAAATGTCACCTACAGTGTTCCGGCTAATGCATTGTTTTAAGTCACCTACAATGCTCAGGTAAATGCATCGTTTTATTTCATGATCACCAAGCGATTAAAATGTCTTCACAAAAATGACAATCATGAGCAGAGGACATTTTAGTCATTTGATTCATTCACGCACCTTAATAAAATTTTATAGGCCCTACACACATCTATTTATACACACAGACACGTACATATATTACATATATATATATATATATACAGCAGGGAGTAACAAGCGGGGGGCACCGGCCCCCCCGTCTCAAAACTGGGGGGAGGGGCAAAGCCCTAGTTTTAGTGCTCAGTGCCCTCATCAAATCGGTTCTTATTTATGTTTCTCCAATGACTTTTCAAGATGAATTTTGTTAAGATAATTTGTGCCCCCATTTTTCAAATTTCTGGGGAATCAAAATTCAAAAAGTGGGGGCCCAAAAAAATGTTTGCCCTTGGCGCAATATTTCTAAAATTATGCCCCCCACTTTTCAAAACCTTGTTACACCTCTGATATACAGGTAGATCTGCACGCACATGAAAGCATGCTTAGCTGTAGTAGTCTACTCACCGCCAGGTTTATACGAAACGAATAACCTACTAATGTATACACGGAGATGCACGTTGTAGATTTAATTACATGATCGTAACGAGCCAGAGCACTTAACACACAGCTTAATTACCACAGCACACTTCTTAAATACAATACAATAGGCTTATTATATCCTATCTTTAATATCAAATATAAATGAATTGGCAAGAGCATAATAATTTGATGTGCTTCGCGGAAAAGTTACTTTGCACGTGACGTTCAAAATGTAGGGGCTTAGTGTTCTTATACGGCTATAGGCCTGCGTAAACACTACACGTGGTACTATGTCTATGTTTCAGCTATGGCAATTTAAAGAACGCATTGTTTTTGGCTGAGCTTCATATACATGTGGACCTACTCAAAGGTGTGCAATAAAATTGGCATTTAGGCTGAAAGCGACAGTTTCCTGCGTCTTATCTGCAACCATTAGAAGTTGTCGGGTTTAGCGCTGAGCGAAGAATGCCAAATGCTTTGCACGTCTCCCATGTGTTGGCGAAAATTGCTTTGACGTTTGCATCGTTTGCCGACATTAAGCGAATGCTCCGTAGGCTACACTATATCCTTGTTATAAGGACCTAAATCGAGCAATCGTAGGCCTATCTATTTCACAATCACATTTGGTATTATAGAACTGTTGTTATTCCCTTAAGACTTTCAAGACCTGCACGTGTTACGTTAGTGGGTCATTTGCCCATAGTATTTCTTGCTCTGGTCGCTGATCTTTTCGTTTGGCCCCCGAGGAAACTTTATGCTTCCACATGCCCGCATGCCATGAGACAGAATAGAGCTTTAGCAATTGTGGGTTTCAGTGTTTTGAATAGCCTCCCATCTGACATGCGCTCTCTCCTGCACGAGCTGTCTGGCTCTAGGCCTATCTATGAACTTCTCAAGACCTTCCACTTTCACCCATCAGGGTCGCGAGCGTTTCCGAATAGTTATCTGAAGAGGCACTATATAAATTGCATTGATTGATTCATTAAAATGTCTAAAATGTGTGCATACAGTTGACAGTGCATAGGCCTACTTATTGGCAAGTGTTAGTAGGTCAGTTGCCCATGTACATGTAGGTTAATTACACTCTTAGGCCCTATAGCATAGAGGGTCTACACATAGTCAGAGTGTATAACTATTGAACCCAGGCGATCTCTGCACACTTTGCACATGTATAAGAGGCCTCTATTCGAGTAGGGGGCGATATTCTCTGACAGTGACCCATGGATCCATAACTCAGTCAAAGTAACACTATATAAGGCGTCATCATCATCATCATCATAATTTGCTAACTCCAGCCATTTGGCGCCGATGTGCACGAATAAGTTTTCCACAGCATGATTAAAAGCACAGCAGTATTAAAAGGCTTGTAATTTTATAGCCCTATGAGAATGAAAATCGAGATAAAGGCCTAGGTAAATGCGCGCACTATGACTGCCTTAATCCAATTAACAGTTTAACACCAGGCATTAATTATAAATTTGCTGTTGTGAGTTCATTTACCTGGAATGACCTTCCTCCATCAACAAAAGAACTAAACTAGATAATGACTGACTCCATCAGCTTCTCACTCTTTAAAGGCGTTTATTTTCCCCTGGGTATCGATCCGTGCTTAGAGCGCCGCTGAATAGTTATTTTGTGAGAGGCGCTTTCTGAGAACCGATATAAAGATACGATATTACTGTTTCGAAAAAGAAAAAGTTTATGCTTTGTCTGTCATTATGTATGTTTGCAGGAGTGTCCAGAAGGTTCCATGGATTCCCGTGCTGAGCAGTGCGCCAAATACAACAATGTTTCCATCGATGAAGAGTTCTTCGAATGGCTTCCGTATTATGACGACGGTCAGTTCATCGATCTTCTCCATGCATGACCTTCAGATTTTAAAAATAATTACACGTTCTAATTAAGTAGATAATTGCTTTCGACACTTCTATCAGCGTATAGGTCTATTCCCAGACAGCCACGTTGTCAGTTGGTATATATAGACCTACCAAGCTAGATCGATTGTCGCATCATCTGCAGGTGCAGGCTTAATATTACTAAGCCGTTGCAGCCAAGGCTGCAAGCATGTTGGTTTTTTGGTTATTTGGTTTTTTGTTATTTTTTAAATAAAAAAACCAAAAATGTCAATTTTTTGATTACTTGGTTTTTTAAATATATTTTTAAAATTTACTACTATTACTATTATACCGTGTGTTATTCAGTCGAAAATCAAGCTAAGTTAATTATATAGGCCTAAACAAGTTGGAGCTCTTTTTCATGCTGTGTTCGATGCTTTTTATAACAAAACTTGTTACAAGATCCAAAGGAAAACTAAAAACCCAAAAAACAAATAAAACCAAAAAACAACTTTCTATTTTTAAAAATCTTGGTTTTTGCACCCATGGTTACGGCATACATGCGTGATGTCCGGCACTGGCTTCCTGTCTCGCAGCTCATTAGCTACAGGCTAGCTGCACTTGTCTGGCGGTGATGTGTTGGTAGCGCTCCGTCCTATTTACGTTTATATCCTACCGTAAGGCCCTTTGTTCCTCGGATATAGGGAGCTATTGGTACCTCGAGCTTAATCTTCGATCAAACAGCACCGAGCCTTCTCAGTTGTGGGTCCCTCGATCCTTTTGGAATGGACTTCAGCTAGCGCTGCGCGTACTTCCCAGGAACAATCTGCCGGCCTTCTACCGTATCCTCAAGTCTTTTTTTTGTTTGGCTGTAGCCTGGCTGAGAGCGATTCAGAGTAGGAATCTCTAAATGGCGCTATATAAATTTTTGGAATGAATTACAGAATTAAAGAAAGGCATATAGGTATATGCGCAGAGCCATGGGACCTACACTTAGTCCTACGTTGGTAACAGTGAGTGCAAAATTAAAAGACACGAAGCATGCAAGTAGGCCTATATAGGCTTATGACGCCGTTGGAGGGACTATGAATTGCTGAAGATTGAAGTCGACTTGGAAACCTAAATCACTGATACATATGATAATCTAGCTATAAACTTAATGATATGCAACTAGACTGCATCATGGATTGTATTGAAGTTACTAAACCCGGGTGCATTCCGTAGCCCTACAGCTGTTGTCCTGTTACTGGCATAGGCTGATAAGTGACTGATAAATTCCATGTTCAATCCATGCGTACACTAAATAGAATAGGCGAGGTACGATAGATTATGTTCCAGTTGGAACTATGCTCGTCTGCCATAGCAAAATAGACACCCTGGTCATTAGCACTGGGTGTCGGAGACTTCAACTGCATCTTCACATCGTTAAGATGCGAGTCACGTGCTTGTGTTCCCTCGCCACCCCTGTTAATCCCAGCGCCTCCGAATGACCAGAGCCAATTTATAATACTTCGCGTATTCTTTATAAATTATGAAATATAAGCACATTTTTAAAACGGTGTCTTAGTAAAAATTCTTCTACATTCTTTGTTTATAATGCACATTATATAAATTTTAAATAACCACTGCATGATATTTAATATATTTTTGTGCGTCTCTAATAATGTTTCTTTGCATATCGTGAGAGGCGAAAATGGCATTTAATTTTTTTGTTTTAAAACCAGCCATTCTACTCATAGCTCTGATTTTACTATGCAATATTCGCCATCTATTGCCAGTATTATCATCATTAAAAGGAGTTTGTGACGCGTCTAGACAAATGAATCTTGCGCAAAAAGCATGTTACATGCTCATTATCTTGAACAAACAAGTCATGAGATTAATCTTAAATAACAATAAATTTGATGATTTGAGAGTGAAGCTTCATTCCCCGCTAGTTATTAACTGTAGACATCAGCTTATCAATATAAAACCGCACTATATAAATCTTAACAAACGAAATCTTCGTTAAGTTCCACATCCGGAAAAGTTTCTGCGATTAAATTTACTGTGCAACGCTACCGCGTCGTATGTTTACAGGGTGTGAGAAATTGCATTGTGATGTTGCTTTATTCGCACATTTATTTCGCGGTTGTGTGTGTTCTCTAATTACGTTTGTTAAGTTGTGATTTCTGATTAGTTTGCACTTTGTTCAGAAGATCGATGCGCCTTGAAATGCCTCGGAAAGGGTGAACGCAGTCATCGACGTCGGGTAGCTAGTGTCGTTGACGGTACGAAGTGTGTTCCGAATAGCCTGGATGTTTGTGTCAATGGTACTTGCAGGGTAGGACAACTAGATTGCAATATAACTGATTTAAGTGTTATATTTTAAATGACTAGCTCTAAGGTTGTCACGGAGAATGAAAAACTGACCGAGGATCTCATAATATATTCCTAATCAAACAAGTAGGCCTACTATTACGCAACCGTGCTTAAGGCATCAGTCGATAGCTGCTACTTAGAAAATTCGTTGGGCAAGCCAGAATCAATCGAAGGCTAAGAAAGCTAGAGTCCTAGAAGACTGCAACAAAATGATTTTGTGATTATTCCAATAATGCCTTGTTTAATTCAAATGCAGTTAACCACTGCATACTCTTGAAGTGATCAAGATATGATCTTGTTTAAGAGGGACCACAAAGCACACCAATCCATGTGTATATGAGTAGGTGTGTATATTTTTTTTCTATTTTTTTTTAGTCAGTCGGATGTGATGGCATTCTAGATTCTGGCAAGCTGCTTGATTCTTGCCTTGGGTGCCACAACAGTAACTCCAGCTGCCTGACATTTCATGGCACTTTGAGCAACAGTCACTTGCCCAGTGGTTAGTTTTGCTATCACAGTTCTTGCATTTTTCATTTAAGCTGTTACAAATTATAGATTATTATTTCCCCTGTTAAGTCTCTCTTCAATTCGTTATAAAACCTGACTATGTCTTTCATGAATCATAAGCTGACTTTCTATAAACATAACCAACATGATGCTTATGAACTTTGTTTGCTAGATTCATGTGTATTGTATTGTTCAATTTATGTAGTGCATCTTTCAAAGCAAGCATATGCTGTTTATATCATAATAATCTTGTCCTTTCAATCTCCCTTCTATCAAAAAATAATATCCTGTGTGTTCATAAGTAGTAGGCCTATCTTTTGCAATCAGATTGTGTTGCTACTGAAGAAGTTTCTGTATTTTAAATTGCTTCTACACAGTACCATGCATTGTATTACGTTGCATATTGGCAAATGTCCTAATGTTGTTTTCTTGAACACCAATGCACTGTTTAATGGTGAGACAATTTTTATAAAAGTTTTTTAAATTGTGTTTATGCCCCACTTGCTGTTTCTGTAATGTTTTCCTGTGTCACTTCCTGTGCAGGTTACAACAAGTTAATTTTTCTGCCACAAGGGGTAACTAGCATTACTCTACAGAAAAATGGAGAAGGAAGCCACTTTGGTGAGCATACAATTGACAATCAATTTGCACTTGATAACCGACTTAAGTCTTTACTGACCTAATCTTCTGATCAATTTTATTTGGAAGTTGATTAGATAGGTTTAGAATCCTTGTAGACTGAAGAGACTTATATTTTATAAAATATTGGGCTCTGGCCTGCCAGGATACTTCCAATATGACTTTAATGAGGAGAAGGAATGGTTTCTCACTCCCTTTAGCATACACTGTCATTTATAGTATTAAATCAAACCTTATTTCCTTAGCATACACTCATTAAACCATCATTAAAATTCATTAATAAGAAATTAATTGTGTTGGACCAGTCCCTTGAATGCAGTAAGGGTATCATGTAATTAGAGTTGTCATCACAAGCTGAGGTGAATAGTTTACTATCAAAATGTTTGGTCTTCCACACTTCTGACTTACTTCTGATACTTTCTTACTCTTACATGGTTATGCAATCGTAATTCTCATTACTCCTGTAGGCCTGAATTTTCTAACACCAGATGTTTGTAAATAATTTTTTTATTATAATAGTCGCTGTTAGATAAGTTTAACCTAAAGTTTAGTGCACATAATCTTTATGTCCTGAAAGTACCCACTTTGATTTAATCTGCAATGAACTCTAACTGCAGTGTAATCTACAGTATTAGCTCACTGAACCTGCTAAGAATTGAACACAGTTTAATTGGCAGTCTCCAGATATGTTAAACATTTTAATGAAGAGAGTGTACTAAAAGTGATTGTGAAATCAATGCAGCTCAGCATTAACTATGGTTGCATTACCTGTTGTCCCTGACTTGAGGTAACATCACCTATACCAAACTTTCAGAATATTGGTTAATAAAATACTTGTAGCCACTTTTTTGTAAAAGCTTTGCTTAAAATAAAATAACTAGCCAGCAGTCAACATAGAGCCAGGATTCGCCTGGGATTGAATTTTGAACTCATTCAGTGCATTGCTTTGCCACTGAAGTTTTTCCCATTGTAGGTTTACCAGATCACAAGTGTTCTGTTTGATGAGCAATCAGAGTTAGGTCATAGTTTTATAACTAACATGCCTGATTTGCAAGTTAGAATTAGCACAGCTTTCATATGATGCACATACAAATGGCAGTTGCTATTATATCGAATGTCAGTGGGTATGTCCAAATATTGGAATTTAAAGTAAATTGTGTGCTGGAAATAGTCATGTTGACCTGGAAATTTGTATCAGAACGTTTAGCCAAAATTTTTATATTGCTAGTGTTCTGTTTGCGAGCCTTTGTTGGGACACGAAGAAAAATTGTCCGTGATAAAGTTAAGATATGCTAGTTAGGTAAGCCAATTGAACATTTAAGCCTACCTTGATCAATTGCATCAAACCTTCTTGAATATTATGTTTGTTTCTGTCAGGCTATGTGGTCAAAAAGATTGAAATAATTAACAGTTCTTGGCCATCATCACCATTAAGAATTTCTGGATTGGTAGTTACAATCAAGTTTAGTTGATTGATTGATTAATTCTTGCTTTGCTTACCAAGCTTTCTCATCCTTAAGGAAACCTGCCTCAGCAACTGCACTGCCTCCTCTCTCTGCCAACTAGACTCAGATCTCCTCCAATGGAACATTGATTTCTGGACAACCCCTCTGATGTGATGCAGCACCTGTGATTGAGCTGGTGCCATATGTAGCTTTAGAGTAGCACTTTAGAAATTTAGAGATATTTACAATTTTATGATTTTACGATTACGCTTGCGATTTCAGCATTGAGAGATCTTGATGGCATCTACCATCGCCTGAATGACTCTGGATCGCAGTTTGACTCTTCTGGAGTCAATTACATTAGCATCGATGGAACTGTGTTCCTGTACGACAGACTGGAATCTGGAATCGAATACCTGACTACTGATGGACCTCTGATCCGTTCGCTGTCAATCGAGGTCAGTATCCATAGCCTTTCAAAAGAACTACTGCTCATCTCTTTTGTATAGTATTGTTCTAAGTTTTGCATTGCAACTTATAACCTTAAAACATATGACATTTTGTTAAATGACACCAAATTGACAAACTATGTTGTGAGTGTTGCCAAATTGACCCCTGCACAGGCACCTGGAGACCAGAGTAGACCTACTTGTCCAAAGACATGTTTGTTGAACTCTGCCAAATTATGTGCATTTTCCCTCTTATTCTTTTATAGTAGTACTGTTGGCTGCCTTGCTTATGTGTGGATTGTGTGCATTTTTTGTAGTTACTGAAGGTTTCGGAAGATGAATCTGGTATTATGACGGTGTCCTATGATTATTCTTTGGGTTTCCAACATCAGTCTTCATCGTCTGAGATGTTTGTTTGGTTGGCTGGATCCTGGAGTGCATGCAGCAGCCATTGTGAAGCCGGTAGATAATTATTACATCAAACTATAGACATAGACTGGTTGTGAAAGGAATTGTAGGTAAACCTAGCTAGTGTACATTAGTGTATGCTTTGGTAAGAGAATTTATGTTAGACATATGAAATTTCATATGAAATTTCTTTTATTCCTTTGGATCATTGATACATTTTCAGGTATTTGTCTGTTATTTTGTAGTAGTTAAAAATTAAATCATTGGTGTATGGCAGTGTTCTGCAGCTAGCATAGCATAGTCACCACTCACATATGCAATTAAATTATTTTATGAAAAAATTAGATTGATATATTCAATGACCTAATCAATGCATGATTTCAGTGATGTAGGATGGTGTTTTATGCATATCAGTCTTCTGTGACTTTTGAACTATAATGCATTTGTCTTGGATGATAATTTGCCAAGGGCATTATGTATTGCTTAACTTGACACCAGTGGGGCTATCTCACTAGGATCTACTCTGAGAAATCTTTACGAAGGAGGCTATTTTTTTATAAATTGCTTTAGAGTATTCCTTGTTAGTGGAGTGAACGGTATGTAAATAGTGCAGTGATTCACTCATAAAACTGCTCAGTGTGCATTCATTTATGTAAAATCATGGGTGAGGATTTGTCTTTAGTTGCCTTATTGATACAATGTATGTCATACCTGGCAATCAATGTTCAGATTGTGAACTCGTTCCAAAATCCTGAAATCGAAATTGTGAGAAGGCTATTTCTATTAACTGAAATAAAACCTGAAACCTTTATTTGAAAAAACTTTTTGTGCCTAGAGTAATGTGGTCAATAAGTAGCATTGCTTTTATCAGTACATCATGTTAAGTTGAATTGTGTTGGGAACATAACACCACTTTCCCTTAATTGATAAAGTTGATGTAGCTTCCCATTAAACACAATGGCATGTAGCCCCGGAGCGCACAAAGGAATGCCACCCAGGTCAGAAATTTAGAGAATGAAGAAAGGTTATTTTAAAATTGTTGTGTTGTATTGGATTTAAGTATTTCTAAGACTCCTGTCACTGTACAGACCATGCCAGGGCGCTTTCCGTGCACAGGACCCTGAGAGATGAGAAAAGATTTGGCACAATGGGAACTCCAGTGCATTAATCTCCCAAGTTTGCATTGTGCACTTTAGAGTTTATCTGAATGGTTGAAGCAAGATGTAAATATTGTAAGCTGGACGTGAGAGGAATTGTGGGTAATACCTAGCTACATTACAGGAATGTATGCTTGAGCATGAAATGTGTCAATACAGTGTCATATGCAGCATTTTGCATGCCTATGGATTCTTGACAAATTTTCTGGTTCTTGTCTGTTAATTAGGGATTGGCAATTACACCATAATTTTTGCAATGTTAATTAGTAATGTTGACCATTTCATGTACAATTCAGTGTCATCAAAGAGAAATGTCACATGCATTGAAGTCATCACAAGGGAAATAGTTGATGGAATGAATTGCGAGCTTAAATTGAAGCCAATCACCCACCGTCCATGTGGTTTACGTCCATGTCAAACCAGGTATTGTTTGTTACTACACTAAACAAACCTCAAAACACACCTCATTATTATTCATATTCTGATATGGCATGGTCAGGGACATTGATCCCAAGTTCAGCCCAGCATTTGAGGTAAAAAGGCAATTATAGATTATAAATATAATCAATTATATTTATAATCTATATTTATATAATAATCAAGGCAATTATAAATATAGCCCATAAAGGTATTTCAAACAAAGATTCTGGTGTAGTTATTTTGACTGTCTCTGTATAGTCGATATCACCACTGACATGATGCAGTGTTGATGAATAAGCTGGTGTCCTGCTCTTAACTTCAGAGTGGTATTTTAGAAATCTGAATTACAATTACAATTTTATGATTTTACGATTACATCTAGGTGTGTATGCTTTATCTGGACACTCGCTATATAGCATCTCTTAATATTAGCTTAGAAAGCACTGTCTGTGTCAATCTATACGATGCTAAATGTCAGTAATACATATGTGTCATTAGCAAGCAAAGCATCATCATTGGTGTACCTATGCACATGAACATAGCCCCCAGTCAAGTGATTCCCATCCAGATTTGACAAATGGCTTTTTATTCAAAGTGTTTGGACCAAGCTCCATTGAATGCGTGGAGTGTAGTGTATTAGCCTTGATGATGGCTTTGATGTTTATATGCAGTTGTACTACTGAGCTGTGTTTTCTTTTTGTCTGATTAGATCCTTTCTTAAGTTCTGCCATCCAAATATGTTCGATCATATGTCTGCATAATTCCGTTTTCCTATGGTATCTCTATCTACCACAGACTTAAATATAATTGAATGCATTTTCTTATTATAACACAATGATGTCGATTGATTGACTGTTAAACAGACCAATCATAAATGTGACATCCCCTTCTCTCGTGAGCTGCACGACTGCTCTGCAGTACAACTGCAATTGCGCGGTCAAGGCGTGTGTATGCACTTCTGAGCAAACAATGTTGGGAGAAGGGCGGTATCAATTTTGGCACGGTGGCTGATTGGTTAGAGCAGTCGGCCTGTAACGCTGAGTGTGCGCTGAGTGTGCGGGTTCGACCCTCGTCCAAGGAGTCACTGTGTAGGAATCTTGAGCAAGTCCTTCGCGCACAATTGCTCTGTAGTACAACTGCAATTGTGCTGTCAAGGCGTGTGCTCTTCTGAGCAAAGGATGTTGGAATAAGGGCGGTATCAAATTTAAGAAATTTCAGAATAAAATGAATTTTCCATTGTCCTTAAGGGAAGCGGATATAAAACCATGGACACAACATTACCTCTCGCAAAATGCTCTACTTATTTCTCCCTTTTACGACGAGTATGCTAAAAGTGGCTGGAGAAACCAATGCAGCTCATCGTTAAGTGTTAAGTACCATTGGAGAATTGTGTTGTATGGGTGAAAAATGATGCAGTTGTCACTGTAAATTGAAAATTATCTTGGACAATGCTTTGCTTCATTGTACACTTCTGAGCCCTGTTTTGAGCAAATTTCAATATATTGCATTGTATTAGGCTGGGTGATTGCAATCTGACTTGGTCATATATCATTTTGTATGTTTATATTTTTAACTGTCATCTGGTCCGTGACGAGGAACATGTCAACCCTCATTCATAGTATTTTTTTTAATTCATTTTTTTTATTACCAAAATTTGATACTGCCCTTCTCCCAACATTTTTTGCTCAGAAGTGCACAGACTCGCCTCGACGGCGCAATTGCAGTTGTACTGCAGAGCAATTGTGAGTGAAGGACTTGCTCAAGGTCCCTACACAGTGACTCCCCGGACGAGGGTCAAACCCGCTCGCTCAGCGCACACTGAACGTTACGGGCTGACTGCTCTAACCAATTGGCCACCGTTCCACACGATTTATTATTATTCATTTATATAGCACCACTCTCTCATGACCAGACATCAATAAATATCACTGAGTCATTTTGAGGGTAGGACTTGCTTGGAAGGTCTTCGCAGGGAAATGACTTGACCAATCAGCTGAATTCTAAATGTGCCACCAACTTTTCCTTACCTTGCTGAAGTGATGGATAACTTGGGTGAACTAAAGGGTCATTTTGCTGTTTTGTTGATGTTCTTCAGATGGGTGGTTAGTCAGTGGGAGCATTGCTCTCAATCTTGTGGTTCAAGTGGCATCCAGCAACGAGCTGTAGTTTGTGAGAAGGTTCTGGAGACTGGTCTTGTGATGGCCGTTGCCTCTAGTCAATGTCTGCAGCCTAAACCATCGACTGTCCAGTCGTGCAATGTGCATATCGTCTGCCCTGAGTGGGACACAGGCAGCTGGTCTCGGGTAAAGATGTCTTATTTTGCATCGTGTATTGTATACCCTCTCTTTTGTGATAATTGAAGATAATATGCTTCATCAGAGGGTTTCAATTCTGACAAAGCGCACTAGAATCAATCTTAAAACAGAGGCATTAGGTTCGATGTCTGAGTAAAATGTTCAGTGTCTGGGTTTCATGCTTAAAATTTGTTTCTTTTTTAAGTTAACCATAAAATACTGAGTAATTGTGTGTTTTGCCTGAAAAACAGACTGAAATTATTTCCAATTGCAGAATTTGTTTTCCTGAACCTTCTGGTCGCTAATATCATTTTTCTTGCTGTCATCGATTAAGGTATAATGTCTCATTGCATTAAGGAAAAGATATTTAAGCATACAACACCTGATTCGTGTCCTGTCTTGCAAGTGCCCGCTAGTGGTTTCAATTGGGTTTTTGAAAGAAAATGTGATTGATGGGCTTGTGTTTTTTCCAGTGCAATCGGGTCTGTGGGATTGGAACTCAGACGAGACAGGTCTTATGCAGATCAAAGCAACCTATAGCAGAAGCCAAGACAGACATTCTGCCAGACATCTTCTGTAGTCAGAAGCACCAGCCAATTGATGAGCAGAGCTGTGATGCTGGACCATGTCATGGTGTTGGATGGATTGTGTCCGAATGGTCACAGGTCAGTTGTGTACTGCCCTCATTTAAATCCTTCAGTTCTTCTAGGAGGTCAAGACTAAGAAAATAATTGACAGTAATGTCTAGAGGAATGACAGACTGTAATTGTCATGACCATCTCCACCACTGCTCTCAATCTGATTTTTTATGATCAGCATATGATATATTTCTGTCAAGGAGGGCAATCCTTTGGCAGAGGCATTTTGAACACTTCAAATTCTGGGTGATGGGCTGCACAGTTATTAAACCTCGCATGCAGGTCGCCATAGGTGCAATGTTTCGCTGTGACTACCGGTAGATGTGATAAAGTTGAATAATCTCAAGCATTAAGTAAAACATTTATCAAATTGGATTATGTTAATATAATTATTAATGTTGAAGACAATTCAATATTAAGCTACTACACAACAGATACAGACCTTGTAGGTCCATGACTTCAGTAATCTGAGCCATATGTTCTTTTTAGACATGCCTATTTGTCAATGGCTTTATTATAGTCTTAGTCCCCAAGTTGTACTGCAGTGGGCAGAAAGCCTAAAAATTCTGCTTCTATTCAGCTTTGAAAGCACAGTCTGATGAAAACTTATGTTACTATAGCTCTAATGTTTTCAGAGGTGCAATAAGCTGCTTTTTATTGTTTCACTTTACTGGACTATCTGACTCCTGTAGTTTATGCTCTTTCATCTGTTTAGTGCCCTGACACTTGCGACAGTTCTTCAGTGACTCGTCTCGTAGTTTGCAGCACAAGAGATGGTGCTGTTCATCCAGATGTTGAATGTGATCTATCCAAGAAGCCAATGGATCGAATGCTTTGTGCAATTAAAGATCATTGCATTCAAAAGCCACAGTGGTTTACATCAGACTGGAGTCAGGTATATTGTCTGATAACATGTTACTGTTGCAATATGCATAAATCTGCAATTAGCCTTCTTTTAACCGAAGGATTTTTTTATATTGGGCTCATAGTTTAGAAAAAAATGAACTCTGACCAACTACAATACTTAAAATCTGCACTTTTTATCCAGACATCACTGTTTCTAATTTATGCTAGATCATCTGGTTGTCTTATCAGAACTCGAACTGTTCGTTGTTTGTGGACTTTGCATATGCTGGACTGAGATCAACCTCTATCTATTCATTCTGCTCAGTCGCTTATGCAATACAATACAACTGAAATTTGATATCGCCCTTTTTCCAACATTTTTTGTCCCAAATAGTATGTGTCTCTGTCTTGGAAACTCATCTTCTGGACATATTGACCTGTGATTATGGCTTGGCTCAGTGCATTGGACACTAGAGATAAAAGTTAAATATTAATAATTAATAATAATAATAATATTAATAATGAGCTGCATGAAATGTTGTAGTGCACGGCCAAATGCGGAAAGGGTATTCAGCACCGAAGCGTTTTCTGTGGCGCAGCTCGTGGCACCACTGTGGAGAAGCTAGCTAAGAGAAAGTGCCACCATGAGCCTCAACCAGAAGTGGAGATGGAGTGCTTGGAACATCAGTGTGATGGTGCCTGGTTTATTGGACCTCTTGGAAAGGTATCATTGACAAAGATTCAACATCTATTGTTTATATTTCTTCTCCAGTTTAAGTGCTATACTTGTTATCTGCATTCTCATTAACAAGGAAATTTTTAGTTAACTTTTGATTCGTTTATGAGGTATATTAATTTTGAATTAGCGGCTTCCCATAATTTAACTTTTATCTATGATTAAGAAAAGTGGAGTTTATGACTAACTAAGCCAGCATCCTCTCTGCCTTTGTGAGATATATAGTGTTGTTAATTTCATATGTAATGTACTTAACATGTTGCATGTTTGCCTTTCTTTGTCTTGTTTACTTATGTTATGCTTCAATGCATTATTTTTAGTGCTCAGTCATGTGTGGTGGAGGTCGTAGGTCAAGGAAAGTGTTTTGCCTTGCTGGAAATCAGTTGGTTGAATCTACGAACTGTGACAGAAACAGTCAACCTGATGCGTTGGTGGACTGCAATGAGAGGGCATGCGACAAAGGTGAGTTGGAAGGCCATAAAAGCAGGTGGGCATATGTTACAGAGATCAGAATGACAGTAGGAAGTGTGGTTGTGGTGAAGTTTGTGTACTTGATCATAATTTTTTAGTTGCTTAGTTATTAAGGAGGCAGGTCACAATTATCAAGAAGCAAGCTCAGTTACCTCAAATACTCTGGGCAGCTGACTGCCAAAGTGTTATCGAATAATGCTTTTGTGGACTTAGGGTCAAAATCAACTTATATGTGTGTCATGATCATGTATGTAAGATGACCTGTTAATAGAATTTGCACAGTTGGTGAAATACCCTGCAGAATCAAAACTGGTTAAAAGTTTGTCAGTTTTATATTAAACAAAGCTATAGCTGTTGTTTACGAAAAGAAGTGGTAAGTTTTTATTACTTCTGCTATTGTTACCTACATTTGTATAATGATGGTGAAACAATAAAAAAACTGTGGTTATGGTTATTGTTGTTATGCAAAGCAGGAAGTACAGAATTAGGATGAAGAGATTTATTTGATGATCAGAATTGAGAACTTTCAGCCTTATACCAGATACTCTGTGCTAAAAATGGTCGAGAATATACTGGTAAGTTTATGCTAGACAATTGGTGACTAGACTCATTGAAAATCGTTTTAGATGAATTCATGAGATATGGTTTGGCTAACTGCAAGGAAACAGTGCATGGCTGTTGTCGTGATGGGGTTACTGCTGCTGATGGACCGATGTTCCTTGGGTGTGTCAATGGACCCACTTCAGCTGGTCTGTGTGTTAATGCTGAGTACGGCTGCTGTCGTGATGGGGTAACATCTGCTGATGGGCCATTCCATGAAGGCTGTACTGTGCCTAGCTGCAAGGTCAGTGCCAGAATCTATTAAACATAGGATTAGGGCCATCTACATATTACGTATGCAGCGAGGGGAGGGGTTCGAATTTCGCAGATTTTGCGTACGAGTGCGTATGGTGGGGGAGGGGGTCCAGAAAATATGTACGTACTCAAATATAATTGTCTAATTATGACATACACCATACGGAATGTTAAAATCAGAACTGTAAACCTAATGACTGACTATATTCCTGCCCAATCAATTTTATGAATCATTAAAACTTTAAAATGCAAGTATTGTTAGTGTTTTATTTCTTCATTATAGTTGACACATTTAAGCTGTTAAATATGATGCTTAGCAAAATAGATAGCCTGTAGTAAAATCAATGTCTTATAGATGTCTTTAGCTAACCTTTGCAATGGGGAGGGGATAGGGCTCAGATGTACGTATGCATGGGGGTAGGGATCCACGAAATGTACACGGTGCAACAAAGGGGAGGGGGTCCGAAATTCCGATTTTTCTGCAAATATGTAATATATGGATGGGCCCTTACTGAAAATTCTTAGGGGTAATTCCACAATCAAACCTTATTATTTAGAGTACTTCTTGGCCACATGGTCTTCTTTTTCCATTGAAACTCTTGTGCTGTCATTCGAAATTTAACCAGGCTAATCAATTATTCTGGAGACCTTTAAGACATCCTTCTTGCTACTAATGTGGTAGGATTGCACATCAAGATATATCTGGGTGAGGCTGCTGGTTTATCTGCTGGTCATGACTTATTTCAAGATTTGAATCTCAGGCTTGCACAGGGATCTTAAAGGGCATGGCATCCATTCAAATGTGCAGCATTGGTAAGGGATCTCACCCACTAAATTCACTGACGAATGATGAACAGAGGCAAGGCTGTATTATACTTTAGACAAACATGCACATTATGTTTAATTTACATTTGAAGTCTGTGACATCAATAATTAATTCATCTCTTCAACCATTAGCAGTATACTAAGCAGGTTCATATCCATGTTAACATTTTTGTTAATTGTGAATCTGTATGCAAGATAACACTGTCATATCTGTGCTTTACTTGTTCCTGTGAGATTTTTGAAGAAAAAACTAAAAAATTTCTGCTTTCGAACTATTCATGCTTAGTGCTCACTCAGCTCAATTATTCCATATGCTGCACTACCCAATTACTAGACTATTGTGTCTATTATTATTAATGTACTGCAGTTATCAATATTATTATTATTCTAGGGTTTTGTACCTGAGGTAAATACTGATCCCTTGGGTTGATAAAACTAATCTCCGTAGAGAGACATATTGTTTTCTGGAACGCCTCATTCTTATACTTATTGTTAATATTATTATTATTATATTTTTATTATATTATGTTATCAATATTAGTATTTTTGTTGTTAATGTTATTTTTATTATTATATTAATGTTATTATTATTATGTTAATTTTGTTATTGTGATTACTTAAGTTATAATTATAGTGAAAGATGTGAATATGAATATATGAATATTAACTATGAAATATAAGCAAAGGTTATTTTAAGCTACTTAGCTTTTCTTGGCTCCTACTGCACTGAACCTATGGCTTCATGGCTGTAACTGTAATTATTGTATTGTGCAACAACAACAACATTATCTGTTTGCAGGAGACACAGTTTGGCTGTTGCGATGATGGTCAGACTCCAGCCGAAGACTCTGTTGAAGATGGCTGCCCCTTGGAGGCAATCACTTGTGAAGAAATGGCATTTGGCTGCTGCAGTGATGGAGTTTCACCAGCAAATGGATTCAACCAGGAAGGATGCCAAGCGGCCATTACGACCGTCTCTCCATCTTTAATCAATTGTAAAGGTACACAGTATGGCTGCTGTCCAGATGGCAGCACTCTGCAGCAAGGTTCTTGTTGTAGCTTCTAATACATAGCTATTCTACTTATTACTTGTCATTGATATGAAATAGTGTGTCTTGGTGGCCGATTGGATGTGTGGCATGGTGGCCAATTGGTTAGAGCAGTCGGCCCGTAACGCTCAGTGTGTGCTGAGTGAACGCGGATTCAACCCTCGTCCGAGGCTTCGGTCACCGTGTAGAGACCTTGAGCAAGTCCTTCGCACACAATTGCTCTGCAGTACAACTGCAGTTGCGTCGTCGAGGCGTGTGCGCGCTTGGGAGCACGATTTGTCGTGATAAAACGCGTTATAAATGCTGAGTTGTATTGTATTGTATAGGACTGTGATTTGATGACCTTTTAATTATCTTAACAAAAAGTGGTCATTGATAACTGATGTTTTTCTGACTGTGAGCAGGACCGCTAGAAGATGGATGTTCCAGAAAAGTTGAAGTTGTTCAAGAATCATCTGGAGAGGTTCCTGACTGCTTCCAGGAATGTTGTGCAGACCAGGTGAGGGCTGAGGGTCCTGGTTTTACGGGTTGTCTTGGGGTGACAGAAGAGCCACCTAAGTCTAAATCACCGTGCACTGAAACGGGACATGGATGCTGTCCAGATGGGATGACGCCTGCCAGTGGCCTTGACAACGGAGGCTGTGATGAAGATCAACTTCCGGAAGAGGAGAATAATCAGTATGGTGAAGAGGAAGTGGAAGAGAAGGAAGAGTGCATGGAATCGAACTTTGGATGTTGCCCCGACGGAGTAACCACAGCGATTGGTCCGGATGGTTGGGGGTGCCCACAGGTACCTGAATTCAATCAACCTACTTCCACTTTCAGAACAGTTCCCACCAGTACTGGTGCCACCGGCACATTTTCTTCGAGCACAACAATCTTCAGATCCAGCACAGTTACCCGTGAGCCAGCAAAACCAAGACCACGACACAGAAGTGGTGGTGATTGTGCCAGCTCTGTTTATGGTTGCTGTTTGGATGGTAAGACTCGTGCCTCTGGAGGAAGTTTCCAGGGATGCCTGGATGCCGGTACTTATGTGGAAACATGCAATGATTCATTGTTTGGATGCTGCCCTGATGGTCTTTCACCTGCTGCAGGACCAAATTATGCCCTCTGCCCTTCGCTTTTAAAGAAAGGGGGTACGTCATTATTGATATCTACTATTGCTATTTCTGTTATTGTTAGTGTTATAGTTATTATGGATTGTATAACGATTATTTAATATAACCAACTGAAAGATGAAGTTCTGATTTTTATTTTAGGGTTGAGCACTTGAAGAAGATTGTTATGATTTGTTGCCTCTTTGGAAAGTAGACATTTTATTATTTGCATGTTATTATTTTTGCATTGTTGTTATTATTATTATTATGACTACACTGACTGCACGCTGTTGGTGGGAAGATAAGACGGCAAGGGACAGGATTGGGGTTGCCTGCCCTTATATGCCGAGACTAATAAAATGAAGTTGGTTAAGCATCATACTCATGGCTGTCTCAGAGCTAGTGTAAGTTACTGATCAGCTTCCTCTGTTATTGCTAAATTTAAATATTTTAGGTATTTGTTGCAAGGTTGTGGAATGATGAGTTTGCTACCTAAATGTCTTTATGGACTAAGATGTGAATCTGTAACTGTGCTCATGTTAAGGCTCGACCCACTTATTTTCAAGATTCGATAATTATCTGCTGCCCTGAGGAGAGGTGAAAGATTGTTTGACCTGGCTTGAGTTCTTATAAGAAACAGTTGTCACCATAGGGCTTACAGTCTTATTGGCACATCATTATTAAAGAGTTTTTCTGTCTGATTAGCTCTAATATTATATGCAACAGACATTTCGCTTATTGATGAAGGTTCACGCTGAATGGTCCTAGTAGAAAGTCAATCAGAGTTTAAACAATTCCAGCATAATTAATGATTTGTTGAATTATGTTTCCGTTAACCCTGTGACGACCAGCGTTTTTTATTATGCCTTACACTTTAGTACACGCTGGTCATTAAAGGGTTAACACTTTAGCGATGAGCTACATTGGTTTCCAGGTACATTGGTTTCCAAGTTGTATTTAGAACCCTCTCGTCATTAAAGCGTTAAATGATTTAGAATTGAAGAGTGTAAGTAAATATCACATGTTTCGTAAATCCAATGTTTTGTTGTGTTTTCAGCCATTTGTCAGATGGAAAGATCCACTGGGCCATGCGACAACTACACAGTCTACTGGTTTTTTGACAAGACCTACGGTGACTGTGCTCGCTTCTGGTATGGAGGATGTGAAGGCAATGGCAATCGATTTGAAACAAGGGAACAGTGTCGCAATGTGTGCGTCAGTCCTAAAGGACTTCTAAGTATGAATGTGTTATCATTTTTGGACATATTATTCTGTGTGTTTGTATGTACAATTTTAATTAACTGTGCTGTGAACTGCATAGTTTGGCATGATCTTTGGAGTCATAATTATGAGAGTGATATTGGTTATTTTGGTATAAAGCCTTTGTTTCAATTTAATGTTAATTTTCAACCTATTTTGATGTAGTAGTTTTTGTTAATTGCATTCTAACTTGTTATTTTTACGTTTATCCATCATTTATCCTTGGCATGAAAAATGCTTAAGTAATTATTGTCGACATAATTGATGAAGTTAAATGAAAAAGTTAAATGAAAAAGTACTGGTGAGACCTAGCATTGCAATAAAGTATTGCAATGCTAGGTCTCACCAGTACTTTCTTCAATATTGCAGTGGGTTTTTCAATAGTTTTCTATTGTTGATATTGATTGTGTATCGCCAATGCTTTTCTTTGGCCTGTCAACAATACTCGACACCAATAATTTTCTTCTCCGTAATTTATTTGGTTGTACATCCGCTTGAATGTGTCGCAATCAAGAAATAATGAGACATAAATTGTTAAACTTCTAAAGGGAATATTGCCAATGCGATGTCAGCGCAGAGTGATCGATATCTTTGCCTGAAAGCTACTTCAAGTACATTGTTGTTAAGCCATGCAATTTCATAGGAAATTCCTACAGTGTATCTGCGCATGAAGTATAATAAGAGTAAACTCAACGAGCCTAGGATATCGAAGAGTATTGGCTGAAGTATTGGTATTGCAATACTTTCAAGAAATAGTATTGGTATTGCCATTACTTTTATTACAAAGTATTGGTATCGCTATTGCCAATACATTTTCAAGTATTGTTGACAACCCTGCAGTTCTTATCACTTGCAGCTTTCGATTACATTGCTGCAAATATTTATGCTTAGGATTGTCATTTTATAGTTGCTTTATCATTTTGTATTATAGTTGTATCGTTGAAAGCACGTGTCCTTGGAGCCACATTTCACCCTTTCCACATGCAACCCAATAATTATGGGTTTTGCTGTGAATGTGGCTGTTTGCGTTCTTGTGGTGCTAGTATTCTGATGAAACTTATAAGTTTTGAGAAGAATGTTTTTGTGAAACTCTGTAGATCGCTGCTATCTGCCACAGTCAGTTGGACCTTGTCATGGATCCTTGGTTCGATACTCCTATGATCCTTCGACCCAGCAGTGTGTGGAGCTGAGATACAGTGGTTGTCTTGGCAATGACAACAGATTTGAAAGTTTGGAGTTATGTCAACAGGCATGTGTTGAACCTCAGAAACCAGGTTACTTGCTTTCTTGGCTACCTTTTGTTACACTACTCCCGTGTGAACTTTTTCGACCGATTACCGAAACAGAGTATTTGGATATATGCCATTTACCAGATCCGGGTATGAACCGAGCGAGTACCGTTTGTTCCATGTGAAGATTCACATTTTCATTTAATATTTAAGAAACTCTAGAAATAAAGTTTTGTACTTTTAATAACTACCACCACCTTGTCACCTTTTGCTGTTATTTCTTGGAAATCTAGCGATCGCCATGACCGATCCTCTCCAGTTTTTCTGTCCGAAGTTGCATCTCTTAATTCCTCCAGGCTCATTTCAGTTTTTTCATGTATCACATCCATCCATCCATTTTTTCCTTGGGCGCCCTCTTCTCTTCCTTCCTCCTCCACGTGCCAGCATCATTTCTTTTTCCATTCCATTTGATCACATAACATGTCCGAAAAACCCTAGCTTCCTTCTCAACACTGTTTGTTGTAACGTTTCCTCATTCTCGACTCCAATCTTCTTGCGCACTTCTTCGTTTGTCTTCTTCTCCGTCCATGATATTCTCTGCATCTTCCTCCATATCCACATTTCGCATGTGTTGATTTTCTTCTCCATGTTCTTTGTCATTGTCCATGTCTCACAGCCATATAGTACTGTAGGAAAGATCATTGCTCTCACTAATCTTCTTTTTGTGTCTATGCTCACATGTTTGTCTTTCCATATCTTTTCCAGTCCATTCATTGCAGCTTTCCCTATTGCCACCCTTCTTTTTATTTCTGAGTCACATTTTCCCTCTTTTTCTATTAATGATCCCAGGAACGTGAAGCTTGTTACCACCTCTATTTCCTCTCCGTCTATCTCGAAACTGTCCGAATCAGCTGTTGTCATTATCTTTGTCTTCTTTAAGTTGAAGTATAGGCCTGCCTTCTCACTTTCTCTCTTCAGTCTTCTTATCAGATTTTTCAGATCTGCTTTCTTCCCTGCCAGTAGTGTTGTGTCTTCCGCATATCTTAGATTATTCAATGTCCTTCCTGCTATCTTTACTCCTTCAGTTGCCTCTTCCATTTCTGCCCTCCTCATTATCCTTTCTGCATACAGGTTGAAAAGAAATGGGGACAGGATGCACCCTTGCCTCACCCCTTTCTTGATTTTAAATTTGTCTGTGTCTCCAAATTCTGTTCTTATCACCGCTTCCTGGTCTTTGTACAATCCCTTTAATAGTTGTATCAAATGTTTTAGTATACCCATTTCTATTAGAGTTTTCCAAATCAGTTTATGGTTAATGCAGTCAAATGCTTTGCTATAATCGATGAAACAAATGTGTATTTTTTGTCCATATTCCCTTTGCCTTTCCATTATCCACCTCATGTTGGCGATATGATCTCGCATTCCCCGGGAATTCCTAAATCCTACCTGATTGTCCGGAAGCTCTCTCTCAATTATATTCTCCATTCTTTTATGAATTATTTTGAGTAGTATTTAGCTTGTGTATGATATCAATGCTATTGTCCTGTAATTTTCACATTCTCTTGCATCTCCTTTCTTAAATAAAGGGATAAATATTGATCTCTTCCATTCCTCTGGCCACTCTCCGGTTTTCCATATATTATTGCATATTTTTTTAATTGTCTTTATCATTGCGTCATCTCCCGCTTTTATCAATTCTATGGGTATTCCATCCTGACCTGGTGCTTTGTTGTCCTTCTGTTGTTTGATTGCCCATTCCACCTCTGCTTCCATAACCACCGGTTCCTTTTGTGTTCTGTTCTATTGTTTTGTTCTATTTTTACTCTCTTGTCTTCGCTGTACAGCTCCTCCGTGTAGTCCTTCCATCTTTTCTTCATCCCCCTTCATCACCAATTACGTTTCCATCTCCTGACTTCAGTGAGCCCATTCTAGGTGTAAATTTTCTCGTTATTGCCTTCACTTTTGAGAACATTTCTTTCGTTCTCCCTTTCTTTCCTTCTTCCTCCATTTCCCTGCACATTTCATTTAAATATTTTTCTTTATCTTTCCGTGCTTTCTTTTAGAAAGCACTGTTCATTTCTCTTACTTTCTCTTTGTTTCCTGCGCTTTTTGCAGCTTTCCTTTCTCCTGCTATACTAATAGCTTCTAGCGATAGCCATGGTGTTGCTATGAATTTCTTCTTCTTCGGGATGTGTTTCTCTGCAACTTCCAATATCGTTCCCTTCATCTTCTCCCACAGGTTGTTTGTGTCCTTCTAATTCCATCACATCCCTCTCCAGTACTTCGAACCTATTCCTTATTTCCATCCTGTATTCCGAGGTGATGCCTTTGCAGTCATATGTGGTCATTCTTTCTCCTTTTTTTAGTTTCTTCAGTTTCGTTTGTAATGTTGCCATTAATAGTTCGTGATCAGTTCCACAATCCGTTTCTGATTTCGTTCTTACATCCCTGATTGTGCTTTTCCATCTTTTATTTATCAATATGTAGTCAATCTGGTTCCTGTATTTCCCATCTGGTGACGTCCATGTGTATAGTCTTCTTTTTGGTTGTTCGAACCATGTGTTCATAATTCTCATGTAGTTGCCTTCACAGAACTCTATCAGTCTTTCACCTGCATAATTTTGCTCCCCTAGGCCATAGTTGCCCATCGTGTCCCCTTCTCCTCCCGTGCGCTTTCCCACTTTCGCATTAAAGTCTCCTATTATCATTAATACATCTCCTTTTGCAGTTCTGTCCATTATACTCTGTAACTCAGTGTAAAAACTTTCATGTTCCTCTTCTGGTGCTGTTGATGTTGGAGCATACACCTGTACAATCGTGGTGTTTACCTTTCCTCCCCGCAATCTTACACTCAATATTCTATCGCTCACAGTGTCGTATCCCATTATTGCATTTGTACTTTTCTTATCATACATGATTGCAACCCCATTTCTTCCTCTCTGTTGTTGGCCTGGCATTATTATCCTGTATTTGTTCCAATTAAAGTGTCCTTGACCTTTCCATCTTGTCTCACATAATCCTATTATTGCTATGTCTAGTCGCTTCATTTCTTCCTATATGATATTCATCTTACCACTCTGCATACTTCTCACGTTCCAAGTGGCTACCCTCATTCTCTACCAGGTAATACAATTCTCATTTTCAAAATAGATAAAAATATAATCAATTAAATTGTCTTGTCTTCCATTGTGAACTTTTAAATTCTTATTTTCTGGCAAATAATAAATGAAACAAAGTTTAACAAAGAAAGGATTATAATATTTTTATTTGCAACAATATGCATTTAATGTATATTATTTTTCAAAGTGAATAGTGCTGAAAAGCAGCATATATTGTTGAGGCGAATGTTCGGGTCGATTTCTGGCTGTTCCCTAGAGGAAAATAAATAAGCAAGCATGGTGAATAGTGTCATGAATGACATTTATGCCATACATGGTCTCAGTAAAAATTGCAGAGGAGTTAGAAGTGACTATAAGACTTATTTTGTATCATTTGACAGAAATAAGGCATACTAATGTAAGTAATTAGCTATGTACATAAATAATTAAGTACATGAGGAATTTGGTCTGTGAGTAAGTATTTAAGTAATTATTATTGGTGACAATGGTGAGACAAACTTTAGGAAAGCAATTTTTGATACGACAATTTATAAAGATAATTTTTGATTATTATTATGAAAATATTTGAGGCATGCAATTCACGCAGAAATGTTGTGGAGCTGAGAAATGGTTAGTACGTTGTTAATTGAGGAATAGTTAAGCATCAATATGTTTGAAAGTCAGTGAGAAGTACTTAGTGCAGAATACATATAATGTACATGAAACATTTTAGAGCATAATATGTTTAAGACACTCCAAGGAACAATAGGGCAGAAATTCTTCAGTTCAACGGTTCTGGAATGATTTGGATGATGGAAGAGGAAGATAGGAGAGATAGACACAGGTTAACTTGCAGTGCTTCTAACGTCTGAGCCAATTAAACCCATGTTATGTCATACGATACAATACAACTGCAGTGCAATTGAGCATGATGGACTTGCTCAAGGTCAGTAAGCAGTAACTTCCTTGGACAAGGTTTGAAACCATGTTACAGGTCAAAAGCTCTAGTCAACCTGTAACCATTTAGTTAAGTACAAATTGTAATCTCGTATGCAGACAAAGCTTGGTGCTCCAAATAACAACAAAACACTACAACAGCATTTCAAATTTCCCAAACAACTTACTTTCTTGCTTTTCTCTATAAAATCATAGAAAACTATGCAGTTCAAATCAAACCTTTTTCATGATCCTCGATATTGGCACTACGGTAGATCAACGTGTTGTTGTTTTGGCAAGTCCAACACAAATCAGTCATTGGCTTGCACGTCGTGATGAATGGAACGAGTTGAAGCCAGTACTGTTTGAAGGTCGAAAATCCAGCGACTCGTTTTCCATGTTGTTCCATGCACGTTTTGTATAAGCTGTACACTTTGGTCTTGGTGTGGCTCGATGGCAGCAACTTGATATCATCCCACTTAAATCCAGGAACCCTTCCAGGAAGCATCATAGCATGCTCACTGGCATAATTTGTCAGGAAGCGAATGATATCTTCAATTTTGCTAAACTGAAAGCAGTGGGTGTTGCTCTTACGTCCACCACTTTGTTTTTCTTTTGGTGTTAAACCTTCTGTTTTATACCACTTGAGAATCCCCGTCAGTCTGTCCTGGCTAATCCCGTGGATGAACTTAAAGGTTGTACGGCAGATCTGACGGCTTTCCAAATAATATGATGTTCGCTGGTGTTGACGCACCGCTTGGCTGGATTTCCTGCTGCGACAAGTCTCATCGGACATGTTTATTGCGCAAGAAATTTTGCCGAGTAGCATCAACATTTGATCCCGTGGGACAAGTGCAGCCATTTCCATTCTACGCCTGACCATGTCCTCCGGAGCATACTGGCTACTGCATGGGAGTCCATTATTAAGTTTACATTGACATCTACAAAATAATAAACAACCCATATAAAAATATTTTTTTCTATTTATCAAATTCATTTCAGTTTGCTTTTATAAAAGCCATGCAACAAAAAAGCAAAGCCAATGCTAAAAGCCTTCATTCAAAACAAACAGCAATTTACAAGATTTATCAACCGGTAGACTGCAATTATTGATTATCGAGAAGAATCCTGATAAAAAATAAAATGCAATTGAAATACTAATTATTATTTCCTATCATTAACTTAATCAATTAATGATAAACTTGTACATTGCACAATAAGGATTGTAAAAGATGAAGTAGTGCAAGAGAGGAAATGACACAACTTTTGCATTTATAACTGAATACTTAAAGACAAGCTCAATAATACAGGTTGTAAACCTAACCGTTATGCCTAAGGTCTTATAAAAACGAGCACAGTGAGAAGAGGGTCTAAACCTAGTAGTTGTGCCTGAATATTTATAAATACAAGCTGAACTAGAACAGGCTAACCTTTACAGTTATGCCTGAGACTTATAATAATAATTAGCTCAATAATTAGAGCTTAGTTTAAACTGATTTTCGTATAGGAGTCGCAGTGAATCAGAAACAGTATGCGATTGCCTATAAACAAGGATCCTGTGGTGCAGTTAGAGCTTAGTTTAAACAGTGATTTTCGTATAGGAGTCGCAGTGAATCAGAAACAGTACGTGAATGTCTATAAACAAGGATCCTGTGGAGCACAGTATTTAAAAAATAATCGGGGCTTACCTGAATTCAACCGCTTTCTGATATTCAACGGCATTGTCATCAGTTACGAACTCGCTAGATGTTTAAGCGTGCGTCATTACCTCTTCGAAATCCGAAACATTCATTTCATTTTCTTCTTGGTCATCTGAATCGTTGTTGGCAACAGATTCTGTCCGAAAATCATCATCACTGAAAACCTCGCTTTCATCGCGATCGTCATCGCGATCGATGATCAAATACTCTTGTAACAATTCGTGCACTTTTGCTCGATCCGACCCTTTAGCATTAATCAAATTCGCGATAATCTCTTCCATTTTCGAGAATTAAGTATTTCAAAATCAACAAACTAGATTGCATACCGTGTGTGCGCGACATTTAAAGAGACCGGGTCATACCCAGTGCGCATGCGCATAGCTGACCTTAAACCATCAGCCAACCGCAGTTCAAGATTGTATCACGTGATCAAATCACGCGCTTCGGTTGCTAACAATGTATCGGATATTGTTTACATATGTCGACCTCCTTCTGGGCAAGCTGTGTGCGTAATAGATAGGCTAAGGTCATATGTTAATAATAGAACAGGAAAAGGAAATATTCTGCTTCAAAACGAGACCATGAAGGCGGGAAATCTCGAACCATAACCTAATTAAATATGACAACAAAGATAGCGAAATTTGAACCGAAATTATGATTTTCCGTCTCGTAACATTATAGGGCTGTTGGTAAAAATCTTTTTTGAAGCCTTCATGAAAGTCCAAACAAAAGTTTTAGATATTATTTGTATTAAATATATATTTTTGTAATCGTTTCTGCATTAATATCAATTACGACCGGTTTGAGGTTTCGTGTCATTTTTGGTCATTTTAAGCCTGATTGTAACCAGCGACTTGCGACTGGTTTTGCAAAATTTTTCCAAATATTATATCATTGATTATTTTATAGGATTTGAATCAACTCAATATGATCATTACTTTTTAAGACTAGCAGGGTGCCATATTAAAACTTCTGCATGAGAATCTGTCTGTTTATGGTGCTGTATAATGCTTTTCATGATCTTTATCTGTAGATATCTGTAGTCAACCCGTTCTCCAAGGTCCCTGTCGTGGTAGCTTTGAACGATGGTACTTTGATAAGCAGCTTCATTCCTGTCATCCATTTGTCTATGGCGGCTGTAAAGGCAATGACAATCGCTTTGAAAGTCGTGAGGATTGCGAAATAAGGTGTCAAGGGTCCATCATCTATGGTACGTACTTTCATTGTGAAAGTAGCAACAATAGTGATGTGGTTGGATGTGATCGATTGTCTTTAGATTTTAAATGTTTTGTAGATTCTGTACATCACTGGTGATAATTTTCTGCAATTTGATCATTTAGAGGCAAGAGATAGGTGGAAATGCTTTTCACTTGCAGTTTTGTATTAATGTCAGTGAATTTGGATATATGCTTTTCTGACAATTAGAATTTTAGAATTTGGTCATGCACAAGATCTGTGATTTAGCTCAGTAACTGGTATGATTCGTAGTTTGATTAAACAAACGGCACCTTCCAAGGTATACTTATCCTCCCTTCAGTCGTTTCTGAACTTGGCTAAGAATCATTGCTCATCTCTCTTGCTACTCCAAAATTTGTACCTACACGATGGATGTTGTACACCGGCTTCCCATTGCCTCTCTTATCCAATACAAGGTCTGCTCTTACTCTTAAGAACTCAACTGAGACTAGCTCATAAATGTGTTTATGACTTAATGTGCAAACTTCTGTCATCTGTCTCTTCCCACACTCCCCAGTCTGCAGAAAGTTTTTATCTCCTAGTTCCATGGGCAAGAACACATTTATGGCCCAACACTATGCCCTTCTCCTGTGGAAAAACCTCCCCATCAACTCGTGGTAAAATTTTTAGTTGGGTCCCATCCTCATCCGTTCGTGCCTGAAGACTTTCCCATTTCCTCGGGCTGTCAGGCTGAGGGTGCCTCTGAATAGCTAGTATTGTAAGAACACTTTACAAATTCTCAGATACAATACGATGCATCAACAAAACGGATGCAGACTTTCTTCTGCAATCATTGCTACTCCTTAGTGTAATATTGATTTCTGTTTGTGTACATTGGAAACTTATGTCATAGAAATGTCAGAGTAGTGTCGATTAGTTTTGATTAGATTAAATTGGGATTGGATAGCTGCTACATCAATAGGGAAATGCTTTCAACTTTTTATATGGTGCTTTAAGACTTTCAGATCCAGGCTTTTAATCGTGTTGCTCACAAAACACAAGAAGTTCTGTCACAATGCAATTTATATATGTCTGTGGTAATATTTCTAATTTCTTTTTTAGGTGGGATATTTAGTTTAATTTTATGTACGAATATTTTATGTAACATATAGTCTTAAAATTAAAAGATTTATATTTAAGCATCTGTATCTTCTAATCTTCAGACAGGTGCAGTCTTTCTCATGACTTTGGAACATGTTCGTCTCAACTGGACCGATGGTATTTTGACTCAAGCAATGGATATTGTAAACTGTTCCTGTACAGTGGATGTGGGGGAAATGAAAATAAATTTGATTCCGAATCAGACTGCCAAAAAGCCTGTGGCGCTATTCAGCGACTTACGGGTAAACCTGTGTTTGTAAATGCAGTAGATTTTCCTTCTTATCTCTACCTCGTTATTATATGTCTATTATACATAGGAGCATTACCTGGAGTATTCTTCATAAAATAGTTATGATAGTTCTGGCTGAGAAATGACCTCTTTATGAAATGGTCCTGTTACAAAGTGGTCGTTTCTGCTATTGCTCCCATTCTGTGTTTTAACGAGTTTATGGTGTACGGCTGTATGCTACTGAATCTTGAGCCTTTTGCTTTTCTGTTTGAGGTTTAAATTATGGCAAATTATATAAAATTTTGAAATTGCAGTAGTAGGGTATTGATTAATTATCAGCAATTGAAATCTATGGTTGTGTCTACCCTCTGCTCAGACTGTGAAACATCCTTGTGTTATATCATGGATATGGCTGAGTTGGCCATCCGAGATAAAGAGAGTTGAGTCACGTATTATTTCCGTGATGAAGTGTCTTCAAAACCGCCTAATACTTGTTTTGTCTTACTGCTCTTTCAAGAGTGGTATGTCCAACTCGTACACCAGAAGATGAGGACCACCAGGGAACACAGTGGGCCTCAACGAACATCATCCTCTGCGATTGAAGACCGCCACTTACTTAGTACTTAGTCCTTCCTGTGTAGGTCTACTCATCGGGCAACGCGCTTCCTCCATTCATCCCTGTCCAAAGCCAGTGTCTCAGCCTCCTCCCACGATGAAGACCACCACAGTCGATCTATGACTATAGTCCTGGTGGATTTGATGGCTTCAGGATATTGCTTGAAATCAGATTCGCTGTTCAACTGGGTATATTGCTTAAGGATATTATTTTTAGAATCTCTGTTGTTACAATTACGTGGTCGATCTCGTTTTTCGTTATTTGATTTGCATACAAGTGAACATATGTTGTGTTGACAGGTCAATGTCAGTTGCCTCTTGATCTGGGTCCATGTGTTTCCAATGTTACTCGATGGTACTTCAGTGCTCAGCACGAGAAGTGTGTACGCTTTGACTATGGTGGATGTGGAGGTAACCAAAATCGGTTGGTACTAAATTTCTGTATTTTATGTTCATTCATTTTGAAAATTTATATGGCGCCTCTTCAAGAAATCTGCTCAATATCGCTCCCAGCAGAGCCACAGCTGAATAGAAAGGACTTAGTGATTGCTAGAAAGCAGACAAATTATTTAGAGTAAATAATCTTAGTGCAACTGGAAGCCCATTACAAGCGACCAAAGAGCAGGCCTGGAGAGACCATGAGCTGCCCCTTAGCCAAAGAGCACAGTGTTCAGATTGCTTTGACTATGGTGGATGTGCAAAGTACAGGTAATGATGATCAGTTAGTACTGATTTCTGCATTTTCTATTGTTACTTACTCAACTTCTCGTTAGGTATTTTTTTCTATTCTATTAATTGCATTATACAGTGAATGAGTGAGTCTGAATGTTGATGTGCTCTATCTCAACTTGAGAGATTAGATTTCATTTCTTTCATCATTGATGCTGTTAGCCAAAGAACAAGGTTTATAATCTTTTATGGATTGCTCTTGATAATGTGTCACGTTACAGAACTTGTGAGGAGTAGTTTTGCTATCTTTAGACAGCTGAAGTAAGTAAGGAAGTATTGACTTCAATACATGGCTGCAGACCACATTCTGTGTTACAAACAACATTATGCGAAAACATGTGCTACAATCAAAGACAAGAATAATCAGAATGTAACATATGAGTAAGAAAAATTTCTTGCATCTGATCAACGATTTTCTATGAGAACTCTATTGTGTGCCCTTGATCAAAGGAAGCACTTCAGCAGTTTTATTGGAGGCAAGTAATGTAACAACACTTGCTCAGTGTAGCACACAATCAAAGCAAAAAGGGCTTTGTCTGCCCTTAAGAATGGCTGCTCAAAAGATGGGGTATAGTCATGGATATATCCCAACCAACATAATCGGTTCAATATACTGTGAAGCCTTTTTTGAACACTAGCACCAACAAATATTGTTACCTCCTATGTGGCACATTGTAGTCAAGAGTGACCTCGAGTGAACTATTTATTTGCTTATAATAATAATTTGTGTAAACACTTTTGATGTTATGCTGTAATGGCTTTGACAGGTTTCTCACTGAAGAATTGTGTAATCTCACATGTCAACAATCCTCCCTTCTCACTACAAGTACTACTAGGGCACCACTAGTTGTGAGCACCAGTAACGATATTGTAATGCACAGTGTTGCTCGACCTCCAGAAGCAGACTTAACAGAAATTATAAAGAATGAAGCTGAAACAGATGATATTTCCAATACTGAAGATGAAGAATATTATGATGAAGATGATTTGACCACTACAGTTGCACCAACAACACAATCCACAAGATTAACAAAGTCAAAAAAGAGTATGAGAACAACTACTCCAACTACTAGAACTTCATCAATGGCTACTAAGCTATCTGGAGCAACAATTGGTATGTAAAATTATTATACTTGACTTGTTTTAAACAGAGCTTTTACTGTGGCTCAAAGCTTCACTGTATTTAGTTTGGTTAGTGGCTTTGAATTATCATTAATTCAATTGACGAATTTTGGCAAAAATGCTCTAGTATTTGTAAACCAAACTTTTATAAGATTTATTGTTTCGTTGATAGTCATAAACATGATGTCTGTTGATCACATTTTACAGCTGTTTGCAGTCTGAGTTCTGATGCTGGTCCATGTCCGTCATCTGTGATTCGGTGGCACTATGATGGAGAGAAAGGCGAGTGCGTGCACTTCCAGTATGGAGGCTGCGATGGAAATGGCAACAACTTTCTCTCAAAACAGGATTGTGAACACATCTGTTCCGTTCAAGGTGATGGAATTAGAACCGTTATATATATATATCAACGAAACAATAAATCTTATAAAAGTTTGGTTTACAAATACTACAGCATTTTTCCAATATTTGTCAATTGAATAGCCATAAGTGACTGCAGTTTTAAATTACTAAAATGTCAAATACTGGCAAAGCTGTGTAATTTAATTGTAAATTTAGTTAACAATTCGATGAGATATCGGATATAGCATTCAAATGTTCTGTGTTGATACACAAGGTTAAACAAGGAAGTGGTAGATGATATAAGTGTGGAGAACGATTCTTAATTTAACGTAATGTGCCAGGGTAGCATTTTCAGTTGTTGCTGCTGGGGTCACACAGGGATATGTTCTCGACCTCTTATCATTTGCAATCTTCATTTACGAATCTTAATCTCAAGATTTCTGCTGCATCTCAAAAAGTTAAGTCATAGTGATCAGTTTATTCACAGATGCTCAATCAAAATAAAACGGCTAAGATCAAAATTGGTTCCTGATCAGAAGGTCCAGAAGGGTCAGGTAGGCAGAGTCTGATGGCTATGGTTCTACTGCATTACGAAAGCCATGGATTGTGTAGTGCAGCATGTCTCTTTTTGTAAAAGCTCTGTTTAATATCCGCTAAGTCAGCTTCATTGGCTCTCTGTATAGTCCATAGAAAAATCAAACAATCCTGCCTGATCTATGAAATCATTATTCCGAGCACTACTACCTACTTACCTACCTACCTTCAATCATCTGCCTCACCTTCTTGCAACTCCCCAGCCTGCTATCTTTGAGTCAGGGTATAAAATCCTTACACAAAGCATTCCTTCTATCACTTGTCTCTCCTAATGGCCTTTGTAGTCTTCGAGTATGGGTACGCACTATGCAAAACTGTAATAGGCTATTGTTACAGGTATTCCGTGTTCCTGCTCCAAAGAATGCAATCTGACTACCAATGTATCTCCAATAATCTTCTTCAAATGCCTCAAACCCTTTATTTCTCACCAGCTTTTAAAGATTTGGATTTTAAACTGTTCATTGCATGATGACTCACTGGCAGCAACTAGTGTTAAAAAATTTGAATAAACAACAGCAACAACGATAATAATAACTTTTATAATAATAATAATAACGGTGGTAATTACCACTTCTTGAAGAAGTAGTAATGGTCGATTATGTTATAGAAAGTAAGTCGTCATCTTTGATATATATGACTGATTACGACTATAGTCGTTAAGGGTTTTGTTTCCTGGAAGAATTCAGTTGTGTATTTGGCTGTTTTATTTCTTTGCAGAAATATGCAATCTGCCATTTGACACTGGATCATGCAAAGGGACCAAGAGGAGATTTTATTATAATGTTACTTCAGACAAATGCCAACAGTTCATGTACTCTGGCTGCAGTGGCAATGCAAACCGCTTCTTAACAATAGAAAACTGCGAACGTGTCTGCAGAAAGGTCCATCCAACCGTGAATCCGACCAGAGTAGCTGTTACTCAAATCATTCCTACCTTAGCAACTGCTAGTAAAACTGCTACTTTGACTGCAGCTAGCACTGGTAGATTTTTGCCAACTTGGACAGGTAAGCTCACAATGCTCTGATTCAGCTAAGTGTATTGTTGAACTTAACCTGTTTTATTTCTAATTCACGCATATCAATATTGTCACTTTTGAGTTCTTCCCATGCATATATGAGTTCATTATCTAGGTGATGTGACTATGCTGAAACTGTTAAGGTCTATCTTGAGCAATGTAGAACTTCTTACCCGAAATGAATTAACGGTTCTCAGATCATCCAAATCTAGACTCTGATGGACTTCGAATTTATTAAAATCATTAGTGCATAGGGGCCTACTGGTATAGCAAGATGAGTTAAGGTTATCAATTTATTACATATCTGCATTACTACATAGTGATGCAGTCCTGGAGCTAAAGCCCAAAAACTACTAAAGCAATTTTACTGTCGGACAGCTTGGAATTATATGGCTTTACAGTTTTTAATGAACACATACCTGACAGGCAAATACATTGCACAATCTGTCTCCCTTTCTTCATGGGATAACTAGTTTTTGAAAGGAAGTGGCAAGTATGTAACATATAATTTTAAAAATATGTTTGAAGATATTGTTAAGCGCTAGCAACAAGTATAGAGCCTGTTCAAGGCAGCAATAAGTATGTTCTCTGGCAATCCTTTTCTAGCCCACATTGAAACAAGGAAGATGGCATAACCATCATCATCATCATCAGGGGCGTCAATCTCCTCTGAGTGATGGGGGCAAACTCCCGGTTCCAAGTGCCAGGTAGGCAAGATATTTTATCCCTAAGACACGAAAAATCCTCCCCCCCAAGCTGAAACTGCAGGAATTTGCCTCCGGACCCCCTGTGTGGACGCCCCTGATCATCATCATCATCATTATCAGTTACTGGTGCTAGACATTGGATGACAATGTCTACAAATGTACCCTGTATTTGAGTTTTTCTATATTTTCTGGTCATTTTGTCATGTTCAATGCTTTCATTGCATTTAGTATGATTTCCTATCTTTGCTTGTGCTGCCTCTTCAGTGTAGCTGCCGTCTTTTTAAATTTCCTTTCCTTCAAATCTGACATTATTAGCACTATTTTCATCCTAAGGCAACAGAGCTTCTGACATTAGCATAATATTAGTATTAAACGAATATTGAATTGAAGCATGCTGCTGTCAAAGCAGCCAAATGATATTATGCATGTTCTTATACTTAATCCAGATGTCTGTTCACTGGGAAAAGACACTGGGCCCTGTAGGAACTTCACTCCTGTCTGGTACTTTGAGCCAGTCACTGGTAGCTGTCGACGCTTTCTCTATGGTGGCTGTGGAGGCAATGGCAATCAATTCAGTTCTGCCCACCAATGTTGGTCACGGTGCCTTACCACGACCAGTTCAATGCCTGCAACTGTGGCTGCTACTTTCACAGCATCAGTCTTCACAACAACGCCACTCTCTTCCTCTAAGGGATCACATGAACCTCAAGGTAGATTATTTTCGTTAATTAATAATTATTTGATTTAATTTCAAACCGATAAGCTGCAGGATAGACTGAACATAATGTCATATGAATACGGAATGAAAGTGAACATCAAGAAGACGAAGGTACTGAAGATAAGTAAAGGAAAGGAGACTGTAGTCAGAATACACACTGGAGGAAAAGAAATAGAACAAATAAGGTGAAAGAATTTTATTACCTAGGGAGTATGATAACGACAGATGCCAAATGTCACAGGGAAATTAGAAGAAGGACTGCAATAGGAAAGGAGGTATTCTCAAAAGGAGTGAACTTCTGAGAGGAATACTAAACAGGAATCTAAAGCTATATGGGTTCAGAGACATGGACCATGAGAAAAGAAGACATACGAAGACTCGAGGCTTTTGAAATATGGACATGGAGAAAAATGGAGAAAATTAGCTGGACAGAACACAAAACAAATGAAGAAGTAATGGAAAAGGTTGGAGAGGAAAGAACCCTGATACGCACAATAAGAACGAAACAAAGAAAATAGATTGGACACACACTGAGAGGAGACTCACTACTAAGAACAGTCATAGAAGAAAAAATGAAAAGGTGATGGACAAGAGGACCACAAAGACAGATGATGCTTGACTGGATGATGACAGATGGATATGGAAAGCTGAAAGAGGAGGCCCAACAGCGAGAAGAATGGAGACGTTAGACATTTGAACCTGCTGAATGGGCAGAGCACTAGAAGAAGAAGAAGAAGCTACAGTAGGATTACAAGTTAAGTATGAAAGACGATCACAAGTTATTGCAAGAGTTGCATTTAACTTAATTACACTTAAGTTCTGATTAAAGTGGAAAGATATATATATACATATAAAAAATGAACATTAACTAAGAAAGAGGAACCAAGGTTAGTATAAGCTATGTAGCTTTTCATGGTTCCTACTGCACTGTAAATTTAGATTCATTGTTGTAATATATTGTAACATTTGTACTGTGCAATAACAACATATTAATAAACAACTGTATGCAGCAATTCAAGGCACCCATCAAGTTGTACATCTGATTGAACCAATGCCCATGCCTAGCAAGAGAAGGATAAGTCAACCTTTGGGGGGGGAATACAGGAAACAAACTCACTTCCTCGGCTGCACATGCCAGTGTGCTTTCCATGACTCTATGTGCCCTGCCATAGATCTTTAACCATCAATCAATCAATCAATGCAATAGTCATATCTTATACCAGTATTATCATATAATCAATTTTCGAATCATGATGAGACTTTCACTAACGCTGTCCTTAGATAACTGGTGCATTACTTTAACCAATGATGTTGTGATTGGTATTTTTTTTTAATCTAAAGGAGTCATGTAGTTACTCATATAACTGAGGTAGGCCTATGTATTTCTGTATGTGCAGATCCCCCATCACATGCGGACATCTGTGAGATGAAGGTTGACATGGGAGAGTACTGTTTGGAATGGGTTGAGTACTGGTACTACGACTCAGCCCTGGCTAAGTGCCGCTTATTCTACTACGGTGGTTGCTATGGAAATGAAAACAGATTCAAAACGGAAGCAGAATGCTTATTCATCTGTGCTGGTTATGTGGATACGAGCACAAAACAAATTCCTACTTATGTCATAACAACGCAAAAGACTGTTACTGATTCGAAAGTAAAAACTACACAAGTTGTTGATAGAAAAACAACAGCAAAGCATGGTTTGATTCAATATTTTTTAGTTACATTTTAGTGTTAAAACATTAAATGGAATTTTATTGAATATTTGATTGATTATTCTTGTGTTATCAGAAAAACTTATCAGCAGCTATGAACCTCAGTTCAATGTTGATAAAGAAGCAGTTCAAAAGACAGATGACAATAATTGCATCTTTTAATTAATTATCTGTTTCTGATCAAGTTTCTTAGTAATAAGTCAATTGACATTTTATGCATATTTATTGCATTGCCTCTTTTAATATTCCAAATATTAGTTTAAATTCTTTTTAACACCAGATTACACAAATTTCTTTCAAACAAGTCAGGAAGTATTTTGTTGGCACAAAGTCAGCACTTAGCATATGCTATAGTCCTATAGAGCATGTTATTTATATTATCATTATTGTTATTATTTTAAAATTTGTAAAGCATACAGCTATAAGTCACACAGAAATGCAAATCTGAGCCTTCATTAGTCAGTTGCCAGGTTAAGAGCCCAGATGTTTGAAAGCCAAAGAGAAATAGTTTTGGGTCATATTTTGAAGAAAGCATCTGTGAAACTTTAGTAGTTGGTTCTATTCCTTGGCTGCAATCATGGCTCAATCAAAGACCTGAAAATTGCTTTCTGCTAGGAAAGAAGTATGGTGATATGACTGGTTGAAGGCAGGCAGCAGTGCTCTTTGTAAGTTACTACATGCCGTGCAGGCCATTATGAATACTTCAGGAAGCCAATGCAGTGATAATTCAGGATTAAGGAATTTGCACCAGAAGATTTGAAGTTAATTAGATACAATTGGTGTTCAATCATTGATGTTGTTGGGTAGGGATGCTAATGATAAGAACCTGTTAAACTGTGGTACTATGACTTTCTAGCTGATCTCGTCGATTACCTCTATATTGCATTATGTTATGGTGTAGATTATGTTCTTTGCAACTGTAATATCAGTAGATTAGCTGTTAAAGTATTTAACTACTCTTTGAGTAAATAACCTATGGTATTAGAGCCTTGGAGGCCATAACAGTCATTACCCATTGGCCAGCATATCTGATAAAACCTATTAGACAAACGGTGACTTTCTGTCTAAATTCAGACTCGAGGCCTGGTCAATGTCCGATGTTTGAGGCTGATTACTTGTTGGCTGTTGGATGCATGGTCGAGTGCAGAAGGGACGAAGACTGCGATGATGAATTCAAGTGCTGTAGCACAGGTTGCGGTGCTATCTGTGCAAAGCCCGCAGCACAGAAATCGACACCAAGTACAGGTAAAATGATCAGAAGATAAGAATTTGTTTCTCTGTGTGTGACAAAACCTTACTCTCAGGTGACAGGACTGTGTGCGGTTGAGTAGCGATGTTAAGACTTTCTGTACTGCATCCAGATTTCAACAGCATTTTTCTCAGATGCAAACTCATTATACAACTGCAACAACTGCAACTCCAAAAGATATAGTTCAAGAATTCAGTGCACCATATGACACTGAGCATTTTCCGTTACTCGTTAGTTCTTATACATAGTTGGCTGACTGTTGAATTGCTGTTGTCAAATCTCCATATTTGCCATGGAGTTAAACCTCACTGTTCCCCGGGGTCAATTTTCTCTTGCTTATGAATGAGCTTGTAGAAGTTCTGTCATTGCTTGAGATTACGATCATTGTAGACCATAAATTCTTGAATTCTGGCTTTAGTCCTGTATTGGCTAAGATTGTGTAACAATTTGATTTTTCTGTGATGCTGTTGAGTATCATATTTTCTCATGTTATTGCTGATGTTGGTCTTATCTGAGATGGTAAATGTGTGGGATTATAGGAAGATAGGCCTATATGAGATAAGTGAAAATTCGTTTACCATTCCCTGTCTTAGCATCATACTAATTGTGTGTCCTGCTGAACTTTGACCATCTATTGTGTTCGTTATTTTCATTGGTTGCAAAGAATATAATGAGGTAGCCTGTGTTTGCCATTTTGTTACATGATGTAGGATGCGAACAGACAAGGTTCCACTGCTGTCCCGACGGAATCACTCCAGCCACTGGATGGAACTACCACGGCTGTCCAGGTTCATAATCATAGGGTTCACCTGGGGTTAAACTCTCTTTCTCACCTGTAATAAATTTTTCTGTATCTGTAGGCGTATTATCTTTATTAAGACTTATTTTCTGTCTATTATTTCTTTCTGTTAATATAAGTTTATATTGTTATTTCTTATCATAAGCTCTAAACTTCTACAGCACCCAAAAAACAGTCTTGGGAACCAGCTTTTTCACATGTGCTTAATAAAAATGAAATTGATAGACAATGTTCAAACAAATTCAGTCAGGCAGGCAGATCACTAAGGTGGATGGTGTTAGAGGGATGTAGAGGAAGTGGTGGGATTAGGATAGGATTTGTAAGGAAGCAATGTTTTAAGTTTTGAATGAAATACCTGTGGGGCGATAGCAAGAGGTGAGGTTTTGGTGAGTTTGTACGTTTGGTCGTGTATCTGTCTGAAGGGAGTTTGTTTCAAAGAGTCAGGACAGTTGTGGTTATAGAGTAAAGAAGTTCATGGTATCAAATTACACCTAGGTTGCTGACAGGAGAATTTGCATTGAACTTGTGGTTGGATACAGAGTCAAGTGTGAGGGAAAGAGGAATTTTCGACAGTTACTCCTGGAGGCAAGTATGGATTCAGTTTTGAAGTGATTCAGGCACAGGAAATTTGAGGTAATTTTGGATGTGATTTGGGCAACCACATGGAGAAGATGATCTATGGAATCGGAGAAGCTGCTTGAAGAACAAGAGATGAATAATTGGGTGTCGTCAGTGTATTGGTGAACTGAGGATGCTTCGATGAGTGATCCAATTGGATTGCAGATTTTAATAACTCACGATCTCTTCACTCACTTGGTTGACTGCTTGACTTGATTTTTGATGAACATTAAATGCTAGAAAACTTACATGTTCCTTATTGTTTTTAAGCTGTAGTGTGTTCTTTTGTATGCAGAGGAGAGACCAACAATAGAGCCCCATAATTCGTCCATCATCTCTTTCAAGGGCAGCAATGTAATGCTGCCTTGTCGTGCTAAAGGCATTCCACAACCACGTGTTGCTTGGTTCAAGAGCAGGTCAGCTATTGCAGGTCGTTTTATCATAAAGTAGAAAGCCTCTAATAGTCCAAGTAACCCAGTTATATAAAGGTGACCCAGACACGCCACTATTAGCCACTGTTGCAAAACCAGCTCTTTGCAAGACCTTCACTCTTTTGACAAATTTACACAAGGTACTAGCTGTATCAGCTGACTTTAATCGATAGCAATAGGAACACTTAATTGGAAATCAAGGCTACTAAAATCTAGCCAGTCTGAAATACTAATAACCGTTTTACTTTTCACTCATTCATTGCATGACTTCACCCATTAGCAGTTTAGCTACATACTACAACAACCCAGGAAAGGATCATTACCTTCTCTGCATTATTCCATATTTTGCACAAAAGGGTTTTAAGCTGAAGCTTCCAACAGCTTTTAATATTATTTTTATTTATGGATTCATTTAAATATCTTGCCAAGTATTTTTTATCTGTAGTGGTATTTATAATGTATATTGTTATTTTACACCAAAAATTATCCAGTATTACATTAAAAGTTCCTGTTTTGGATTAATCCTGTATTCATGCGAGTCCATTCAACCATGCATTGTCTGCTCACAGGCAACCAATCACTGATAGTGCAACGACAAAGAACCATTTTGCCATCCTACCAGACGGGTCTCTTCTCATTCAGGATGTGACGGCTGGTGATGCGGGTTCCTATTCATGTCGTGCCTACAACAACCTTGGGGCTGTCACTCAGTCATATTCTTTAACCATTAATGGTATTTACAGACACAATGATCATTATCAACAAATTAATGTTATAATAATAATAATAATAACGCCGATTTATAAGACGCCGTAAACGCGGCCCTAACCACTACAAGGGCGCCGTACAACCTAAAAGGAAAGTCAGCAGACAGAATAAGCCTTAGAAAACAAATACTTTTTTTTTTTTATCTGAGTCTTCTGAGTCGGCCAATCTGACACTAGGTGGGAGACCGTTCCAACACCGCGGACCATCAGCCGAGAATGCACGGTCTCCGAAACGCGAACTCGCCCTCCACACACGGAGATTGCCTGATTTCATTAGAAAATTATAGCCTGATTTCACTAGAAAACTAAAGTTAGCTGGGGTGGGCAGATGGTCGAATGGTAGCCTGCTGACACGAAGACCATAAAGACGTAGGTTCGATACCCGCTTGCCCCATTAGTTTGACTAATCCTTACATTTGCTAGATGGCATTGGTAAGAGCAGTAGTACAGACTACCACCTTGCAGGCTGTGATACAGTTAAATTCAACTCTCTTAAATTTTATATCATCTGTTACTGTCATATCATAATTATAATCATAATGCAGTTTTTCAATTTGAATTGAATAAACGAAAATATTTTATTATAGATATTATTAGCTCAAGAGTGAGCCATGTGTATGAAATGTTAGCAATTTCATTTTTCTTAGCCTTGGCTTTTATTATTGCTTTATCTAGATGCAAAATCTTCTGAGAAATATCGATTGTTTTTTAAGCTGCTGAGTGATTTTCACTTTTGCAAAGTTTGAAACAGATTAAAACAAAATGATGGACTTCATCTTTGTTTTCTTCGTATTTACAGTCCCGGCTCAAATTGAAGAAATTTCGGGGCCCAAAGAAGTCATTGCTGATTTGGGATCCACGGTCGAATTCGGTTGCAAGGCAACTGGCTATCCATTTCCAATCATAAAATGGCGTCGGGAGGATTCCATTCTGTCATTTGATGGGAGACGACTTCGACAGACGTTTACGTTTCTTCAAATCTCGAACATCCAGGAGGCTGATTCGGGTGAATACGTGTGCGAGGCATCAAACGGTTACGGAGAACCACAGACCAGGAGATATCATCTTACGGTTTTCGGTAAGTATTCTTATGGCTTGGGTCTAAAGTACTTCGGATAAGTAGGAAGTCACGTATACAAAGTGCTTTTGTTTCGATTGAGCAACTGTGAAAAAGTTAACTTTGGGGTTACCTTGTGCCAGTCCAAAGCCTGGGTAAAGAAGGATGGCAACAATAATGCTCATTGTTATTATATAGTGTTGTTAAACTGAAGCTACAACAACCTTGTTGGGAATGATACCAAGGTCAACTGAGAATCATAATTGGGCCAAATATATTATATTATAAAACTGAGTTTGAAAACAACGATATCTGGCCACAAAGTCAAAATCTTGAAGTCAACTGTCTCAACAAGGTGCATTACAAGTGTTCAGAAGTTTCTAACAGCTACAACAGGCACCCATTCGTAAACACGTCTTGCTGCATTTGTAACACCATTATTACCATTATTCAAGTACATTACTGCTCGTAATAGCCTCCCATTGGATCTTTGGTTCTTGCCAAGGAACTCTCTACCCCATTCTTATTCCACTCTGAAATCTGTCGTATTTGGCTGAGGTTAGACTGGGAGCACCTCTGAGGAGATTTCTTGTGATTGAATGATTGTTTGATTGATTACTTCTATGTTTTCTGTTCCAGTCCCGATGCATGTCAAGTTGACCTTGTCACCTTACAACAACGTGAAAGAGGAGGATGAGATTTTGTTGCAGTGTGATGTGGAAAATGCCCCAATTGGAGACGATATCTTGACGTTTACGTGGTCTTTTAATGGAAAGCCTCTTCGACCCAATGACAGGTACCGAGAGAAAAAATTGGGTCAGTTGCTCATCACAAATGTTACCGTTGATGATGCAGGCAACTTTGGCTGCACAGCAACAAAGGGAAATCAGAAGGTGTCATCAGGAATTGCTACCCTTTGTGTTCAGGGTGAGTTATATGGAAGACATGGCAATTTAATTTAATTACAATAGTACTGTTATTATTTCCGAAATTTGATACCGCCCTTCTTCCAACATCTTTTTGTTCAGAAATGCATACACACGCCTCGACGGCACAATTGCAGTTGTACTGCAGAGCAATGGTGCGCGAAGGACTTACTCAAGGTCCCTACACAGTAACACCCCGGACGAGGCTCGAACCTGCGCGTTCAGCACACACTGAACGTTACGGGCTGACCGCTGTAACCGATCGGCCACTGTGCCACACGACACTGCTGCCAGTTATATAAGTTAAAATCACTGATCAAACAGCTTATTCTGTGTCCTTGTGGTCCATACACTAAATGAATATTTATGTGAAGTAAAATTGGCTTTAATCCAGTTTAAATTTGCAACAGTCATTGGAAATGTATGTTTTATTTAATAATTCATCTAACATTTATGTAGTGTCTTTTAGAATTAGCGTTTGATAAAGGGCGCGACGAGCAGTTGTACATTAGGAACTTACAAAGGTTCCACAGAGTTTTCATATAACTCAAGCTGAAGCTCATTCAGTACTTGTTTCAACTTGACAGCTTCTCAACACGGAGTTCATTGGCTATCATGTTACATGGTTACGCATGGAAACAGTCTATTTCTTGATACCGAGAAACAGACATCCAGATTGGTGAAAATATGACGCATAATCCAACCAGAACTAAAATTATTGATCATATTTGATAAAATTATCTGTAAACATAAGTATGTTTTGATATGAGTTAACATGATGGAACTGCAAAAGGTTATTTATTCCTGATTTTGCATCTGACTAAAAGTGATTTTCTTTGTTCATTTGTATTAAAGCTTCTTCCGTGCCTGCGAACTGTACTGATCGGAAATGGTATGCCAACTGTCAGTTGATAGTTGAAGCAGAGTTATGTCAACATCCGTATTTCAAAGTCTTCTGCTGCAAATCATGTCACATGTCTGGGCAGCTGTTATAAAAGGTGGATAACATCACGAATGTGACATAGACAGTGGACTAGACGGACAGTGGATGGCTTTCCTAATTTTCTTCTGATGTTTCACCAGTCATTGTGCTTGTCGTTAGGCCCCAGCATATGACAAATGAGTTTTGTTCTATTCCACATACAAGTTTCAGATTTATCGGAGGGGGGCTCAGGGAGTTGGACCCCCCATCTTCAGATATAAGGGCATTGACATAGTGCAGTATTCTTTAGATTCCAAGAAATTCTCATAAGCCGAGAATCTGCTTCTCTTCTGACAAATCGGTCCCTGACACATACCTATAGGTCAACCTGCTCTGTTTTTCTCTGGCCTTAGGACTGTCCTGTTTGACCGTGGTTGGACTGGGAGCGCTTCAGTGTAGAAGATCTTGAAGGGGCACTATATAAAACTGCTGTAATAATAATAATAACATCCAACAAAAATAAGAGCTAAGAGTTCTTTTTATGGCTAGTTGCTCATAAATATGTTTGATTAAAATCTGTCAGTCTCATCAGAACAAATAATGTTTATGTTTAAACAGCCACAACAACATAAAGTATAAAAGAAAATTAAAATCCATAATAACTGTTTGGATTTTTATGTTGCATCATCAGATATAAAAGACATCTTATTACTTCATGAAGAGCCCTGCAATAAATTGGCAAAGCAGCTAGACATCTTGGTGCTACTTTACTGTATGATTCATTTGGTGGCCACCAGTGTTGCATCCATTGGAAAGAGGACATTTTTTTACTAACAAAATGAGAAATGACAAAACCACAAACAATGAACACATTCAGGACTTCATTACTGTTAAAACCCATTATTGAGATCCTGTTAGAAGATTCAAATATGTTGACTTTTATTTACAGCTGTAAAAAAGGAACTTATATTTATACATTTAATCATAATTTGCATAGATCAACGCAAGAGCCACTCTGTATGTACACAGTCAATGTCCTAATAATTGTAATCATTGATCTATGTTAACAACACATGTATGACAAGTGTAATGTTCAGTCTTTAACAATTATGGGACTATACGGTCTATGCAAGATGTTCCATGCCAAATCTTTTGTCATTATATGCCTCTAGATAGTTAACGTATTCATCGACATTTAAAGTAAGCCAGAGCTAGTTAATACAAGGTATGGCTAAGTTAATCACTTGTGCTTTACAAGAACAATCACATCCTGAAATGATCCCTTGGGATTTGAAAACTGGAGATTTAAAGAAGCAGCTAGTAAAAACATGTGAACAATACAAGAAGTGATAGAACTAGTAATACTATAAATAAATATTCGTTTATTGATTATTATATGGAATGTCACATGCAAACCACTACACAATGTGAATTATCTTTTAGTACCAGTCTAACTGAATTGAGGAACAGATGTTATAACAGTTTGGACAATTTCTTGGCTGTCAATTGAGTTATTATTTGGTAAACAATTTACTGATTTTGTTTATTACTGATTGTAGTGTTGCATTGATATAGCTCCAATATTGTCAGATTGGTCTCTTGATTAATGATAGATGCATGCCTCTATGTATTAGAATCAGCAGACACCCCATGAGGTGAACCATTTACTTTTTAGGTACTTTTCAGGATTATATTAAATTAAATGACAGCTGGATAATAGGTGAGCACTATTTTGTCGAAAAATGCGAAAAACTATTGATTTTCACTCTGAAATAGGAATACAGATATTTTTTTTTAAACTTAAGAGTAGTCTTCAAACACTAGTTGTTGAATGTCATTGACATAAAGCACTGGAAGAAAATGAAGGCCAGGTGACTGAATGACTTTTAGTAAGGATGCCTCACCCTGAAATAGTTTGGGAGCCACTCACATTGTAGATTGGTTCTGCAGATGATAGTTCCTAATTATTTATTAATACAATAAATTATATATAAAGTATTGGTAACAACTGACTTGCTATTCTTTGCCGAGTTGATTAGCAACTGACAGTGGCTGATTTCTTACCTAATAAAAAATATTTAACAAGTACGACTGTTTCTGACCTTGCTGAACACCGATTTAGTTTTGACTGAGCGCTTGTCAAACTGGGATGCGACTTTGGTGCAGAAGAAATCTTGAGATCATGATTACTTTGTGAAAGTGAGAGCAGAGTAAAATATGGCTGGTGGTACAGTGCCATTGATATCGAGTGGCACTATATAAATTTTCCATTACATTGCAAGTAATAAGGCATTGTGTATGACTTGTACAATGTACCAAAGCCAAACTGATGTTACACTCTGTGCCTCAGGGATTACAGAATATCCTATTGAAGTGGGTTGATAAGGCATTCTGGTCTGAGCTTCTTTTCAGCTGGTGATGTCAAACACAGTTATGACCATAATCCTTGATTTGCAAGCATTAACACGCCTCTGCAAGATGGCCGTCTCTCTTTCGAGAGCTTCCAAGTAACTTGGATCATTGCAATCCATCAGCTCTGCCACATGTACTACAACCAAAGAGACATTCAGCTGCAGTATGCATATAGAAATGTGGTGACATCAAACAGTCGTATACTGACAGCCAGTAGTAGGCCTTATATAAATATAATTCATTTGAGGGTTAAAGGTCAAGGTTTGTCTCTCAAATTCTACTGAGAAATTAGTTCTTCTGGGTGTAACAATATATATGGGTTTGCCAATGAGCATTTGCTTCAAGTCTGCCTGAAAGCAATGACCCCTCATATAAATGGCTAGTACTGACTGGCCAACTAAACTAGGCTGACTGTTCAACGACCTGTTGACCATGATTGTGATGTCAAGCAAGGATGGCTACTTTTCTCATTGGCCAGGCCTTTTGAAAGTATATTTGCTGAGCTGGCTGTTTGTTTTGCTGCAATAGATCTTATCTTAAATGAAGTTGTTAAACTTGGAAATGAATAGACTAGCCCATAATTATGATGACATTCAAGTACAAGTAGAGTGATTTTGACTGAAGTTGTGTGGAGGGTTTCAGCTTCATCTTAAGAAAATCGAACAGAGCACTTGTAATTGTTATTCTTCATTCATTAAGTGTCACTACCTAACGACCAATTATCAGTCAATGGCACTGAGCAATTGTGAGTGAAGGGACTTGCTCAATGTTCATAGATGCAGAACCTACACAGGGGAGGCGACTCAAACCACTGTGTTGCAAGTCACGCGCACGAACCAATTGGCTATGTGTCCTATTTTCAATTCGAAAGTAGATGAATAATAAATTAATGATAATTAAATCTATATTTGCTGATTGAAAATAAAATTGAAAATTCAGCACTTACGGTCATGGTGCCAGCAGTTTCTATCGATCATGAGCATGTCCTTTGCCACTGCTAGCTCCTCCTTCAGTTTGTACTGGCTATTTAAAAGCACTTCAACCCGATGTAGTCGCTTGTCCAATGTCAGTTTCTGCTTTAAAAAGTAAGAAACTGCAGAGCAAAATACTAGATGATTAAACAGTTAAAATAATTTAAAATGTAATTTGGATGGGCTAATGAATGAGCTGATGCTAGTTAGTGCTTTAAACATTTCAAATTTTACAATTTCGATCACCATTATTTATTGTAAACCTAACTTTAAACGTTCTAAATCCATGCCTAGAGTGCCTACTTTTTGGCCATAACTTCTACTTCTGGCCGTCCTTATCCCAAATCACTTTGGACGTCCTTTGCAAAATCACTTCTGGCCATCCTATGCTAAGTCCCTTCTGGCCATCCTTGGCCAAGTCACTTCTATTTCTGGCCGTTTTTGTTAAGTCACAGTACATAAAGAGTCAACTACATACTTACTTCACAAGTCTTAGGAAGCCACGTTACATTTTCATCTTCATTTGTTTCAGCTGTCATCTCTCCTGCCCAGAACAAAAATATTAGAATAATCATAAACGAGTGTCACCAAGATAAGCTTAATTAGGACTTATATTCACAAACAATGATGTTTAATATAAAAAATTCAGAGATGAAAAGTTGATGTCTGTAAAATATTTTGGCTAATGTTTTGTCTGTAAAATATTTTGGCTAATGTTTGTAAAATATTTTGGCTAATGTTTGTCTGTAAAATATTTTGGCTAATGTTTGTCTGTGAAATATTTTGGCTAATGTTTGTCTGTAAAATAATTTGGCTAATGTTTGTCTGTAAAATATTTTGGCTAATGTTTGTCTGTACACAATTTTTGCAAATGTTTACCTTGATTTAGAATTTCTGTAATTCTTCCAACATCAAGTCCATTCAGCAGGTCATGGCATTCTAGTGACCGAAAGAGATGAAGAGTAAAAGTGGAGTCATCGGATCCTTCCTTCTCAATATGGTCTCCATGCTTGGCTCCAGTACGAGATTCAGTGCCTGACCATGCAGGGCCAGTTGGAACTTCACAGCAACATGCCATTGAGCTTTTCTTATCACTTATACTACTAGTCTGATGAACAGAATTTGTCTTGATATCAAAATGGCATGAACACACGGAAATTGTCCTGGGACTGCAGGCAACGACTTCATTAGACGTCGCGGGTTTTGCAGCACAGAGATTCTCTGCGTCATCACGGATAGTCAGTGGTAAACTGTTCGATTTTATTTGTATTGTCGAGCTGTGTTGCGATGATGTTGGATACGATAGCACAGGACTTGACGAGGCATTCGCAGGCATGTTGCAGCTAACTGATTCAGAGCGTTGCCTCCTGCTTAAATTAAATGGAATTGTGGCTTTTGAGTGGATTAGAGATGTTGAGGAATGAAATGTCGAAAAGCTACTGTGCTCAGTAGTGTTTTGGTCCTTGCCATCTAAATTGACTGCCTCACCTATCTTCTCTTGCAATATGAGTGGGCTACTGGAGACTTTCCTCTGCTCCAGTGGAATAGGCTGTGGATAGCTCCTACTGTGCAGCATGTTTAGTTCCTTACTGCTCGAATGTTTGTCTAATTCGTCCATTATATTGGGGTTTGAAGCGCCATCTGGTTGACTGAGTCGAACAACACATGACGCGTTGTCAATGCGGCCAACGTCCTTTGTTGTCTCCTCGACATGATTGAGCGGTTCGTCTTTATCGAGAGCAGCAGCGCTGGATCGTCCACATAACAGCAGCGTACCCCGAAAACATTCTGTCAGGGCTCTCTTGTCAGACATGCTCCTGTTGCTCTTTCCTCTGCCAACGTCAATGCCAACCTTTGAAGACGTACACTCGTTTGGTCGTTGCAAGCAACTGGAATAAGTGGATTTTATCCCTAAGCATTGCGAGGGGCAGTCGTCGCGACTGTTTTTCCGAAGCCGGGCCTCATTTTCATTAATATCCAGAACGGATTTGGCGCCTGTAGTTGGCAATTTACAGTCCTGACCGTTGTCTTCACAGTTGAGATGTTCTATGTCTACTGGCTGATCAAAAGTAGCAAGAATCTCACAGCTCTGAATGAAATCCATTGTTGGTGCTTTTGACATGGAATGGCTGTTTCGTCTAACTCTAAAGGACCTCAACAGCTCCTTACGGGAATGCAGAAGCTGGACAAATCTGGAGGCACTGGCTTCCTGAATATTTTTCACCCACTGGGCTGTGCGATCACACAAGTCTACATCCAACATCCCATGGCCTTCGCTTTCTCTGGGGCATGAAGGACGACTGTGTTCGGCTGGGTGGGCTTCGGCAGCAGACAGTTTGCTCAGCGCTCGCAATAAGTGCTTTTTCCTCAATAAACTGGAATTCTCTCCTTGACTGCCAAGACTCATGGGATCAGTATGTCGTGAAACTGGAGGACTTCCTGACAAGAATACGGTATTAGTGGCAGATGCAAGATTTTCTAAAGGTTGTTGAACATCTTTGTCTCTTTTTGCTGCTTCCTCTGACAACCCAGTCACCTTGACGTGCACAGCCAAACCCAATGACTGTAGCAATGGTTCTCCTTCCTGTTTACCTTCCTCTTCAAATTGTTTCTTCGTTTCCTCAGAGTGTTGTTTAACCTCATCAGCCTGTCTCGCTGCCATTCCTCCAGAACAAGCTACCAATCCAGTGGACTGTTTTTTAGATGCTTCCAGATCGCAGTTATCTACCACAGCTGACTCTGTTGCACAACAAACAGCAGCATCTTTCACTCGGCCTGCTTTCTCTTCTTTCAATAGTAGCACTGACTTCCTAGTTAAACGCTCGGAGTTAACAACCGGTTTTATGCTATCCAGAAGGACTTCCTTCACACCATCACCTCCATTCTTGTTCTCCCTAGAGGCAGGAACAGGGACAACGGCATTGGGTCCATCGACCCATAGTTCATTCTGTTTCACCAAGCTGTTAGTCAATGGATGATGTCGCTTTCGAACTCTGCATCGCACTTGCTCTGAACCGCTGCTGATACGAGATGCAGATCTATCCAGAGTTTGGCTGTTACTGGCAGCGGACTCTTCAAAATTCTGGTGACATTCATCACCCAGTGGCGAATGCCTCACATCGATGTTCTTCTGAGAAGTTTCCAGCCAGGCTGCAGCCACTCCTTTGCAAGGCTCAAATTCAAGCACACTTAGCTTAGATGGATCTGAACAAGTAGAATCTGATGAGACTTCGATGTCTTTTTTCAAAGAAGTCTCTGACTGCTCCACAATTTCATTTCTATTTTTAAAAGATTTAGCAGTTGAATCGGATGAGCTTTGGGCCGAGGCAAAGTTTTTAACCAGTTTCTGCTGGTCATCTGAAATATCCAAATCGTCAGGCGCTTTCGGGATGGTCTTCGTAGCAGGGGTATCACCAGCATTTGGCTTTCTGTTTCCGTTCGTCTGCCTGCCTTTACCTACGAATATGACAGTGTCACAGGACTGTTCGCTGCTGGAGACATACTCCGGGTCAGAGGAACTCCTGCCTTCAGTGGATCTCGAGTAGAAACTGGAATGCATCTGTCCCCTTGTCAAGTAGTCTTCATGACTGCTGTCATCAGAACTTGCACTTGAGAGCTGGTAACAGTAACAAAATCTACTGCTTGGCAACAGACAAGTGTGCAAATGAACAATCGTAATTACTTGTATAATTACTTGTCCTGTATGTACGGGTAGCAATGACGTCATAGTTCTAGAATTGTCTTTGGATTCTAAAAATATTTGCAAACTATCAGCTTGCAGTGCTATGTGTATTTGTATATCTTCAGGTGGTTGTAGTTATTTTTGGGCTGTTGGAATATCTGATTATACAGACCATTCAGAGGACTAATATCACAACATATCAATCAGTGTCTTAAGTCGAAAAGACATTTCGAGTTAAAATAATTTAATTATCAACAAAACAAGACACGAACATAATGCTCTATGCTTTACAGGACCTGCGATAGGAATAACTACGGGTGATAAGCATTTGAAGCCGTTGTTTTACAGACTTGATTATAGAAACCATACGCCTCAGCCTTGTTTTGATTCACAGAACGGCAAACGAAATGTCATTCTTCACCTCAAGTAGTTATTTAAGTAAGTAAGTAAGTATATTCTTTAATCAGACGTCTGCAAGTGCACGACATGTACAAATTAACAAGTACGAACAAAACATCTATATACATAATCTATTGAAAGTATGGAAATTTGTAAAATGCCAGAATAGCAACTAAGGGCCAGGCAGGAGGAGAAAAAGTCAACGGGGTTAAGGTGCTGATATAATAATCTTATAATGAAGCCACACCGGGTGCAATCATCAGCCAGGGGAGCAGACCTGTTGTGAGCATGCAGTCGCAACTGGTGCTCCACAATCCTAATAGCAGGAAGAATATTCCTTAGCGTGTGGTCAGAATTAAAGAGGATAGAGTTAAAAAGGGAGACATTGACAGAGTTCATCAAAGGATATTTCTTCAGGAGTATAGATATTTTTTTTTTTAGTTTTGACCTTGGCCATGAAACTTTGGCTTTGACCTTGATGGTTTAGTCCTGGTCATGACCTGTTCAGCCTTAGTTGTGGCATCACTGGTTTTGCGCTGACCCCATCTGTAGTTATGAAGTCATTGTCTTGATATTCGACAGTTAGTATGAAAATACCTTTGACTTCTTCTTTGGCTTCAACCGGTGAATCCTCGATGCCAGCTGCAGAACCTGGAGTGTCTCGGAATGCGACTGGATGGTTTGAGACACATGAGCAATCATACAGGTGTGACATGACGGTCCATTCATTGACTCACGGATCAACTGAGTCAGCCGGCTTTCCCTAAGTCCAACAGTAAAACATTGGAACAAGTATACATCCAGGCATTTAGTTCCAGAAGATATAAGTAACAGCTAATATTTAGTTCCAGAAGATACAAGTAGCCACTAATATTTAGTTCCAGAAGATACTAGTAGCCACCAATATTTAGTTCCAGAAGATACTAGTAGCCACCAATATTTAGTTCCAGAAGATACATGTAGCCACCAATATTTATTTCTAGAAGATACAAGTAACCACCAATATTTATTTCCAGAAGATACAAGTAACCACCAATATTTATTTCCAGAAGATACAAGTAACCACCAATATTTATTTCCAGAAGATACAAGTAACCACTAAAATATTTATTTCCAGAAGATACAAGTAGCTGCCAATATTTACTTCCAGAAGATACAAGTAGCCACCAATATTTTACCAAATTCCACATGCTATAAAATATGCCACCACCCATACATACAGGCCACCGTGTACAATAATACAATTTATTATAGTTGTTCTTAGAAACACTTGTCTGTTACCAAGCAGTAGAATTTGGCAATTACTTAAGTACACAACAGTCTGAGATGAAGCACTGTCTTGTGTCCTTGACCATGGAATTCGTCCATTGCTCCTCTCAATAATGCAGTCATTACTCTACTAGCATAGCGTCAGAATCAGCAACATAGCATCACCAAACAAATATGTAGTGAGTTTACCAGCCATTGGAAAGCAGAAAAAACTGTAAAAGAAACGAAGAGACTGGCTGAATGTAGGATTGGATACAGACAATGATCGATTGTCTGTCACGTAGAACTCTTATTGAAAAATGGCTGTCACTCACTTCTGCGGCACATGTCGCTGGCCACTAAGCGTCGCAAACAAGACTGTTCCTAAGGTGGAGATGGAGTAACTGTCTCTCTGGCTGTTGCAGTTACTAAAGTCAAGGAAGTGGAGCTGGCTTCGACCTCCAATTACTAAAATCAGATCAAACAATTGTTTCATGCATATCATCACTGATGTAGTCCGTCGAATGTAATTTTTGGCCATGTTAAACAATCTTATTGAAAATGAGCTATGGCAAATAATTTTTTTGATTTAAACTAGTCACTGAAACAAAATTTTAATTAAAGAAAAATGTAATGGACATAGGAATTACTTAACATACATAAACACATACATGTAATGTCATGCATGCATACATACATACATACAGTCATACCTGAATAGATTAAGATTCAAATCATCATCATCATCATCAGTTCCTGACAACATGACATTTGGTGGTCATAAATAAATTACCTTCCTTGTCCTCGGTCATTTGGTGGCTACAAATAAATTACCTCATTTGTTTGATCATTTGGTGGTTAAAAAATTACCTCTTCGGTCCTCGGTTATTTGGTGAGTATAAATAAAATAATGACCTCTATCATCCTCGGTTTTTTGTCAAGTCCATTGCCCCACTTTTGAACTAAACTGTAAGAAGGGTGATATCAAATAACAGTTGTATTGTATTATTGTACTAAAAATACTGGTCACTAACCCTTATTATGACTCCTGCTGATTCGACCAATGCGATACTGGTAGATGTGTAATGTAAAGCGGAAATGAGAATTAGACGAATCCTCAGTAGCATCTAAACAACAGTCAACAATAGAAATAAGCTCCTGATTATGTTGACTCAAGGGCAACTGTACATATAGGAAAAGGCAGGGCACTTTCCCCTCCTGGAATTCACATCTCAACATTTCTGACAATAATGTTATGTAAGAAAGTGATTAAGTAAACACAAGAGTGCAAAACCTGTAAGGTGCTAAAGAGTGTAACACCTTTAATGTGCTTAAACAACAAAAAAGGCCAACTCAACTTAATGTTTGACAAGAAGAACAATAGGTCACAGTTGGAGTACTGCATCCAGGTGTGGAAACTATACCTGAAACAGGACATGGAAAAAGCTGGAGTAAGTGCAAAGGAGAATTACAAATTGATTAGTGGCTTCAAGGATTTGAGGCACGAAGAAAGGTTGAAACAGTGTTGACTAACAACATTAGAGAAAAGGTAGAAGCAGAGAAGATCTAATTGAGGCTTACAAGATTATTGCTGGAAAGGAGACAGTGCAGTCAGAAACGTTTTTGACAGACAGACAGAGACTCTTTTAATTTTGCACTTCCGAACGTCGACGACAGAGACTCTTTTTATTGCACTTCCGAACGTCCAGCATACAACAATCTTACAGAATTCTATAACAATCATGTACTAAGTACACATCGTTTCATAGCAATCACATGGCTACAGTCAAAGGGCAGATCCAAAAGAACTAGCGGTTCCGCTTACAGATCACTTTGCTACACCAGGGTGACCTGTAACACTAATTTTTGAATTGGCACCAAACAAAGCAACTTGAGGACATAATTATAAATTATTTAAGAAACCAAAAAGAACATTCGGGCAGAAATTCTTCAGTGCAACAGTTGTGGACAATGGTTTGGATGATAATACTGTCTCAGTTGACACTAAAGTAAGTAAGTATGTACTTTATTGAACCGCTTGCAAACGCACTGCGGGCACATCATATGAACGTTCAAAAAATGTATACTCTCAAAATAAACATAACAAGCAATTACGCAGCAAACATCCTCAAAGTAGTTAGAGTAAAATAATGTACACTCATAAAATAGTCATAACTAGCAATTACACAACAGACATCCTATGAGTAGCTACAGTAAATAGAAATCAAACAATAGTAGGCCTAATTACACTGACAATAGGAACAGATTCAATTGTATAGCATTCGGGTGATAAAACCACACCGAGTTAGTGCGTCAGCGTGCGAGATCTCTCGATTGTGCGATCGAGGACGGAGTGAATAGGTAACAATCTTTAAGTCTGATCATAGCTTTTAGGAGAAAGCTAGAACAGATGGGCTATTAAGCATTATAGGTTAAACTGAATTGGTTCCAACACAGACTAAACGTCTTCTGAACCACTTTAAACTCTCGTTATGCTATGTTATGTTCCCGTTTTATTGTTGCACCCATCAATAATCCCAATAAAGGAGATTTAATTCCTATTCTGATGAAGACAATCACAGAAAAGATCAAGGTAGAGAATTTTATACCTTGATTTTGGCTTCTCAAAATCAATCGCTCTCTCTTATTTTGATTTACCTGGCACTGTCCTGGAAGTAATAGCAGCATCCAAGTAGGAGGCAGCGTGTTGGGCAGTGGGAGCACGTAGTTCTTTCTGGTTCTCAATTCGAACTCCACCGATCGGGTCTTCATGGAAAAACACTGTTGAACCAGCATTGTCAATGCTCTCCTTCTCTGCTGCCAAATAACGAATCAAAGGCTGATCTACTGTAGAAGTGAGGCAACATAAAAAATTCAATTAAATAATTCAATACTGTCAGTTATAATCTTTAAAGGCAGAGTGCTCCTGATAATAAACAGTCTTATGGTAAAACTAGAATTAAACATGAAAGAACAATGACAGATCCAGCTGCTTTTTATTGCTAATCAGCTATGCTACACCTAACAAGTGAACTAGATCAAATTATGTTCTGCTCAGATTAGATGTTACATGGTATTGCCAGAGGGTGGGATATGGTAGCCAGTTAGGACATGGTAGTTTGCTGGGATATGCTAATACTACTACAATTACTCCACCAACTAATAATAGTAGTAATAATAATAATAATAGTAATAATAATAATAATAATTAAATAACATACCTGACGAAACGTTTGTAAGAAGATCTCGCACAGTTCCCTGTTTGCCGGTCACTTCGATTGCCGAAACTCGGACGGAGAACTTTGAAGCCGTCTTTTTCACTCGTTCATTAATCAGGTTGTAAATCCATGAAATGGCAGAAGGTATGACTCCAAGGTTTTCTCTGGAGTCATCTATTCCCAGCATTGTGTATGTTTTCCCTTCAACAGAAAACCAAAAGATTTTTAGTGGATTTCATTGTACTCAAACTTAGGTAGGCTACTCACACAAGTTAGACATTTAAACCAAACTCCTCATAATCTTCAAAGCATGTTTAACAATGCTTAACGCTGGCGAAGATACTTAACAAATGCCTTATGTGAATGACAGTCCACTTAAATGTTCATTTTTCTGTCGTGCCTTGGAATTGCTTAGCCGAGGTATATAATCTGGATCAGATGCAAATCTGATTAGGCAGGTCTGTTGCATAGACAAAACACCCTTAGTGAACTCACTGAAAACAGCAACCCCAATCACAAAATGATCATATTCTCACAGGGTCCCATATTACACACATTGACATCCTAGCAATGTAACCCTACTACATCTTTTCATTAACATGCTTGGGCCAGAGAACATGAGGTCTTAAGGCGTCGTACGTATGCACTGCAGAGGCAGGCGAGCAGTGCTCGTAGGTAGGTCAGTGCATGCACAAGAACAAGTTCTTTCAGTACGGTTTGACGATTCGTTAATCTATCGAAGCATAAAAGTCACTGAGTCTTTGCATCACTCAACAGAACGTGGCATACACAGCGCCATAATTCAATCAGGCCTACTCCGAATCCAATGCAGAGACACTATAAAGGACAATTAGCTCCAGATTATTCATTAATGTTTCAACAGCTCAGACCAATGACTGACACGGCCTTGGTCTCCTAAGGAACAACGGAACGACACCTGGTCGAGTAAGATTTTGACAACAGCATAACATACCAGCAATGGCTAATATATCTTACCAACAATCGAGTCACTCTAAATAATTGAAATAAGGACCTGCGAATCACAAATTTCAGCCGAATTGAATCTCGAATTGAATTGACAGTGTGAAAGCTCTCAACAGTGAAAGTTCGAATTCAAATCAAATCTCAAATCAAATCCGCAAGTACCAGCTTCATATTCATGTATCGTGTAGTTGATAGCACTTGCCTACTACAGGAGGTCTAACACAGTCATCAATTAACAATAATAATATCATTGTTTAATTTCAAATTGACAAACCGTGGCATGATTACATTTAGAGTATGAAGGGATGATGACAAGTTATTACACGAGTCATATTTAACCGCGGGCAGCCATGCAAGGCTGCCAACGGTTAAATAAGACTCATGTACAGTTATACTGCCCTCATAAGAAATAGCCACGTATATGCAAAAAGCTCAGTAATGGAGATTTAATTCCTATTCTAATGAAGACAATCACAGAAAAGATCAAGGTAGAGAATTTTATACCTTGATTTTGGCTTCTCAAAAATCAATCGCTTTCTTATTTTGATTTACCTGGCACTGTAATAGCAGCATCCAAGTAGAAGGCAGCATATTGGGTTTTTGAGTTAAATGCAAAAGACTAATTAAATGTCTTTCTGAAAAGTTGATCACCTATTTCTATTCTTTGATGTTTTTAACCATTATCTGTAACAAGCAGTCACCATTTTTATGGAAAAAGAATTTTGCTATTTTCTTTCATAAAAGTGTCATAAATACCTGCATCTAACTCGAAACGACCAAATTTTCAGTTACGTTGTTCTTTCTTATGAGGGCAGTATACAAGTACACGTACCATCGAACCTCAGTTCATACAGTCGCCTAGTAGAAAAAGTACTAGTTGAACTTACGAGCTATATGGGAAGCGAACTCACTTCCTCTGCTCTACAGCCAGTGTCTTATCCATTACTCTATGGAACCCAAATGTAGTCCTAATAACTTTTCTACAGTTTAAAATTAATTAAACTAACAAATAAGTTTATTCACAGAATTAAAATTTAAAAAAATAATTTAAAAAAATTAAACCAATATTAATGGTCTGTTCTGGTTCTCTGTCATTAAATTAAGTTGTGCACTTTTATACCTAAATCACAAGTTTGCTAATTCACAAAGCCTCTTTCTTGGTCTTGGGTCTATACAATGTTTGAATAACAAATCTGTGTTCTATCATGCCCAAATATAAGCTGTGTTTGTTTAAAGAAGACTAACTTAGCATGAGTCTCTTACAATTTTTCTCCTGCGACTCAATTAACTCTCTTTGATGGTAAGTCTGTGGCTTCAACACCAAGTAAATCATGCACAACACTTAACAACAGTGGAAATTGTGGAGTAATCTTTTTGTTCATCTTCTTAATTTTTTTATTCAATTATTTTTCTCACCTGTGCCTGCAAATATCAGTTCTTTGGCCATTTGGGTGACTGCCTTGCAGAAGCCGCTTATAATCATCACATGCTGCCTTTAATTACACAACCAATCCATGCACAGTAAACAATTAGTTGACAACAAAGCATGTCAACTTCGTCCAGGGGTCATGATTGGAAAATAATAATAATAATAATAATAATAATAATAATAATAAAATAATAATAATAATATTCATTTATTTTCAAATTGACAACAATGCAACACATTGCAGACATAGTATGAACGAATGATGTCGGCAGCCATGCAAAGCGCCATTATGTCATACATCTAATTTCATTTAAATGTTCAGAATCATGAGGTCATTTTGGACTGCTGTTCAATTGGCTTACATATTTGAATGGCTTATCAAAGCTAGAAAACAGGTCCCTAAATTAACCTCCCTAGCATTTATCATTAGCAATCTCAACAGCATCCTAACTGAACCCACTTCCCACTCGTTAAACTGCTCCTCCTCTCCAATTCACAAAGGTCATCTCATCCATTGGGTCATGAACTGATGACTCCAACCCTCTGGTACTCTAGCGTTATGAATTCTGATTGAACATGTGATCTCCCCTGGCCACAATTTCCTCTTAGCTTGAAGTCCTTGCAGCTTTCCAAGGCCCATCCATCTGTCTTACTGACAGATTTAATTAGGACTGCTCAAATATATTCGTCCACTGGCAAGCTTTCAATCACAGATTTCTCTCTTGGTCTCAGAAATTGATGCGACTCATCCATTAAATGTTGGCTAACAATTTCTCAATGGTGATCCTCTGCAGTGCTAAAAGGCAGGTAGTGCTAACTCAGCCTATCCACAAGGCTCAGATCCATCATGCTTTCCATTTGATATATTAGACGTGTACCATAGGTGCCAACTGTCTAACAATGACCATCATCCAGGCATGGAACTGATTGTAATAAAAAATCATATAGATGAACCCAACAGAACTGAAAATGAAAAAAAAATCATATAGATAAACTGAATAGAACTTATCATAATCAAAAATCATAATAAATAAATGCAATAGAACTGATCATAATAAAAAAAATCATAATACATAAACCCAATAGAACTGATCATAATAAAAAAAATCATAATAGATAAACCCAATAGAACTGATCATAATAAAAAAAATCATAATAGATAAACCCAATAGAACTGATCATAAATAAAAAAAATAAAAATAGATAAACCTAATAGAACCGATCATAATAAAAAATAATGTAGATAAACCCATTAGAACTGATCATAATAAAAATCATATAGATAAACCCGATATAAATGATCATAATTAAAACTATATAGATAAACCTAATAACTGGCACACCACGAAGATATAGAGAAATAGATTGAAACTTACAGAGAAAATAAGTTGTCACAGCACAGATACACAATTAATGTTGTGAATATTACCTCATACAAAAAAAGAGTATGAAAGAGAAGACAACGAGTAGGAACTATTAGCAACCTGATTTTGTTAGTATCAACATAAAAGCTGAATAGACAGATATAAAATAATATTTTCATAAATAAGAGGGCATTTTTTTAATCAATTCATCTAGAAAGTATGTGGCAGCAGTAAATAAAAAATTATCCATGAATTTCAATATCAGGAATAGATCGCCAATTACCATCAGAGGATGGCTGAACTTAGGTTCTTCAGTAGAGAACTCATCCACAGAGCAAACAAAACAACATCAAGAAAAGGCTCACAGCCTAATCGTTATTGACCTATGGCTATCGGGCAAATGAATTCACTGGACCCAGTCCAGCAGATGAAAGGATTCAGATCATAAAAAAACTATAATAACTGGTGGTCAATACACCCTGTGCATATGCTGTTGCGTACATCCATCATAAACTTATTCATCGAGGTGCAAAGTGCCTTTTAAAAACCCGTCAAAGGCACTTATACCATTAATCTGCCACTGCACAACTTAATTTGCTTGCCAATATGATTTATTTGCGAGTTCAAAACGGAGAATTATTGAAAAAACATCGATATGCTTTTCTTGTACCATTACATTATGACAAATCTGATTTTTGAAGCTTTAATGTGTCTGCTTGTGACTTGCATAGCACGAGTGTGTTAATGCTCAAGACAAGGCATCAGTCAAAACTACACAAAATCATTGTGCAAGTCAAATGTCAGTATGAGAGTTCAATCGAAAGCCAGGAAGGGATTCCGAAAAGACATGGACACAACCTATGATGGAGAAAGTCAGAAGACCTGGTCGAGTAGTTTGTCAAACTGACAAACAACAGTATGATTACTGACACAGTTTGAACAATTGATGACATGTTATTACAGGAGGAGTCAAATTTAACCGTCGGCAGCCATGCATGGTACCATTATGCTATACATCTAATTAAATCAACACCGCCACCTAGCGAAAGAAGAACTAGTCAACCTCATGGGAGATACATGGGTTCCTCGGTTCTGTGCCCCAGCAGTGTGTTCTCTATTACTCCATGGCCCACCTCCATAAGCTGAGGATAGTAAGATTGACTGAAATGTAAAGTCTTTGTAGATTGTCATATCCCAGCATTGACAATTATTTCCTTTTCTATGACAAAGGAAACTATTATAGCTGCAGAGGTCAGAGTTTAAACAGAAGATTTAATGATCTATCCATTATGATCAACTGCAAAATTCTGTAAAAATTGTAAAGCACGCCCCGCTGCTTTAGTGATGTGATATCCCTGTGTCCTACATCATCGCTGTAACAACAGGACATTATGAAACGCTCCGTAAGACCCAGCATGATACAGATTGCAGGACTGAGTGAGAGAATATCATGGTCTTATATTACTGATGTGCAGAACATAATGTTTCCAGACTTTCCAATCAGCCCAGAATGTGTCCAATGCTAATTGAAACACACATCCTTTCCTTTCAACCATATGTAATCCTTCCACAAACAGACTTGGCTGTTTATATTTTGCCAGCAGCTATGACAACCAGTCAACTATGGTGGTCTACTGCGGAGCTAGAGGAATAAATGGCCTGCAGGCCAGTGAGAGATGGCAGCCACTCCATTGCACACTGTATTGGAGAAATAATTTCTTCCTACACTAATAATTGTCTCGCTGTTTGACCAACACTCACTCGAAGGCAAACAATTGAGGGAACGCCTTGAGTGAGTAATCTGTTGACCGATTTGTCCCCACAGAGGGGAACTTAAAGCGTCAGTCATCATTGGAAAATCCCCTCCTATAGGCCTATTTACTCACAAACTGCGTTATTTGCATTACAGAATGGCTCCTGCTCAGGTAAGCCTGTTTGTCACAGTTTACACTCGTGCGCTATATAAATGCCTGATTACATTACATGTGCATGAACTCCGCCACAGTTTGCACTGTGACAGTGCCAATCCCAAGCATGGATAAAGGAGGAGGAAGACGCTCATGATCTTTGTAATCACACAGTGTCGTTAAACAGCAACAACTACTACTACATTACGTGTGATGTAAGATAATTATGCAATTACTGCATGCATCAATCATCAAGATGCCTCGTTTTGAAAATAATTTCAGCCGAGATGCAATTGTTAAAACAGTAGCACACCAAGAGGCAGACATTTCTTGCACTTGACACTGTCTCTGCAACATCCTGGTCTATCCATGAGGCACCTGGTTTCACTGGATGCAGACCGCAGTTGATGGATTGGATCCATAACAAAACGCTGGCTCCGGGTCAGAACCAAGCAGCGCATCAAATTAGACACGGCCAGGGCTTAGAATCGAGATGGTGCCTAAGATATGTGCATCATACAATTGAAAAAATTTGTTAAACCTTTCCTCATAGATAACTGGTGTTCAAACAAACAAAATTACAAGGTCTCTCAACTGGTAACCCCAACAGGTTCTCAAGTGGTTCAAGTCAGGTATCTCCAAGGATTATTATAAACTATTATAATTACTATAATTTCAGTTGGAGCCACAAACAGTTGAAGTTCTGCTCAGCATGAGAGTGACACAAGAGAAGTAATTAGATACAGTAATTAGATTGAGATCCCAGTACAATGCGGTTCATTAATAGGAAATTCATTGAGCTAACTTGCTAAGAGAGATCCATGCTGTACCCTATATGGTACAGTGTAAACAGCGCGTTAACTATAGCTATAAAAGCAATATAGCTCAGATTTGCAGACAATTTACATATGGGTTGTGATCAATGGCATAGTCCAGTGCACTAACCAATCACTGTGCACTATTGTACAGAGTACAGGAAGTCTCATCTTTTCACCACTAATTCAATGACGAACTGACTTCTCAGAACTTTCAATTTGTAACTCTTTTACACACAGCATGCATTAGCATGCCATGTTAGCATGGATTGTCAAGCGAGAAGTTGGAGGTTGAATTTCCACCAGTGGAGAAATTGGTCTTAGATTTCTGTTCCATCTGTATCCTCTAGCCAACTCAGTGACAATAAGTACGCTGACTGTACTCTGTCGGGGGGGGGAAGATGAGAGGGCGAAGGAGAGGACTGGTCAACTGCTATCACATGGTTTAGAGAAACCCACACCATTTTTAAAAAAACCCGCCGCAATGAAAAAATAATTTATCAAACTAAAAATGTTTCCTTGTGCATATGATGTCTGGATAATTTACTATTCCAGATGATGTTCTGAAATACATGTGAATCAGGCATTTTGATTAGTGAGCTGCCAACATTAATTTGGGCAAACAGTGAACAATCTTGTAAAGAAGCTTAGAAGTAGCTTGCTACAAACAGCACTCTATAAATTGTCATAATTACAGTTACAATGACATCTGTAGCTCTGTTAAGTACACGAAAGCAGCTACAATGAGATAAAAATCCTCACCTAGTCCAGCATGACCATAGCAGTAAATGCACCCATTTGATCCGAGAACGACTGCCTGCAGTAAGTCAGTCAGTGATGTTGCACAAACTTCAGCCTAAAGAATTACAAAGGTGAAAAAAAACCAGAGTAACTTCAACTGACTCAACAAATTGTCAATTATAGCAAAGACAGTTATACAGCTTCTTTAGAAAGATTGGCCACTGTTACCAGATGTCTTCATCTTTATTGGTCCATGTTTTTGACTTGAGGGTCAAAATTGTACAAATTCTCTAGGTCAACTGTTCATTCAGTCCAGAGGGCGTCCAGATAAGGGGGGGGGGCCGGAGGCAAATGCCTCCAATTTCATGTAGGTGGAATATTTTTTCAGTCCTGAGGGGGGATATCTTGCCCTCCTGACACTTGAGGGCAGGGGTTTGCTTCCATCACTCAGGAGGATTGACACCCCTGACTCAGTGAAATCCTAAAATCTGTTTCAGTTTAGAACCTACATTCCCTTCATCAGGCTTATTCCTCTTGGTAAGTTATGTTGCGCTTCTAATACAGTTTAATGCACTATTTTGGCAGCTGTGATCATCGGCTACAGAAGAGACATCATGAGTGATGCAATGGAAGAAGAGATCAGATCAGCAGATGTCACTTTCAGCACTTGAACTCATTTTAGGCTTCATCAATGCTTAGAGCACAATAGTAATGTAATGACAGTCTATTTCAAACAATATAAAATCAATTCAAATATGTTTTTATTGATCCCGTTAGTGTTGTACACTGTTATTGTTACAAGTAGAAGAACGAAAAAAGATGTACCAAAGAACATTTTAGCAATAACATGACATTCTACGGAAGGGACAATAGGGAAAAAGAATGACCCTAAGGGACCCAAAGATCCCGCTAGCCGGGCCCACCCTTTCCATGAAATGTTAACCAGCAGTAGGTCAAAGTGCAGTTAACAGAAGTTTTTTGTCTTAACTAATTAACTAATCTAGTTCGTGTACACAAATGCCAATATAATTAATACGACAATTGTGAAAAGGAAATATGCAGACATGCTAAATTCAGCCTCTATGAAGTCCAAGGATTTCAGCAGTGATTCCCTCTGCTGCGTGGAAGATTCACAACACTCTTCTACCACGGGCAGAGATGTTGTCCTGGGTTTGGGAGGACAGATCGACAAAAATGGGGTTGGGTAACAGGTTTGACAAAAATTTCAATTCCACAACATTATGTATGCAGCAAAAAAGGATGAACAGTGGAAAACACTGTGGAAATTAATAATAGTTGTGAAAATATTTATGAAAATTTGGGGTGTATAAGCAGCCCCATCATCTCCCTTTAAAATTGTTGAGGGGACCGTCCCCTCCTTTCACCCTAAGTCTCTGCCCCTGTCTTCTACCTTAGCAAGAACAGCTCAAACAAGGTGCCTCTTGAAGGGGAATGGTAATAAGTAGATATAGATAAATGGTAATAACCGAAAGACACAATTAGCAGTGTAGAATTATGGTGGGTTTGTCCAGGGGATCATGTCCTATCCAACTTATTGTCCAGTGGGGCTTTTGTCTGAGGTTTATGTTTGGGGAATTATGTCAAGAGGGAGCTTATGTCTGCCTACCATATGGAAGGCAATATTTCCCATTCAATCGACACCAAGGAGTCAGCGCATGATAGTACTTGCTGTTTACAACCCAGCTGACGCTGGTACGAAACGACACTGTTTGGTGACAGAGGCACAGTGGGTGGGTGCAAACCACTTGTCCAGGGTCATTACACACGCATCAACCCACAACCCTTCAATTACAGGCCCAGCATGCTAACCAAACAGACCAACATCTGGCACAACGTGGTAACTAAATCTTTACCACAACAATAGGAACAACAACAAATTTCTATTATTTATCCTCCGCAATGCGAACAATACATTAAGCTTAACAACCTGTTGCAGAGCAAAAAATTTACGGCCATCACAAGTGACTAATAGTAATTCATTAATATGAAGTACACAATGATGAAGCACTCCAACCAATGATCAACTTGGAACGTCAAGATTTACAATGCTCTGGGCTCCAATAAACCACAAGAAATTATAAACACTGCCTCGTCTCTGGGCATTTATGATTCTCGTGAGCGGGAATTATTCCCAAAATGAACTGATGCTCTAATGTCAACAGACGAATCTAAAGTCCATCATGCCTGCCAAATCAACAGCATCGCACCAGAGTAAAGTCGTTAACCTGCCAAATTTACCAGTAATTTATTAAAACTGGAATAAATGAATCAATTGTTCGCATCTGTTCACAGCGGAAGTCCGTTAGAAAATCATTTAGAGGCAGGAAGCACAATGCTGTATGTTTATAGTTTGCCAACAAACCGTTGCCTATGCCATAAACCAGATCAGAAATTGAGTCATAAACAACCTGTCTGGCTTTGTTGGTGTGATATTTGTGCCAACATGAAATGCTAAATGGATTCTAGGCATCTTTTATGATGTGAAAGGAGCCATTATATTTTATTCCTATCATCACTGTATTAATGAAAGCATTGTCACAATTATTAATATAATCGTCACTAGAGTAATGAAAAAAATCACTGTTTTTATAATAAGTATTTGAAGTTATCTTGATTAGAGAAATACCAAATTATCATTTCAAATTCGGATTAGGATAAATAATGACATAAGTAATTATTAATTTTTTATTGCTTAGTAACATCTATATAGCCAGTGTCTAATGGACGTGGCACCAACCTATGGCACTCCACAATTAAGCTACTTGTAGTAAGGTCAATGTCTAAGTTTAGTCACTGTATTTCAGTTCTCCCATTCCCATGGGGCCTCAGCATGAACATGTCTACCATTCTGTGAAGCCTGAAACAGACTAGGCGATGAACAATGAACATGCCGCTTGCCCAGGAAAGACAGAAAGAAATACCATTGTGTGCAAATCCAATTCTACAAGCCCAAGCAACAAACATTGGAAACTTAATGACGAATTTCAAGTTAGCAAAGGAATTATTAGCTTTAACAAGTGTCATAACATGGTATGGCACAGGTTATTGATCATTGTAAAGAACTGATTTGTCCACTTAGAATGTAATAACTTGAGAGTTTAAAGCTAGTTTAGAAAGTGAAAGCTATCATGATGACCAACTTTATAATATTGACAGAGGAGCTTTAATCGCCGAAGTGCAACATACCAAAATTTTAGCCTTTTGATAAAAGACGGAATGGATTTTTAAAAATAATAGACTGTTCGAATCATTTGTTACTTTAAGACAGACAGCTCTAAATTTGCGTCTCCTTCGTTGGTCGCTTTCAGAACCCTCTGCTTTGTTTTTTTATGCAATAAAAACAAACAGCCAATAAAAATAATTGAATGATGTGGAAAATTTCAACAACTGATTCCACAAAAGCTTTTGCACATGGAAGACTCCAGCATTGGTTAAAACTCTTTCAAGAGGAAGAGAAAGATGTGAAAAATGTCAATATCATTCATCACCATCAAATGATCAAATACGTGCTCAAATTTTGCATTATGACCTGGAATAAATCCTGAACTTTTTGTGTACGGAGGCCCTAATTCAAATACCACATATGTTAGAAAAACAGTTCTGTGCGTTTGTATGTGAATTCATCAATCATTAAAATAAAATTATTATGTAATGTAATCGAACATTCGTATAGTGCCCCTTTTACGGATACTTACCAATGAGCATTCCTCAGGAAAGACTGCATCAAAGGTCAAGTTCTTAGGAACTGTTGTATCCTGGCTACTGGTCAATGAAGGATCACCACCTACAGTGATCTGCCTTTTCTGGACATCACAGCTCAGCATAGAGTCACCGGGAGCCACTTTCACGGGACAGATCCGTACCATTGCTTTTGTCTGCATCAAAAACCAAAACAAACACATCTTTTCTACAAAAAATTTCATAATCACAGTCCATCTATTATTTATTATAATTTTATAAGCTATAGCAATGTCTTTGCCAAATTTCAAACTGGCAAACTGCAGTATGACTACAAGTACAGTTTGAACAGACGATGACAAGTTATTATAGAAGACTAATCTAGTTATCGACAAGCATTCAAGGCATCCATCACATTATACACTAATTTCACCAACGCTGCCACATAACGAAAGAAGGACTAGTCACCTAAGGGGCTTCATCACGAAAATTTTCAGAATTGCCAAAAAAGTCTCAAAGAAGTTTTCCAGTCAGTCATTTGCAAGTGAATTTAGGTTAGACATCCAGAGGTTTGAAGACTAATGAGAAATAGCATATTTTTAGTGCTTCTGAAAGAAGACAGATTTTGTGCCTTCAGCACATAATAGACATCATATCGACCCACCATTGAACACATAAACCAGTATGCTATCGCGTACCTGAGGACAGTGTAGCTTGCTACGCAGTAGCACGTCTTGTTAACTGATGAAAAATATTCGTCAGTAATGACATTATTTTATCATAATTTAGGCCGCATAGATATCTTGATGGGGTGCTATACAAAATGTTCCAGTATATTACATCACATCTTACAAATATTTCGTCAGTCAATCTTCTATGTTCACTTAGATGTACATGTAGTACATTTTAAATCTGTTCAGTGCATGCTTCCAAATCGTGAAGGAATCTTGTAGACTGTGAAAAACCATGTCTGGCAGTATTGACACTTAAGAGTCAAATATTTATCCAGTAGCGTTTCTCGTCGACTATTCAGCAGGAGAGCAGATCAAGAAGGTGGAGAAAAGATTTATCACAAGTCGTGTCCAATGGTGGAAAACGCACTTGTGTTCCACACTATTGAGAGTGGCCACCCTCTCTACAGCACACACCATTGAGAATAGCCACTCTCTCTTTAGTAGGATAATATATTACCTTGGAGAAGAGATTGAAGGAAACACAGGAAGTTGATAAGAAGGCGGAGGAGAGAAAACTAATACAGTTTTGATAAACGAGCATCGTGGTCAGAAAACGACCACCTGGTGACCAAAGAACTGTGCAATTATGCTCCTTCATTGGGAAACCTCCTCCAAGACGTCAATGGTACGGCCTGCATGACGTCATTGATACAAACACTGGTACATAGCAAAAAAGATAATGTAGAAGTGAGGCAAGCAAACTCGTCACCCAGTCTGCTAAGGCATGTACGACACCTGCCTTTACAACAAACCTGTATCTCACATATACTGTGAAATAAGAATATCAAAATAAAAACGGTCTTTAGACGTGGAATGGACAGCAGCTGACATTTCAGAATCTTAGCAATCCCCTAAGGAGGGAATTGCAGTACTCCAGGTTAATAGGAACAAAGGAATACACAATAGGGTAGTTGTGGCATAACATGAGATACTAAAACTAACATAGCAAATCCTAATCATCACCTGCCACACAACGACTTCACAGTCAGCCATGGACAATTATTCAACGTCCTGGATGAACTCTCTCTGACCTCTGGCAAGGCATTCAGAAGATCAGACAAAGAGGAGAACATCCTAATCAATTCCAGCCTGTGCCTGTTCAGTACGAAGCCACACACATTGTGTTGAGGCAGGACGACCCCTTACATGGCATTCATGCCTGTATCATCATGCCTAATCATCACCTGCCACACAACGACTTCACAGTCAACCATGGACAATTATTCAACGTCCTGGATGAACTCTCTCTGACCTCACAGAACAGAACACTGACTTAATAGAGACAAGACAATGAGAAGGTCAAAATACGGATTAGGATAGGAGTCCGTTAGCACTTCGCTCGATATGGTATCCGACAGTATGATACTTGTCTCCGATCTAAAATTGCTCTGTAAGCCAAGATGCGGCTTGTCATCTGGCAGGTATTTTACTACAGTAAACGAATATCATTTAACATCAAGTTGAAATTAAACGAATATATTATTATTATCATAATTATAATTACAATTATAAAGAATCTATACAAGGGGTCCATGGACCAAGACCTGGAGACACCGAAGAGAGAAGTCTGACTATAAAGGTACAATCCATCATCTGTTCGTCAGGAAACAATCAAAGCCTGTCAGCAATTAACCCACAAATCCATGATGCGTTGAGATGTGTTAATGGTGTGCAATGGTTAACTGTGTCAAAGCCCAAACTAACACCAAGATGCCTGACAAGGGTCACATGACCAGAGTCGATAGTATCATAGAAATCAGAAACCAGCCACCATAGAACCACCGTCTCTGTGAAATGGACCATGAGCCCCCCAATCGATGAGAGATTAACATATCTGGCTACAAATGCCAGTTGGACGAGCGCTGTCAGTAGCAGATTAATATGTTCAAACCAAAAACCCAAAGTCAATTTAGCATCAGATACACAGCTGGTGACAGACAGATTGATAATTATATGCCAAATTTTTAACTTCATTTGTGTTTTTATTAACCAGTCCTGTCATCTCCTTATTCTCAAATCATTCAGAATAGTTTTTTCATATAATTGGTGGACGAAAAATTTGAAACGATGCTAAATGGTTCTATAAAAATGTCTAAAGATGGGCAGCACATAGAAAGACAGATGACAGTTATCACAATACAGTTATGATAAATGCTTAATAAAACAAAAATATGAAAAGCTTATATATATACATATATATATATAGCGCGTTACATTATTGCTTGATTTATTCCGCTTTTTCATCAGTCTATGCTGTCAACATTAAAAATCTAGTCTTTGTCCCTAAAGATATATAGTAACTAATAAAAATAAAACACAGCATGGTACCAATTATTTATTAACTTAAATAAAAATAATTAAAAAATTCCTGACTTATTTGCCTGACTTATATCTCTGTAGTGTCTTCCAACCCAGAACCAGTCACATCTGAGATAGAAATTATTTATTAAATTAAATTAACATAATAAAAAATGTCTTGACTTTTTTCGACCATTCACATCTGAGAGAGAAAGTCCAACAACCCCCAAGAGATATGACAACTGATGACAACATCGAAAAGCAGAGACTCATTTCCGAGCCTCACATAATCGTCGCCGCTCTACCTCCATAAACATCTCGGCTCCTTTCGTCCGTGATCACATCAAGCTCTCCCTATTCCACGTCACTCCATAAAGGGAACGGGAGTGGGGGGCACTGCCAATACCTGTGCGTCTACGTTAATGACGTCATAAATCCCGCGGTAGGAGCAGTCCCGCAGTCCTCACGTGATCGTTAAAGGTTTTACTGCATCACAAGATCGTAAAAGGTTTTACGGCTGAGAGCACACGCACAGACCGCCAAAGCAGATCATCCCAAACACATCCCACCCCACCTCCCATGGCAGTTCTAAATCTGCAATCACAAGTATCTAGGTAGATGGGATAACCTAAGCAAGCGAGAGTCATCAAAACTTAATGAACATTGGATCATGATGACGTGAGCAAGGATAGGGTGAACATAATGGCAACAATGGACTTGGCAGTTTATGGTCGACTGACATACTCATTTCTTAGATTCAAGGATAGGGTGAACATAATGGCAACAATGGACTTGGCAGTTTATGGTCGACTGAAATACTCATTTCTTAGATTCAAGGATAGGGTGAACATAATGGCAACAATGGACTTGGCAGTTTATGGTCGACTGACATACTCATTTCTTAGATTCAAGACACAACTGGGGTTGCAGAGTTCAAAGGTTATAAAAAAGTAAAAAACTCCTAGTGGTTGGTGCCACACACAAAACCAGCTGTGCTAGAGAAGTGCTCAGGTTCCCAGGTGAACCGGTCCATCAGAATCAACTGTGTTAACTCTCTGGACCCAGTCTATCATAACAGAGGCCTTCTGCTCAGCCATGTTTCATTACGAGAGCTAAAAATAAGACTAACAATACAAGCATGATCAACTACGGTCAACTGGTATATCATTCATTCAATGCTTTGTTCAATGCCTCAGTGAGTCTTGCTGTACAAGATCATGAAGATCCATTGTACACTGGATTTTCACCATTGAGTTTAGGATTTAGATTGGCAAAATGGATTTTGCACCTGATAAGCAATTACTACGTTTGTGTTTGAGTTTGTAGCTGAAGAAAATTCCATCAGCCAAAATGCTCTGCCTCTGAAGATTTCTGATAATCGAGTACAATGCAACTGAATTTCATATTGTCCTTGTAATCAATCGATCGATCAATCAATCAATCAAACAATCAATCAATCAGTCAAGTTTTTACTGAAACCAAAACAGATAATCAAGTATTTATATAGCGCCACTTTAAGTCAGAGGTGCTAACTCCGTCCGGAGTTGAGAATAACATACACGACCATTGTATTATATTGTCTATATAAATTTATAAAGCGCCTCTAACAGTGAACACCAATCAGAGATGCTTCCAGTGTGAGATACCCAGCAAACAGAAAGTGGTCTTGAAGCCATAAAAAGAGGCAATTTGCTCTATAGTTATCACACAGAATATGAAAGGCGCTGAGCAATTGTGAGCAAAGGATTGCTCAATGTCTCCCAAACAGAGACTGTCTCACTGAATGCTCAAACTCTTACTCTGCATTAAAGAACAAGTTCTCCAACACCCACAGACCCCTTAAACTAGAGCCACGAATTGGATACGTGCCCCCACAGTGATACAGGCAAGTAATAGTTTCTAGTTCAACAATAATACTTCCTCAAGTTCTTTTCATTTGCACAATGTATAAAGATCCATATTCAACCCCCATCTTCAACTAGCAGACTATACCAGACATCTTCAATATCAAGCTTCTTATAACCTCTGACATTTTAATATCAGTACACCATACAACAACGTAACCATTTCATCACCATATGCCTGACACCGACTGATACCCTGATATAAAGTTACCTGGAACATCTTATAATTGAGCAACCTGGAATGCCCTTGACCTGGTAAAAAAAACTACAGTCCCTCTGTGTTTTGTTGTTCCACCTGCCTTTTAATAAGCCCCAGTGATTGAGTGAGTAATCAGATAAACAATAGTTTGTACGCAAGCAATTGTATAAATAATAACAGGTCTTCCTGATCTAACAGAAAGCTTCTGCGGAATAAAAGCATTTTCAAATGGTGCAGGCACTAACCGAGACCAGCGACGGGAGACCATTTTTCCAATTTCTCCGTCAACAAGGATGGAAAGTGGAGAGGTAAATTGTGTCAGGAACAGAGCTCTTCATTTATCAAACTCCGATATAATTATTAGTGGCTTGAGAAGGCTTGAGCCGTCTGTCGGTAAGTGGCTGGCAGAGCAACGAATGAAGAGATGGATTGATAAGAGACATGCAACGCAGCAAAACAAGACAGGACTTGGGAATTGCAGGGAGAAACAGAGAGTGTGACACAAGACCTCCACTTATATGACAACTATTGATGGGACCATAAAGAAATTAAGTACTTGTGGGACAGACAGTGATTGAATTGTCGGGGAATGGGGTTTCGGAGGGTTCAAAAACCCCCCCAGTTCATTATTCAATCCCGCCAGTTAATTATCAAAAATTACCGTGGGGTCAAGACAATCCCGCAGATCAGCTTTCAGTGGCTTAATGTATCTTAACACAGCTACGAACCAAGTTCATGGACAGAAAACCCACAACCACTCTTTATATTTTGGCCCATATGCCGGTTTCAGGTTGGTAAAATTCTGATTGGGACAAGCTAAAGTTATTCAACCCCCCAGTTCAAATCTGACAATTCAAACCCTGGAGACCGGGTAGACAACTGAGGTCACCTTAAAAACACATAGAGTAAGGGTTTGAGAAATTGAGACTACCCTGAGAGGCTCACTGTGTGGGGACTTTGAGCTATTTAGTTGCTCAAAATGCTCAACCTCCATGGCTTGATGCTTACTCATTAGAAAGTGGAACCTAATCAGGTATAATAATAATAATTGTAATGACAATCACCCATTCCTAGATCTTTCTAAAAAGGTTCAATTCACCTTCCTGATTTTCATGACTCTTTTACACAAAAAAGAGTACCTAGAATATTCTGACCATTATAAACAGTGTTTGCATATGTGGCAGAGCACTGCAGAGATGCAAGAAACAGCCGAACAATGGAAACCATCAAGAAGTCACTGACCAGTATACCCATCATGCAATGAAACACACCAACAGACGGTCACTGCTGCACCCACTAAATCAACAACCATGGTAAGACTCCTCCAGATGAAGCAGCAACAAGATCAGGAGGTCACATACAGATACACGGCATGTCATGTCATGTCATGACAAATGCTGATGTGCAGAAGGCAAACAAGGAAAGGAGAAAGATGGACAACCTTTGGGGTTGACGAGTGAAGGTAAAATATGTGGTCAGCCACTGACCACAACCATCTGACCAACTGAACCTTTGGTCAGCAGCATCAACAAAAGTCATAAATCAATCTCAAAGGCACATACAAAGAGGCATACATGCAAAGATATATAAATACAAAGAAACATACATACAAAGACAAAGACATACAAAGACAAAGACATACAAAGACAAAGACATACAAAGACAAAGACATACAAAGACAAAGACATACAAAGACAAAGACATACAAAGACAAAGACATACAAAGACAAAGACATACAAAGACAAAGACATACAAAGACAAAGACATACAAAGACAAAGACATACAAAGACAAAGACATACAAAGACAAAGACATACTGGTGCTCTGAGCTTAGATGAGCTTTCTAAAAACAGAAATTATGAGTATGATTACAATTAAGACGACAATTAGAAGCAATGAATATCATGAACGTCATTCCTGTTCATCCGTTAATTCTCATATCCATGGTTCATTCATTGCTTCTTCATTTGGCAACAACATGAATTGTTTATTTATCAATACAACTTAAGGCAATGACTATCTGTGAGTAGCTTCCTTGAAGAGATGCTATAGGAAATTATTTCATTTATTGATTGAACCAAATATAGACTTCTCCACGTGACACAGGTTCAGAAACTTGCACATTAAAATTTCAGCTTAGAGGGAACATTGCTTTCAAGTTTGCACTGACACACAATGCCACACCCTTTGAGGACCACAGATGACGTCAATGTTGTCTCTAAAAACCAAAGAAGGGCCTTCACAGTAAATTCATCTTTCTTCACACATCACTTCTCCAAAGGAAGCAAGTATCTATCACTGATGCTAAGAATCCTTCTTAAGCTCCATCCAAGAATAAGTTATAATTATTTATCACTAGCTGGGAAACCTGGCGTTGCATGGGTTGAGACAGGTTTTTGATCCTGGAGATCAGGAAGAGGGTGGCCGCGGGGTTCATCAACCCCTCGGCTGCGTGGCCCAGGTGTTCCTCGAGCCAACGGTGAAGGTTTCGAGTTAATAGCTCTAAAACTCTGCAAATGCATAGCCGGACAGATGCACAGAATTTTCCTTTTATATATAGAGATATTTTCTCACTGATAAGGAAGTAGGTAGCCTGCCTAATCATAAGAACATTGGGCCTTTGGATCCTTACTTCAGAACCACCATTCATATGCAGGTCTGTTCTCCTGCCTACCTGTCTGTCTGAAGCACCGTCTGTCTACTGCCTATTGCCTATTAACTTTCCTCTGTCTTACATGTCCCTTTCTTATTCATCAAACTAGGAAACACTCAATTTCACCGATCTTCGCAACCCACCTGTTGGCATTAATCTGTCGGCACTCAGATAGCCCATTAATCAGTTCAGGTGCCAGGGATCAGGCATTAATGAATCAGAAGGGCCTACGGAACCATTCATCATACTCAGCACCAGGTTAACACCATGCATTATAGACTGGCTACTGACAGAGAGAGAGCTCTTTATATCAATGCAATCACGAGACAGTGTCATATATAGTGCCAAACATTCAGCCGTTATTTCAGGATCATGGCCAAGAGTCAGCTCTCTAACCTGAACTTTACCGCTCTCAAACTCAAGTGACCGTAAAAAATCAGGAATTGGCACCAACTCATCATTTAATTGAATGGGATTTCAGGAAAGATTTCAATTCGACTAATGCTCAACAGGTGCATCTTACTATTGAACAAACTATGCTGGCGAATTTCTCCTCTAGGACCAACATTCAATGTGCAGATATCGGAATCTGCTGCCTGCAATGATTTTCTGGTTGACTATATATCGTTATATCATTATTTTCCGGCGTAAAGTCGCAGATACCGTAAGTGGCATCATACAGTCGAAAGAGACAGTGATGTTAAGTGATTTTTTTTAGACGAATGCAAACATGTCATGAAACTTAATACCAAAGTGAAGCAGTTGTGCGCTGCAATAATAGCAGCTAAATGACTTAAATGACTCGATGTAGAATTGAAATGATGTAATTTCTTGTTAGTAGTGATTTCCCTCTTTGGCCTTACATGGCATATTTCATCCTAATCCACCATGACTTCTGCCTACCTGGTCAAGCTCTGTATCCGCCATTCCCCACCCTTAGTGCTCGAGGCTGACGCTACCCACCCTGCTCGGTCTAACAAGGTCTCCTCTATGCTCCCCTTGAAGAGGCCCTTACTGGCCCATAATGAATGAATGAATGAATGAATAATTAGACTAATACATTGGTAATGCTTAATTCCTTCTTAAAACACCATTTGTCAAAAAATTTTGATCATTTTATTCTCTGCAATTCCTAACTACAGATGAAAATTTAAATTGTTAACTCATTACTTATTTAGATGTTCATAAAAGAAAGCAACCATATCAAACTCGCAATCGTAATAGTAATCATAATTGTAAACTCGTAATCACTACGGGGCTACTACAAAGCTAAGCACAGGGCACCAGCTTATTCACAAGCAAACCGTAACCGAAATCGTAATCGTAACTAAAATTTCAAAGCAAAGTGTGCAAGGCACCAGCTTATTCATGAGCGTTGTGTCATGTCAGAGGGGTTGTCCTGTCCAGTAATGCCATGTGAGATTAAGTGGCCAAGTAGATGAGAATGTGGTCATTCTTAGGCTGGAACCACAATACATCGATCATCCAGGAAGCTGATTCATACACGTTGGTATCCTACTCCACACAGATCATTTGTCCTTGTACGTAGACCACCTCAAGTTCATTTACAGGTCCGGACTTAACCATGCTGCAGTAGTAGACTTAAGTCAAACAGCAAATTCCAACACAGTTGTGACCAATGCTTGCCCCTTCAGTACCGATTACTGCGGAGTGACTGCACAACTTTATTAAGTGGAGCTATTTCATCAAAACCTAAATAATCGCAGCTCACACAACCTCAAGGGATCCCAGCATATCAGTCAACTGGCAAGCAGACAAAAGAAATAGAAAATTTCCTTTCCATCAATATTCCTAATACAACACGTGTCTGGAGGCACCGTACATCAAATGAAACGGAGGAAATGCGAAACGTCAGGCAGCAACTAATGGCAAATCAAAATGTCATAGATTCAGATACGAGCAATGCATATGTCTAGGATGCATCTTATCCGGGCACTGGCCAATGACGAATCTCTTTTAGACCTTATCATCAAACACGTGGGAGACATTTCAACAGATTTCTCCTACGACTATGTCCCAGAATAATTACCAGATTGAGAAAGTCTGAAACTAAAGGAGGTCATTTGAAGCCATATTATTACATCTACAACCATCAATATGATTCAGGCAGATTGAAGGCATAGCTAAGCAGCCAGGAGATGCTTCAGTTTCTTCAATTCAATTTATTGCTTCCAATAATAAAAAACACAATTACTCCATTGTGCGAGTACAAGTGAAAATCAGTCTTAGTAGCAATATACAGGAAGTCCGAAATTAGATTTAAAAAAATCCATTATTAAAAAACAATAGGAACCCAGAAGGGACAAAATCCCGCTTTATGGGTCCAGTGAGTTAAGGTACAATCAAAAGACGCAAGACAAAATAATTGCACTTTTCTAGTGCATAACACAAACTAAGGACTAACACAAGTGCACAATACAAACTAAGGACGAACACAAGTGTACAATACAGAGTAAGGACCAACATAAACATTGAATAATATTTTAAACTAGCAATCACTCTTAACTAGCAATCAGTGAGTTAAAGTTTGAATCAACAGATGCAAACCATGAAATATTACACTTTCAATTGCATAACACAGAGGAAGGATTGTGTAATAGACAACAGTATAACTTTAAATATTATGTTGATGTGGCATAATCACTATATGCATCAAAGGTCTCCTTATATGTCAACACTTTCCAGGTGATATTATTAAAAGCCACTTGAATATTAAATATGTTAGAGTCTGAATGCTGGCACACAGACATCATGCCTCTATGTAACCTTGGTACCAAGATCAACCAGGGTAAAATTTGTATTGAAGATTACTGAATACATGTCTAGTTCCACAGTTCATTTTAAGGGGTAACCCCTCTGCCCAAATATCCTCCAATTCAACACCATGCCTAAACATTTTCAAACAGCTAATCGAACTAATTTCTAAAGGCCCATACATACTGCAATTTATTCCCATCAATGTAATGAAAACCAGCAGAAGACCTGCCTACAAAGAAACTCCTTCTACAGCCAATACATGGCAGACAGCAGATTATTATAGCACTCAAAATGAAATCCTTATCAATCAGAGGAGACAGAGTCTTCATGCCTACAGGGATATGGCAAAGTCTCAACAGAACGGAAATGCATATTAAAAGGATCCATCAGAACAATCAGCCAGATAAAGGGAGAATTATAACAATCCATGAAGGTATCTATGTCCCTTTGCAAAATATACCGCTGTCATGTAAACTCTCTTTTAAGCACTTCTATAAATTAAACCAGTTTCACAAAATGCTGGCATTTCTAAACCATTCTGTTAGTAACCCATACCGCACTACATGTGCGACTAGTTTTGCAACAAATGTCATGACTGTTGTTCACATGTTACAATCGCAGTGAATGGTAATATCTTAGAAATGCCATGACTGTTGTTCAGATGTTACAATTGCAATGAATGTTCACCTTTTACAACAGCTATGACTGTTCACATTTTACAATACTAGGTGTACCCATTCCATAAGCATATATTTTTAAAATAAGAATAAAATGGTTCTGCTAACATAAATAACATAAAACGTGTTCATAGAATCACGTAGTCTTGCTTCAAGATCACTCACTCTACTTGATGATTCTAAACAAACACACGACATCCATCGGGACCTTACTCTTTGCATGACATGGTTCAATGGTTAGATGTTCTAGAAAATATCTTGCAGAGTCCATTTGCTCAGTACGAGTGAAGGCTTAGCAACAAACAGTGGCAAAAACAGGTCAGAATGTGGAGGTATTTTTGGAAATTGAAAATACGGTCAGATATTTCCTGTACCTAGTAGGTGTGTACAGAAGATTTCTACCCGGATGTAGGATGACTAGAGCACGAACAAAGCAAATGAATCAATTACAACAATCGGCAAAGATGACCAGAAGGTAGACAAATACTACTGGTGTCAATGGTGACATGCAGGAACAGATGCAACAATCTTGTTACCTTTGAAGTATGAAGGAACGTGAACACCAATTTGAGATCAAAAGAAGGAAAGCAATGGGCAGAGGCTTTTTTTACATGACAGTGCAACTCGTTAAGCACCTGGCAAAGAATGGTAAAAGGACTTATATATAGTCTGGCACACTGACAGTTTGTTACAACAATGTATTAATGAGCCATATTATCCCGAGCAGAGTTACAATGAGTCTGTTTTCTATAAGCTGAACTAATTTTAGGATCTATGTCTGCAACCATATTATATGAAATGCCATGTAATTTTGATAAGGATCCAATGAACTCAATCTATCATCCCTGTTGGATTCCAAATTGGGAACAGGTAAATATATACAGGTATTCAGGAGGTCAGTCTAGGGAAATTAATAAGGATGAGTTGGGAAGAACAGAAAACAATGATTAAAACTGACGCGATATAAGTTCGCACAGATATAAATCACCGATGAACTCGATGGGTTGTGTTTTCTTGGCAACAGAGGCACTCTCACAAGAATGAGAAGAATACTGTAGGGATGAAAGGGGAGGACAACAAGAAGACTGAGAACTCTGCTGATGTACTCCTCCACTACTTGTGCTCTGCTAGTGCCAGTCCCAAGCCTGGATAAAAGAGGATGGCGACACTAATCATTTCTGCTATAAAACAGTGTCATTAAACAGTGTTCAAGTAACTGAGCTGTTGTGCTGGATTACGAATAAACAGTCTGACTGAGCGGCTGAGAAGTAAAGGACAATGTAAAAAGCAGAGAACCGATTGGCACTGTTGGTGTTCTGGATCTCTCAAAGGCCAGAGATCCAAAGAAGGGGATGGAGAAAGAATGACCAGAGAGGGGAAGATGATAATGAGAAGAATGGACTAAGGAACAGTATCAACAAATATTTCCCATTTGGCACCCAGGTCATTGGTTTTTCTTTGGGGTAAAGCCTATAACAAGTTAAACCCCAGTTACAGTAAGAGACAGGTACAGGCAGGTAGCAGGCACAAGCAACAATTATAACCTGGACTTTGCGAACAGCAATTGTTTACAGAGTCTGTGAAGCAAAGACAAGTAGAAAATGCTCTGTTAAGGCTGCATAGCATGACGATATAATTAAATAACAAATCGTTATGTGACCCAATGGCATTTTGGACATCAAGAAAATTGACCACATAGCACAAATCAGTGCAAGGAAAGATTATCCACGTGCTCAGTTGATTGCTGAAATCCTATATGCCAGTGCTTGAGTCAAAAGAGCTGAGATGAAAGCATCAGTGCATTTTAAGAATTCAGTTGACATACGGAACATCTGGACAAGCACTAAGCAAGTAAATCTTTGTCAACTCCAACTGATCATAATTTGGATGATTGATGTCTTTCTGAAGGTATTGGCTATTTTATGGCTCACAGCTCAGAATACATCATAATAAATGACTGAAAAATAGCCCAGAGTCCTTTTGATGTTACTGAACACAAGATTTGCAGTGCATGACTTAAATGACAACCAACTCAAAAGCAAGTTATCATCAGTCATTTAGGACTGGTTAATTCCACCTGGCCTGGGTTAGCAGCGCTTCTGAATAGAGTCCTCGAAAAAGCTTAGCATAAATTTCAATTGATTGATTGATTGGTTAGATTTATATGTCCAACGGAATCTTAAGTCAACTGTTCAAATGGCAGACCAACTGTCATGTGAAAAGTTTTCTCTGATGACTTGCCTCTTAATCAATATTAATGCTCAGTAAAATAACCAACTGACATAATCTTTATATAAAGCAGAAAATTTGTCTATGACATTGTGTGTTTTAAAAAAAAAATTCGTAACAAAACTTTCTTATGCGCATGTGTAGGTCAATGTCACTATTTTCAACACACAGTTTCATTTAGATTCAGATATTTAGACATTTTCAATTTAAGAATAGCCTGCATTGACAATATTTCACATAAAGACAGCCGGGGTTGGGTCGGGAGCGCTTCTGAGTAGATGTCTTGAAGGGGTGCTAAATAAATCCTCCAAATAAATAAATAAATTTGCAATCATGTCATATAACATGAAATCAGAGGCATTAGTCACAAACCACGGCATCACACGGAGCGGCATCACTCGGAGCGGCATCATACGAAGCAATGGAACAATCGTAAGCTGGTAGTGCTACATGGAAAGAATTTCAGGGGTGAGATGGCACAGACACCGAGTTCATTCAAATACCTGGGTGACGCTCACCAGTGGAACACTCGCGATTGGATAGAGCTACCCGGAAACAATTTCAGAGGTGAAGCGGCTGGATTAAAAATTCAATCCCAGGCAATGCAGGGTGGTAAGACTAGTCATTATCATAAATAAATTAACAATACCCTTGTTACTTTAACGCAATTATCATTTTCAATGCCCTGTGACACTGACCTTTTACATGGCCTTTTACAAAACTTTGGCTGTGTTATTGTGTTTTGACTGCAGTTTGATGCTAATTGTACATATTCATCAAATATACCGTAATCCACCTTAACCCTTTAATTATGAACTGCATTGGTCTTCCAGTCACTTTTAGTACACACCGATCATCATAGGATTAATCAAAACGATAATCCAACTAAATCATTTTTATACAGCAGATTGGTTTTCTATTGAACATGTTTGTCCAAGCTGCACATGTTTGTCTCCTAGGACTTATTAACTTCACATCTGACTACAGATGAACTGGATGTATGCAATGCAAAGTCTATGAACGTTTATATAGCGCCACTTCAAGATATCTATTCAGAAGCACTCTTTGTGCTGTCCCATATGATGATAACTGTCATTTCATACAGATAATTTACATCAGTTAGCAAAACAATGAACAGTAAGCTGAAAGAGTCACCAGCGGTGGGCCCATGCACATGCATAGAACCAACCAAAGGATTCGAGTCGACAGATGACAGATGGAATGGATGTTCAGAGTCTGCGCCAAGATGCTTTTCTGGTATTCTAATATCATGCAACAATTCACGTAACACAGCATCATTCATATTTGTTTAATTTACACGTTGTAAGCAAGCAATTAATTACCTCATAATTTCAGACTCTAAGTTAGCCATTTCTAATCTCACCCGAGCAGTTGCCTGTCGAAAGAGTTTCGCCTGGGATGAAAGACAGCATGGCAATTCCTTAGGTGGATCATTCCTCAGAATGTGGCTGAAATTCGTAAGAAACACCGTCGTCGTATTCTTCTGATCAGCCTCCACAAGATCGTGCTTCTTTCTTCGACTCAATTGCTTTCGTAAACCTCTGAGCAAAATATAAAGTAAGATATACATTGTATTGTATTTAAGCATTAGTATTGTGCCTCTAGCTGGGTGAACTGTAAAGAAGTGGCTCCCAGTGTGAAAGGCCTCACAAGAAGTTAGAGAAAAGTGAAAGAAGAAGAAAAACTGCCATATAGAATTTTAGAGCGAACACAAGGAGACAAGCTATAGTTAAGTGGATATAAGGCCAGTGACAATGCTCTAGTCCAGAGACAGCCAGGCACAATTAGCAACAATCAATCAATCCACATGAAAAAGGTTGCAAGTGCACCGATGTCGTAAGTGCAACGATGTTGAAAGTGCAAAAGAAGATCAAAAAACTATCCACACTTGCCTCTAGTGACAAATAAACAAGCAATAACTAAATGAAACAGTTTACTCATGAATGAATTATAATTATTGAGAATAGGGCTAAGCAGGGCAGGGCTGAGGATATGAATACAGTTGTTATATCAAACCAGTCATTTAACACTTAAATTAAAAATCTGCATTCCATCTAAAAAATTAAGCATTGTTTTGGTATACTACTTTGCTTTACTTTACACTCTGGCTATTGAAACACTATCCATGCAATTACAGTGTAATGTATTAAATTTTATGGGAGAAATAGATAAATGTACTCTACATATTCTACCTACCCAGGTTTTGCATTAGTCTGTAATAAATGTTTAGTCTTTTACTTTCTAATTCCTTGGTGAATAAAAGTATCCATCACCATCACCTATCTGACAGCTTAAAAACAGCTGCATTAATAAATTTACAACATCAATTACACAACAGTTTAGTAAATTTAACATGATACATACAAAAATGTATCTGTTATTAGTCCATAATAATGCTTGACACAAATCGAGAATGCACATAATGTAAGGATTTGTATAACACATCTTAAGACTTTGTAATAGATGAATGTTTAACAACACTTCAGAATTGCATCAACTAAGTTTCTCTGCTTGTTCAAACTGATCCACATAAGAAATATTTTAATGTGACCTCACAGTTTCTCAAGCAAATAATTCTTGAACATCAGCTGAAAATTTGAATTAAAAAAAATTATTTTAAGATGAAGGAAATGTAGTTTTGCTTACACGGGTGTCAGCGTGATATCCATCTTATCTGTCCGCCACCCAACTGGAACCATCGAAGGTCAAGGCCATTTCAAAAATCGTCATTTCGCAAATGCCTCTCACATAGTGTCCATTCCCTAGACCCAAAAAAGTTTACTGTCCTGCTAATGCCTTTCCTCTAAATGTGCTTGCAACTCTCAGAAGAACTGGTAATCAACGATACCATTCACACGCAAGACACGTTTGCATGTATTAAGCCACCAGAAGCCACATGGCGGCAGCTATGAGGTCCTTTCTATCAGTGCACCCGACACAAGCAATGTCCGTGTTTCCATTCATCCACCGTAAGGGCCACCGCAGTACCAGTGGGAAACTCCCGTCAGTCAATGCTTCTCCTCCTCTGGCATCCCACGACAACCAACTGTAGCACAAGAGATGTGGCAGCAACATCAGCCTCTGTATCCGGCGGCGGCCACCGAGCATCCTCTTCTTCCACATCCATCGGCAGCGAACTGCTGCTGCTGCTGCTGCGACTAATAGTCCAACCATTCGTTGGCGCTTCTGCATCATCGCTTTCCTGATTATGCCAATAAATCAACTGCTGAGGGTGTGATCAGCCTGGTGGGGTACATCGGTCCCTCTCGTTTTATCACATGCCGGACGGGACTGTTGATTTCCCATGGCGTCCTCTGCCTCCTCACTTCTTACCAACCACGTTGTTCCACTGCCTGGCATTCTCAGGTGTGGCAGCACATGCCCACTGGAAGAGGAAGGATGACAAAGAGGTGAAAGAGAGAGGTGAGGATGGGGAGTGGCAAACAACAAACTATTGGTCCCCATGGTGTCATTATCCAGTCAGGACGTTGTCAAAGGCCAATGGCAGGTGATCCACCTGGTGACAGTTTACAAATGACATCAGCTCAGAAGCTTAGGGTCTACTAAGCAAACCAAATATTGGTTGTGAATCATGCTCTTCTTAACACAAGGAAAGCTCTGGTCATGTAGACTACTAAACGACCATACACCTCAACATTAACAAATATATTTTTAATATATTGCTTTAATAATTACTTTTTATATTTTAAAATATAAAATATAACAAAAATATCACTCACTAGGACCTATCGATGGAACACAGTTTGAATATGAACTGCATATGTTTCTACTGCTGTAGTTCAGTTACAGAGATATCATTCCAGTCTCGTATCAAAAAGCATTTAGAAAATGTCCCACCAAGCTATCATAGTAATTAAAAATATTTAGTGGTGCCAATTAAAAAAAAACTGATGTTAAACCGCTACTTCGCCTCTAATTACAATGGTAGAGCCAGTCCCTAGCCTGGAAACAAGAAGAGGGTCGGTCGAATGGGTGCAGATACGTTGGCCGTAAAAAAAAGACGATAGAAATCCCATACACATCTTGACAACACACCTGCTCGGACATCACACGGGCCAAGACCAGGACTGAAACGCATGGAGAATAATCGGTCAAATGTGCAAAATGGACACCTACGGAAAGGGTCTTGGGCCCTTGGATTATGTGAGAATGAAGCTATCAAAGAAATTCATCACTTTGCCTTTGATACAAAAGATAAGATACTAGCCATGGACAGAGCACTGAGCAAACTCAGGCCTTTGAATCTACTACATGGGTGAAGAAGATTGCATGGGTGAAGAAGACTTGCATGTGGCTAAATTTTAATTATCACAGTTCTAAATGACTTGACACTTGTAAAGTTTACAGCCTTATATATTAAAAGAAATATGTACAATGATGATAACTGAACACCTCTAGAAAGCACCTTCTCAATGTCTCCAAGGCATTTCCTGCATGACAGCTAGGCATGCAGCATTTCGTAACAAGAATCAATAATTGAGCTTTCGTATTTTCACAAAGATATTATGTTGTTTGATTGGATTGTAACTAACTGATGTTATAAGGTGTGACTTAAATAGCATCAATTCAGAGTTTATTTTCTTTATTGCTGGACATATGTAGTGCTTATATATTAATTAAAAGAATATTGATCCATTTTAGAAGTGTTCAAAAATTATATTAAAGATATAAATTTCTGATGATGCAAAGCACCATTTATTGATAAATGTTACACTATTCTCGAAACAATTATATAAAAAAATATCTACAACAGAATCAATTAATAAAATACTTACCTTATGACATCAACATCATCATTTCAATTCTAAAATCTCATCAGATTCTTGTTAAATATGCACATTTTCACAGATGTTAAAGTTACCTTTAACTTCAAATATTACTAATGTAATATTATTTCATTACAGAACACTACCTCATTGCATTTTAAATAAGACAAAGCAACAGAACACAATTGTCTGCTCTCTAATAACTTGAAAACAAGGATAATTAATCAGACTGCACATTTTTTCACAAATGAATATTTGTTTAAATACGACAAACATACAACCTTTCCATCTCTACCAAGACAACCGCTACCATCACCATCTTAACCAGTACCATCATTCATCATCGTTTGTACCGATTCCTGACACCTCCACTCTCCTCCTCAGTCTCATCTTACAGATATTGTATATGGTTTCCTCCACACAGACCTATTGAGTATCAGAGCAGTTACCTGCTCAACTCCTCACATAAATCCTCTCCTCTAAACTCCTTCTGAAACCTAAGCCACACCTGCTCTGCAAATTTCACTCCAGGTATATGCAAGCACTCAGGCAGGCAGACAGACAGGTAGACAGACAGCAGGCATGACTGTCTTCTCATTTCAATCAAAACAAAAAAATAAGAGTGAGCACTGCAGTTGTTAGGTTTATCCAGGTACATTGAACTGGGTCAGCATTGTGCCAGAGGGAATATCCCCAAATTTATCCAGCAGCAGCCAATGCTCTTTCTCATACTATCCCTTTTTCATGTATAAATCTCGAGGAAGAGACCGTGATTAAATTCTTGTCCTCGGGCTTCCGGAATACTGTTTCCATGCACACAATCAATGTCTTAGAAAATCAAAAGCAAACTATTCAAATGAATGTGCACAATACTGGTAATGATCTTGATAACAGATAATCCAAACAGATTTAGTACAAATAATAAAACAACACAAATATGACATGCACATTTTTATTTATTCATTTACTCATATAAAGGTGCATACATACATATATATATATATATACACACATTCTTAATGTAATATCTGGCAACGGTTGATAATGCGGTAGCTAAGCTTACAGATATATCAAATACTATGGCTCAGTCTCGATCCTTGGCTACAGTTGGTAGCTACTCTTTGGAGCAACGTTTTCTCCTTCTGTTCACTCTATCAGCAAAATTCTATCTGGCAGTTTCTCTTTTGCTAGCCTCAAAACCTACTTCTATTCAAGCAGCCTTGAGCACTGGCAAAACTTCTGAATGGTAAGACACCCTACTTAAAAACGATACGATACGATACAATAACATTCTAATGATTTTCTCAAATCAAGCAACATTTAGAAAGTGCCGAACAAACTCAGAAATAATGAGTGTTGCTTTTTTAATAGAAACCTCCAGAAAACATAAGCTTATAATCATGAGCAGTCCCAGTCAGGAATCAAATTATAAAATATTATTAGTTGATCTACACACATTGATAGAATATGAAATATTACAGGAAATGCTAAAATAAGGCAAAAGAAGAAAATGCATATAAGATTTCACCTCACTCAGTTAAGCATAAATAATAAAAGAAATATAAAAAAATAACTCATCAGTAATGATGACAGGAGTGGATGAAATACTATCACATAAAATCAATGACAATATATTGTAGACAATTGATTAAGATTCAAATAACAGAAAGAAATTAGTGATTATACACTAGAAGAAAATATTGATAATAGCACAGACAATGGAACTATTTAACAGATCATCATTATCATCATCAGGATCCATGGGCTGAAAGCCCATTGGTGTCCACTACACATTTGACCACTGTTCTCCCTGCTCCTCTCTCTTGGGTTAGCTGTAATAAGTTATGTGTATCGGTCCCACATCAGTCTTCTATGTCATCTAGCCATTCTCTGCAAGGTCTTCCTCTTCTACCTGTTCTCTCCACAATTCCTGTCATTACACTCTTTATTTTACTCTCATTATCCATTCTGAAAATGTGTCCAAATAATCCCAATTTTTGTTTGATTATGGCATGCAAGATATTCTCTTTAATGTTTAGTCTTCTTACTTCAATGTTTGTTACTTTTTTGTGTCCAGATCAATTGCAATATCCTTCGGTAACAATACATTTCAAACGCTAGCATTATTCTTATATCCGCTTTCTTTATAACCCAAGTCTCACAGCTATTTATTTTATATTTAAAAAATACTGGGTGGAAACATCAGAAACACACAAGAACTCGACTAGTGCATGCAACAATACAACCCCACAATGGTCAATGTATGTTTTATTAGGATGAAATTTCTTATCAATTGTTAGCTTGCAAGATATTGCAAGCAAATATTGCTCAATAATTTTCTTTGTTTAGACTATTTTTACTGTTGCATTGTATAAATTTTTGGAGTTGTTATCTCTTCAGCCATTGCTCCATAGTGTCTTGGAGACTTGGACAGGGTTCAGTCTTTGGTTATTAAGGTCTCACATGCCACCAAGGACTTGTCCATGCTAAGAGGTTAAAAATTACTAAGTGAACAGCGTCAGGCTCCATTTGGACACCCAAGAGATATCCCAGATTTGGAACTTGCCATATCACTGTGGGACACAACGACCAATTGCCAACCAATAACTGGCTTGCCAAAACAGACATCCTGCATACAGTCCATTGCTATGGGACACCAGAATCTTCTACCAGCTCACATGATGTCCAGTTGTCCCTAGTGGCTCACTAGTGGTCACCCTCTAGCCATTAGAACACTAACTGTGTATTGATTAAAATTTTAAAATAACTTTAGGATCCTTAAGACTTTCACAGAAAACACTTTCATGTGATGCCTGAGCGGAAGTACGCAACAGGATGGAACAACAGCGCAAATTAGCTGAGGAAGATTTCAAGATAATGATTATACACTAGAAGATGCAAATGAAATGAAATGCAAGAAGTATATAATAAGGCAAAACTATTAAGTGGAAAATTTAAGCTAAAAGTTGCATCAGTCAAAGACGCAAAGGGTAAAATACCAGCAGACGATGCAAGCATACGAAAACGATGCATGGAAAACTTTGAACAACTACTTTATGTCGACACACATCATATATGCACACACATACACACACACAAAGAAAGTTCCAATAAGTCACAAATATTCAAGAGAAGAAAATATAAACAAAGAATAAGAAAATTTAATTTAAAAAATATAAATCAGCACATATGCAGTGTTGGCAAATGCACTGTGTCATAGTAAATTTTCACATCAGGTTACAATAACAAATATTTTACAGTAACAAATATATTTTGGCGTTGTGGTTGTCGCCAAGGGACCACTCAGACTTATTTTATACTTGCCTTAAAACTGCTCTTTTTAAACGTGCTGGAGTTGGGAGCACTCCTGAGTAGTAGCCTTGAAGGGGCGCTATATAAATCTCTGTAATGAATAAATGTAATGAATATTTACAGTTACATGTATAATATGAAATGAATTCTTTAAGTAATGTACTAGTTCATCATTTTCTGTTCGTGTAACTTAATGAGCTGAATCAGGAGGATAAAAAGTCATAGCCGATGTTGCTTACACACCAAATAAGCCACCACTTAGAATATACCAGTGCAAGTCCATCGATCAGAGAGCAAGATAATCCTTCAAATGTGTCCCTGTAATTTCACAACACAACCTTGATCCCAAGTTAACGATCGTCCCGAGCGGTTACTCCAACCATCAGCTCGGTCAGTCAGTTAGTCTGATGGCGGCTATCTATCACCAAGGATACCCACGCATTTGGGTATGAAGATACACTTCCATCCTAGATCCTCTGTGCCCCTCAAAGCTAAAAAAACGAGTGATTGTCTTCTGGAGATTCATTGTATTTCACCTGCTATGCTGACACTCCTCCAATGGGTGGAAGAAGTTCATTAAGTTTGGACGTCAGTAGATGTTGACCAGAATTATAAATCATTTTCCAGATTTCTATTTCTCTGTTTTGTGTATTTCCATTGACCAGTGGGAATTCATTAATTCGTTCGTCCATTTATATAGCACCTCTTCAGGGGACTACTCAGGGACCTATGCTCCCGACTTCACCATAGCAGCAAAGAATAGTTTTAAGGTTAAAATAGAATGTGCCTCGGCAGTAGGGTTAGCTCCAGAGGGAGCCCATTCCTGACCGTCAAAATTATGTTATTAAATTTTGTATTGAGGTAAAGATTAATAATATTACTAACCTCCACTCTCCTTACTGTATAACTGTAACAATTTAACAATTTCTATAAAAATGAATTAACAGTAACTCCACCGAATGATTGAGGTAAAGGCAACAGGTAAACCCATTGTCCCAGGTAAACCCTTTGGCCCAAGTAAAGTGAGTACCGGGTAAACCCTTTGACTCAGGTAAACTCTTTGACCATAGGACTTGAGCATCCTTCTGACCACAATTTGGACAACCCCTCTGGTTCGACACGGGGTTTATGAATAGGCTTGTGCCCTGGATATCTGAATTTACGATTACAATTACATCATTCTGTGGACTCAGCTGGAATCAGATGAGCAGTTCAAACATTGAAGGAACCCTCCGCAAAAGTAGACAAACAACAAAGGCAGTCAAGTAAGAACGCAAAATTTTCAACAAAACAAAACATACTAATGGAAGAAGATAGTACAGTGATGCTAGAGAGGGTGAGGGCTTCTAACCACTCTGCTGTCAACTCAAAGGTTATCAGCATTGCCCTCCTCTCATCCTGTATTGGAACTGGCACTACCAGAGGGCCCAAGCGGCGGAGTTAGAGGACCAGGGATGAGCGACTGTGCTCGTCAGTGTTGCATCCATAGCAATAACTTGATGTGTACCTGCGAACAAGTCACAGTTGATCCTCAAAGACGAAAAGTGCGGGAACTAAATAAACCACTCATCCTATGCACATCCAGAGTCCAGACTAACACCAACGAAACAACTGGTTGACCTCTGGACAACACACAGCTAAGTCAACATGACACACTGATGAGCATTTGAACCAAGAGACACATCGGAAATCGTCTGCAGCAATACAGCCACTAAGCCACCTAGCCATGAACAGCAAACAAAGACGTCTCTGTCCAGTCACTGAAACAGTCAGTGAAGACAGTCATACCAGAAGACCCGTGTCAGGCGAACTCGATTTAATTGTCCAGACAAATGCAATTGACAGAAGACGGAGTGGCTGAATTGGACGGCACCTCACCCTGTCTTACATCAGCCAAAAACGCCTCAATTGCAGTTCGTCGTATATATCCTCCTCACAGCCAACCAAATAACATCATCTTCCGTTTAAAGCCGACCCCCTAGCGGGATAATCACCTCTCTCTCTCTCTACTTGACAGAGACCAAACGACTGCAGATCCATCTAACACAATCCAGTGACAATGCCAATCTGTCCTAACTGCAGAAACTGATGAGTAATCAGTTAAAATTCCTCGTCGGAAAGAAACAGAAAATTAGCCAAATTAATGAGTATGAAATCAAATTAGCAATGAATAGCACGCTCTGCTGGTAAACAGTTGAACCTCTCACAGAATGGATTGGCGGAAAATGAATATTAATCCATCAAATTTCCGAAGTAGTTCCCAGTCTGCCAGACATTGAGCATAGGATATTGCAGCTAATGAAATATTTCTTTTTTATTCATAGCTGATATAAGGATTCAAATGATATTTTTACATTGCTACAAACTAGAATTATCTATGAAAAAAACTCATCCAAAACAGTTCAAGTTAAGTGAATGTAAGTAACCCTATTTCGTAATGTAACACCACAACTCAAAACATATACCTGCCATACAATCATAGCACAACAGATTTTTACGATACTGAATGCAGGACTAACTGAATAAGGCAAATCCTCAGGTAAGTAACACAGTTACAAGCTGCAGACTACACCTGATTAGCTATATTATAAAAAGAGATAATCGTAATTGCAATCTCCAAATTTCCAAAACGCCACTTGAAAGCCAAGCGCAGGGCACCAGCTTATTCACGAGCGCTGCATCAGAGGGGTTGTCCAGGGGTAGCCCGTGGGAGGTAGGAGTCCTGTTTCTTGGATAAGAGTTCTTGAAGAGGTGAGTGTTGAGTTTAGAATGGAAGGCCCAGGGAGTGAGGGATAGGGGAACTTGGGACAGACTATGTTGGATGACAGGCAGTGATGGTGGGTAACTGGCTACTCAAAAAGCCATAGCATGAATAAATTGTACATACAGCAGAAGCAAAAACATGCAGGCACCTCTATATACAGCTCCAATAACCAGTAGTCTATGCACCATCGCATAAGTCAGACCTATAAATTGTGGTTAAAATATATTTCCGACTTTCAGCCTGTATATGATGGTAAAAGTAAAAGACAGTCCACATATCTGGCACCAAGTTAACTGCAAACCTACTGAAAATTGTATAAAATTCAGTCTTTGCATTGCTAACACTTGAAACTCTTGTTTAGTTAAGCAAGGCTATAAATTTTTCTCAAATAAAATTATTGTTCATCTTAAGAAACAACAAAGACAACTACATGAATATTCGAAAATACTGAACATTTAATACAATATGTAGATTGCTAGATTCAGTGATACTCACATGGTCATTACTCATGTCCGTTAAAAATGATGGCATGTTAAAACATGAGAGGAATTGTTGCCCAAATGGGCACAGGCCATCACTCATCGGAGAAGAATATGAGCAGCCAACGTGAAATGACCTTAACCAGAATCCTCTGATCAGGTCTGGCACTCATCAGACCACAGGACCATCTCCTGGGAATGACGGGGCCAGCCCCTCCCCCCAGTCATCAGTCATTGTCATGGAAACTGCCTGCCGGCCAATGGTGGCTCTGTTCAGTGTATTCAACCCTTTGGAAACTGCAAAAAGTGATTCACGAATGTCCGCTATTGTTCCACGGAATATGAAAATGGAATCTAACGAACAGTGCAACGAAAGGATATATCGATGGACTTTTATATACAGATGCCAAGAATTGGGAAATAAAGCTGGATAAGAAATAGTTTACTATAGATACAAGACCTGACTGATGACCAATAGACCAGGGGCGGCGATCCCGGGAGAGGGTGTCGAGGGGGACAATCCCCCACCTATCAAAGACTGGGACAAGTTATACGTGTGTCCTCCCACATTTCCTAACCCTCTCATTTGGTGCCCCCCCACCTGTCAAATGAAATACCCGTCTCTGACATAGACCCATAGTTGGATACTGTTCGTCACCAGTGACACAGCACAGGTCAGACATATTTGTTCAAGGAATTCCATTAAAATAGGATAGAAAAGAACCAAAAACCACTGTTAAAGTAATTCATAAGATGGAGAGGAAGAGTAGTCCATTAGGCCATTGTTTTTCACTCTGCGGCCGAACCAGTTCTAATTACAATTTACTCAGTGTTGTTTATTATATGAAAATAGTTTACATCATCATAAGGCTTAAAGCAAGTTTATATTATGAAAGTAGTCTGTTCTTATGCCTAACTGTTAAGTGATAGATAATATTATTACTCCTTAAATACATGGGTCTGCAACCTATTCCTAGCAAAAAGTCATGGCCACTAGCCCAAAGTTTGAAAATCAACGCCATTAAGCTAGCCTGAGAGGCAGAAATGTGCATAAAGAGTTGGCGACTTCATTTGTTTCACCTTTGCATACAAGCGCAGTTGATTAATTCCTCTCCCTTGCCTGCTTATAAACTTTGCACAGATAGGGCAAGTTCAGTGGACTCATTGCAGCTGACTCACCACTGGGCACATTATAAGCTAGTGCCGAGTGGTAACATCAATTAACTAATTAACTGATTGATGTTTTATTTACAAATTATAAATGCAGAGATCAGGTTATCAAAGGTCAGCCCAATAAAATTATTAAAGACACCTCTTCATGATCAATTGTAACCCTTGCCCAGTATCATTACTTTTGTTATAAATTAATTAGCAGCTTCTAACAAGTCAGTGAACAAGGCATCAATCGAGGCATGCCGAAATGTATAAACATTCTGGAGGTTATAACGTAGCATATGGCCAAGCATTGAAGTCTTCAGTTTGTTTCGTGTCTAATTCAGCTTAGAATTACTTTATCTTACTTGTCTACAAAATTATTTTCTGTCCTGGGCTTGCAATAACATCGGTACGGTAGGCCTAACCTGTTCTATAGCGACTTGGCTTCATTCGGCTCTGAAGAAACATAGTTAAAAGTAGTTTTTTTAATTAGTGTTGTTTGCTTCATTAGTTAACTAATGCCCACCAAAAAAACAATTATGATAACTAACCTTTCAGCATTCGGGGTTGACGGTTGGTAATTATGACAACACTCGCACGGTGGCGCAACTGTAGCTGAAGCTGATTGACTTTCCAGTTTCTTTACGATACAATACAACTTTCATTTATATCGCGCCTTAATAAACACAGTCTTACATAAAGGACGCTTAACAGAAAAACATAGTCTATATATTAGTTTAATATGCAGAGCCCTTTGTCACAGCGGCAGACATTTGCCATACTGGACCATACAACAAGTAGAGTCACGCGTACTTCCTTGCATAAATAGGTCTACTTCAATATGCTCGTAGGACCTATACCTTGGATCAGGGACTTTGGATCAAGGAATCTAGATCAGTCTTTGATTTGGCCCATTTGTAGTGATCTTCTCCCGCCAATTTGTAGTTTCTCATTAAATTAAAAAATTTCCTCATTAACATAGGCTACAAAGCCTACAAGCCACGTTCGAAGAGTACACCAAAAATAGCACAATAATAATATTCTGTTCCGTACAAATCTTTTCCTGTCTGACTCTTGTCATGTAGCACTATAATTTCGACAACTTAGGACACAGCCGATGTGAGTATTAAAATCTTTGCATTTTGCATTCGATTGATCATTAATGGCAGTCTTTGGCAGAGCAATTTCATAATAATTTATAATAAAAATTAATGTCAACGAGTCGGAATCAAAAGATATAATTTTATTCGCAAGGTGGCGATGTTGAGAATGAGATGCACCAAAATGATAAAATCTAATCAAAGCGAATCCTTCAAAGCTAGTGTTTATCACCATTTCTGAAAATTTCAACAAAAATAAGACTCGATATGAACTCACAGTTTCAGAGGAAACGTTCTGCCGTCATCAGGAATCTTGACTGAACCGTCAACCGTTCAACGATACATTGACCGATTGATTGCTATGGTCTTAACCATGCGTAGGCCTATAGGCCTACCCTAACCTAACATTAAATGCCAACGTGTCGAGATGTCTTGCTGAGAACGACTTCCAAAAATCGACCACACATTTAACTCATTGTCAAACATTTCTACCATTGCGTCAAAACTTACAGGAATGGATTCAGGACATGAAACTACGTGTAGTAATTGGTCATGTGTTTTGTGGTCATTGGGTTGAGAAATAAGTAGAGAAAATTGCGAGAAAGTCTGTGGAGGTATAAGCTTACAATCATCATCACCCCATTAATTTTGCATCCCCAAAGAGGGTGAGCGAGTCTAGTGGTTATCACGCTGAATGTAACCTCAAGGTCGAGGTTCATATCCCGCAAGGGTAGAAATGTTCTTCGAGATGTCTGATGCGATTCGAATTTGCAACCCAGCCAACTTAGCTACAATGAGTGCATTGACTGTACAGTGTAAGCTGTCTGTGGGAAGATGAGACGTGCCGCCCATGCAGTCAATGATAAATGATATTCTCTTGCCTTCTCTTGCCTAGGCTTCACTTCTCTTACTGCTCAGCCATGCTCTTCCATGCTCACTCAATCTCTTTCTTTTTTCTTCTCTTGCCTTCCCTTTCCTTTCCTTCTCTTCTCTTCCATTCTCTTCTAACCTAAGCGAAGGTAGGGCCATGCTCTGCTTTGTGAGAATATGTTCGTAGTACCATGGATGATGAGCGACCCTCCAGAGACAGGAAATTAACCGGTTGGGAACACATGGAGCCACACGCACTCAGTCACTCATCCGCACATCTCGTTTTACTAAAATTAGACGACTTTAAAATGGCCAATTAAAACGACCGTTCACAGCAGTGTGAAAGCCAATCCGAATGTTGTATATCTGACACACATGTGAAAACAATGCAACATTCATATGAACGATGTTCGTAAGTTGAATCCGATCGCGTCCGGCTAGACTTTCGCCAGCCTCCAGTCATAAATTAATCGACAGCCCACGGTGTGTTGTCCTGTCGGCAGCCATGATTGCTTCTTCTATAGTTGAGGATGCTTACCAGTCGACAGGTGGCGAATGGGTGCTCAGTATTGATGCGGCTGTTCGAACTTTAGAAGTCATCTCAAAAGTTACTGTCAGTGCGATTGAGTTGATCAAAACAAACGTCTGAAAATGATGGACGAATTGCAGAATTGGAACATGCGTTAAGGTGTCTGCGAAACGCCATCTATCGAGAGGATTAGACATGCTGGGTTCGTACGCTGGACCATAGATGGCGTGGCCTCCATTCAAATGGGCAGCGATGTTCGCACCAGATTAAGTCATTGACAAATGAACATGGTCGAGGTCATAAGGTCGCTATTGAGAAACGTACAGGCCTTCGTTTTAAATCTGGCTTAGCAGCAGCGGCTTCATTGACTCGGATGAACTTGGCTATTTGTAATATATGAAGACTCACTCTGTAGACTTTGCAATCACCACGCTCAACGGATTCACAGAAAAGTAGGTGTGTTGCAGTTATCGTCATATGTATAGTTCACAAACGTGCGTCTTCCTTGGGCTGGATCAATCCTTTTGCGACACAGTCGTGTCTACCTAACTGTCTCAATGCTTCCATTATCCATAGCTTCGAATTCGTAGCACAAAAGGTGAAGCCCTTCAGCGCCAGAGTGCCGCTGACCCTTTATGCATGCTATTATTTCGGGCCTAGTCCCATAATTCTATTTTGGACCCACCCACGCCCACGATTGTCCCGCAGAAATTTAAGGTTATCGACATGTTGGTAGAGAAATCAGGAGGCGCTATATGAGAAAGTAGTCGATTACTTTACTTGTAAGCCCTAACGTTTTAATATATCACCCACCCAACCGCCCCTTTCTCACTCATCCGCTCGCCTCTTTTCTCACCCATGCATGCAGCTACTTCCTCACACTCATTCTTTTTTTTCACCCATGCACTAACACCGCCCCTTCATGGCTCGAGACTGGCCCTTTCCTCTCTCACTCATCACTGACTCACGCAATTTGTTTCTTCTTTCGAAGGAAGGAAGGAAGGACGGAAGGAAGGAAGGACGGAATGAATGAATGAAGGAAGGAAGGATGGAAGGAAGGAAGGAAGGAAGGAAGGATATCTACCTACCTATAACGGGCAACTGTCTGAATGCTCTCCACCAAAGGCAGAGGTCACGCATGAACGCGCACACCTCCTCCGTACATAAACCCCCAACCAGAGTTTGAATTGTTAAATTTGAACGGGGTGGGGGTAAAAAAATTCACATGTCAAGATGTCTCGATTGGCATTTTACAAATCTGAAACTGGTACACGGGCTAACTTGTAGAGGGTAACTGTGGGTGTGGGGCACTGAGTGCCACTGAAAGCTGATCTGGGGTTTGCTTGAGCCCCAATGTAGTTTTTGAGAATTAACTGGCTGGGTTGAAAAATGAACTGGAGGGTCGAACCCTCCCAACACCCCCTCCACACAATTCAATCATTGCTCCCAATGCGTGACAAGCATCTTTCAATTGTCGGACTTGATGTTAATAACGGACGGTTAACATGTTGAAGACGCTCTCAGTTGGTTTCGCCTATAATGATGATATGCGTGATCCTATAAACATATAGGCCCTGTGCAATCTGTAACATATTAATTTGTTCAATTATTATCACTTACACTTGTAATGTGCCAGTCCCAAACCTAGATAAAGGAGAAGGGCGACGCTAATGGTCAGTGTTACCACACAGTGTCGTTAAACTGTAACCTAATGAATGCAATTGATACTTAATATGTAATTTCACACTCAGTTTAGTTCACATTGACAACCTACTTACTGTTAAGAGTTATTTCAGAGCGATCCTATGCATTAAATATGCGATTGAAATAGACAGTCCTAGCGATCTATTTAGGCAGTATTATCTGGCTACTCCCCACAGCACTGATGATAATGCCACGCTGCTTTCTGAGTGGACGGATAACAGGTGCAATGCTGTGGTCCCACTCGATGCCAGTGGCACTTTGGCCACAGACTGGAAGAGCCTTTTTAAGTGTCAAAAACAGTCCATTTGCCATCCAGGGTCGCCGTTCAATGAGAAAGGGCTTTCGTCCAGATTATTGCTCACCTTGGATGCACCGCTGCTGATACGTTGAGTGAACGATAATCAATAGCTGGCCAATCGCTGAGATAAATTATTATGCCGACGCACATCTTCGTGTGATGCGCAAAGCAAACATGAAGATGTGCATTAGCGCAATTCGTCGATGTCATCGTAGTTTTACAACGAAGGATGAAGATAAAAATTATACGACGATGATGATGTGAATGGTAATATTAATTGTAGGTGAAACTGCGCTTCTTCAGGAAAGCTTACAATTAATTATTAGGCTATTAAGTGATTCCGTCGGTCTCTAGCACAAGAAGAGAATTCAATGATGCTCTTATAATTGCTCAAACAAATCTTTACTCAAGCTGTAATCTGATTCAAGGAGAGACTTCGTGATTGACAGGAATTTTCAGCAGGAAAAATGTGCAAATCGTCAATTGGCCAATCGCGAGGATGTCTCGACATAAAAAGATGATAGGCCTAAGCGCAACTAGGCTCCAACATTGTCTAGACAGATTTTACTCGCGATTAACATCGGGATTAGGATTACCAACAATGTTGTTCGAGAAGACGTGGAAATGGCTCCAGGCGTCCAGTGAATTTGGGATGATCTTCATGCTTACGCTGGCAATTCAAACATGTTTTCTTCTTCTTTATCATCATCGTCGTCGTCGTCATCATCATTATCAACATCCGTATTATCGTCATCACCGTCGCTCCCGTCATCGATTCATCGTCGCTAGTAATAATATACCCCAAGATTATAGTCATGCATTATAGAAGCTAGAGAAGCTCTATTCTGGAATTGCTAGTCTTTGCTTTTTTTATTATTATTTTTTAAAATATAAATAAAAAAAGAATTAAAAAAAATATTATTATTATTATTATTATTATTATAACAGGATCCCTACGACCAGGCGAGACTAAGGGCCTTGCAGTCACCACACGCCTCGGACTGGCTATACGCTCTCCCGCTCGTTTTTCGCGATCTCAGACTGGAGGACGATACCGTGAGGGTGGCGGTCGGCCTACGTTTAGGGGTGGCCATCTGTGAGCCGCACACCTGCGCATGCGGCGCCTTCGTCTCTGCCAGAGGCGCACATGGCCTGTCCTGTTCATTGGGTTTTGGCCGTCAAGCAAGACACTGTAATATCAACGACCTTATCCATCGCAGCCTCAACAGAGCCGGTATTCCAGCAGTCAAGGAACCGTCAGGTCTTTCCAGATTAGATGGAAAGAGATCGGACGGGCAGACCCTGATACCGTGGAGTGGGGGGCGGACCTTACTTTGGGACGCAACTGTGGTGGACACAGTGGCCGCTGCCTATATCCCCGAAACAGCTTCCATAGCTGGAGGAGCGGCGGAGATAGCAGCCACAAGGAAACACACAAAATATTCTGAGCTAGAGAAGAAATACACTTTTGTTCCAATCGCTATAGAAACCTTCGGTCCCCTCAATAGTGAGGGCCTCGCCTTTCTGTCTGAGACTGGACGCCGACTTTCGACAACTACCGGTGACACCCGAGAGACAAACTTCCTTTTCCAGAACTTGTCGGCATTGATCCAACGTTTCAATGCGGTGGCGTTTCAGGGCACCATGTCAAGATTACAGTCCACTGACAAGCGGCGACCCAGATAGCATGATAACAGATCCGTTGGCAATGCCAATGATGAATAATAATAATAATAATAATAATAATTATTATTATTATTATTATTATTATTATTATTATTATTATTATAAACGCTGGAAAGGGAAAGAAGCATTATTATAATAATAATTATTATTGTTGTCATCAATATTATTATTATTATTATTATTATTATTATTATTATTATTATTATTATTATTATTATTATTGGTATTGGTATTGTTATGCCCTGAAGTACTTCATTCCCCGGGAACATAGAAATTATTATATTATTAGAAATTTTTCGGGAGGGTCAAGCCTTGTCATCAGGGTTTGAAGAGAAGGTACCCTTAATTGCGACCAGGTTGTAGGCATTGGTATTTATTATTAGTCACTAGTTTTTTATTAGCTATTATTATTATTATTATTATTATTATTATTATTATTATTATTATTATTATTATTGCTATTATTATTACTATTATTATTATTACGCTAAGGCGCGTGGGCATTCTCACCTTCCCTGGGATTGAATTGGGAAGTTCTGATGGGGTGTTGATGCGTCCGTTGTTGCTTTAGAGTGCCACTAGAGACCTACTTAGCGAAGGTTCTGCACTGGGATCACTGACCGTAGATAGCACAGTAAACTGTTGGACTTCTTTCAACTAGCAAGTGAACTGGAAAATTATCTTCGACTCAAGCATGTGATCTGGCAGGAGACGGTATACCGCTGGCAGCAATCCGCCTTCGTTGAAGTGTTGCGGCGATCATACCAACCGCTCACGGCCCAGACATCTCAGCTGCGTCCATCGGTGCTGGGTTACGATGTTGAACTAGACCTGTATAGATGGTACAGCTCTATAAGAGTCGTCGGCTGTCAAGAGACTCCTTCAGCCGCTGAAACCACCCTTCCTCTCTGCCCCCAAAGCCCCCACCAATTTGGATGGATGTATTCAGCAGAGCAGGCATTCATTTTACTCATCTAGAATGGCGCCGAGCTGTTTCAATTGCTGAATGACCACACACGTCTGTACACGCGCCACAAGCACTACATGCATATATATATATATATATATATATATACATATACATATATATATATATGCATATATATATACATATATATACACGGATATGTATACCTATTTATAGACCTGTTTGTCTTATATATAAATAAACTAAAGTATATATAATAGACATTTATATATAAAGTTTCTCGAAAGCGCTATCAATAGTCATGTTAATGACGGTTTTTATTCTTTATAATCGCGCCTCATATTATATATAAGTTCATATAATATATTCACACGTATGTATATATGTGAGTATGCATGCATGTGTATATATCCCCATGCATACGTACGTATGCATGGGGATATGCACACATACAAACATGCATTTATACACTTACAGGCATGCATGCATGTGATTTTTATAATATAAAAAAAATCCCTATGTGCAAACAAACATAGGCTTAGGCCTACATGCAAACAAGCATACGTAATGCGTATGCTCATTATACATGTATGCTCTATATGCATATCTATGTATATCTCTATGCATGCATATTGTATGCATCTGGTATATAGTTAGCACAGTTTTGTTTTGATAAAGATCCGATAAACGAGCGAATTAGAAGCATCCTCACTAACTCTTCCAAATGAATGACGTATGTTTGGGCCACAATGACTGCCAGTCACCAGACACTAGTGCTCTCCCTATATCGGATGCGTTGGTCTTATACATCCTGCAATAGGAATATTGCCGCTTCATGAAGCCCTGTGATTAGGCGCTGATATCAGAAGTGCTAGTTTCGGTAAACAGTTCTCTTCAAGGCATAAATTGGATCAGAGTGGGTTTTTTTAATCTCGTTTGATGCCTTTACGTTCTCCATTTCACTAACAACCCCTCTCTGTTACTCTAATGTCTTCCTGTCTGCCAGGTTGCCTATCTATTTTTCGGCCTTGTGTCTGCCTTCCGATTTTTTCTCCCATTTCCTCCTGGCCTTCCTGCTTCCTGGATTTGCTATCTTGTCCAAAGGTGCTTGCTAAATAAACGACCCGCAGCATCGTATTAACGCCATCTAATCGCTTCCAGATTTTCGCAGGTACCATCCTAACTCATCCCCGCCAATGTCTGTGGCACTGCCTCTGCCTCTGTTTCTGCCTCTGCCTCTGCCTCTGTTTCTGCCTCTGTTTCTGCCTCTGTTTCTGCCGCTGCCTCTGTTTCTGCAATATGAGATCGAAAGACCTGTAGATGGTGCTCTGCCCCTTCGTCTTCAGTATAGTCTGCCTCAGTTTCATATACACACAATTTGTCTTAAGCTCTTTTTCGGCCCGTGGCACTCACTTGAAAATCAAGTTTCTATTGCAACCGACGTCTTTGGACTGCAAGTGCATGCACGCGTCAACCATTCACTCGTCATACGTGCACGCGTCATGCATGCACAAGTCATGCATGCACAAGTCATGCTTGCACAAGTCATGGGTGAACGCGTCATGCATATGCATGAACTCGTCATGAATGCACGCGTAATGCATGCACAAGTCATGGATGAACGCGTCATGCATGGATGTGTCACTTCACTAGACCCGTTCTGCTTCTCTCTACCACCAGATGGCGACAATGTGGACCTGGTGACCGTCACGAGGTGTCGCACTAAGTGGACGATGATGGAGGTCAGAGAACGATAAGTTCCGATGAGGTTGAATTCGCTGGCAACTGAAACCTGTTTCCGTCTGGTGGATCAGTTTCAACAGGTGAAGGTCAACGATGCTATTTTACCCAGTGCCGATGAGTGAATATCCAGTATCCGTTATGGTGTGTGGAATTGTGGTTCAGTGGAACAGTCATCACGGGATCACTACTTGCTCCAGATGGAACAGGTGGAACGTCGATCATAAGTTGTTCGCGAATTGGAAGGGTCCTATATGGTATCGTCCACGTTTGGTTGTGTCGAGCCATTCATTTGAGAGGAAAGAGCGTGTTGAGTGTGTCTCTATTCCTAGATGTCGGTCTACATTTAGAACTAAAATCAGACGTACACGTAAGAGAAGCGTCAGAGAAAACGACCGATACACAGCACCACAAACGGGTTCAATATGTTGCGCATAGCATAAGTACCAGTCAAATGTCGATGCGATGCATGGAAAACGTCGTAGACTGATCTATCTAGATTACTCGCGTTCAGAAGGTCGACGAAGCAATGCGAATGTGGCTTTTGTTCTCAGATAAGTATTTCGACTGACAGTTTTGACGTAGATAATAGCGAAATACGAATGATACTCCCCAGATCTGAAGTCGAAAATAATCTTAGTTTACGGGGTAGGCGACTTTGGCCGTAATTTTAATTTTATAAATAGTTTTGCTGTAACTTCGGATAGGCATACACTTTGTTTTTCGCTCCTATTTCTAATACGGTAGTCGTGTACGTATGCAGTCCACATACAGACAGGTAAAACAGCACCCTCGAATAAACCGTAAATTATCTAAATCTTTGATTTAAAAAATTGGAGTTCGTTTGAACCTAGGTAGGTCTAATGATTATTAGAGGCGAATTGGCATTCAATGTCATGTTGAAAATTAAGGAAATATGTATTTGCCATGCAACGTATAATATGATAAAAGTCACCTTTTGTTTCATAACCATAACCAACAATTTTATTAATTATTCATGCATGGACCTGTTCATCAAATTCGGCAAACTTAATAGAAACAGAACGTGGTATTAAGACACTGGTGGATTTAATGGACAATATAATTTCCTCCGTTTATTAACTGCACAAACCGAAATGTTCGCTTGGTCCTGCCGGTTAGTTATGAATGCAGTTAGTGCGCACTTGCACAGTTATACGCAGCTATTGTCTGTAGTTTTGTTTAGTCGAGTGCATGTGTTAAACCGGTTTCAAGCTCTTGCATTGATTTAATCAGAATATTTCCAATGGTGTCGAAAATGTGTCGGGCCTGACGAGTCTGAAGTGATAGTAACAGAGTCTTAAAGCAGCACGTGCAATTGAAATGAGGGACACCAATCAATCCGACAAGTCTGATCATCTGTGTTCATAGATTCCAGGCTGATCGAATGCACTCCAATATGTTTCTATATATATATATATATATATTTATTTATTTATTTTATTTATTACCGAAATTTGAAATCGCCCTTCTTCCAACGTCTTTTGCTCATAAGCACACATGCCTCCACGGCGCAATTGCAGTTGTACTGCAGAGCAATTGTGCGCTAAGGACTTAAGGTCCCTACACATCAGTGACGTCTCGGACGAGGGTTGAACCCGCTCACTCAGCGCACACTGAACGTTACAGGCTGACCGCTCTAACCGATTGGCCACTGAGCCTACTTGTTTATTTATTTAGGCTATATACACGCCATGCTGCAGATGTACATGCTTGTGTGGCACGGTGGCCGATTGGTTAGAGCGGTCGGTTTCCAACGCAGAGTGCTATCCTCGTCGGAAAAGTAACTGTGCAAAGGCCTACGCACCTTGAGCAAGTCCTTTGCGCAAAATTCCTCTGCAATAAAACTGCAGTTGCGCCGTCGAGGCGTGCGTGGGCTTATGAACTAGATGCAAGAAGGGCGATATAAAATTGTAGTTGTAGACGATATATTGCATCGTATCGTGTAAATTTTGATTTCAATCTATTGCTGGACTGTATTACATAATTTTAAAGTAGCCTATACACGCGGTTAAACCGGTGCGCTTGGTATTCTGTTCGCTCCAACAGCGGTTGAATACGACATGTGTCATACGATATAAACATATATATATAATATATATATTGACCTATATATAGGCCTATATACATGCATATATGTGTATGTATATATTGAACAGTTTGCCTGCACCGTTTTCAGACACATCTATAGTGTTCATCTGACATCTAGCGATCGATCTCTGCGGCTGATATATATACCACGAGGTATACTTCGTCGATAGATCTAGGCCGACATAATAACGTATGGATCTGCTGTGATACGCAGGTGTTGTACGCCTTTCCCTTGCAATCTGAATCTCGCCATGACACATGCTCTGATGCCGAGTAACATGTAAGTATTGTCATTATTAACATGTTTCAATACATAATATTATACTCTGCGGTCAATCGGGCCTGTTATACTTTACAGCATCGCATGTGTATGCTCAGTTGTATGGATGTAATGGCGGGCACGTGTGTGCGCGTGATCGGATTTGCCAGTCATCGCTTGGACTGGATTAGAGATTGGGATGCGGATCAGGCTCACTCTGTAGTTCACCGCAATTTATTTGGGCTCACTAATTATCACCACAGTCATGACCAAACGGATTCATTTGCAGTGAACGATGTACTGCACTCGTATGCCGAAATCAAGACAATGAAATCGTTAAGACAGCGTACGCATCTGCATCTGCCTGCCTTTTGAGGTTTGGTTAACGGAATGCTATTCTTCATCAAATTATTCTTTTGGTGACGATCACCGGAAGTAGGTCTCTGTGAAGGGCTACGTAAAACTTTGCTTAATTAAACAATTACAATGCCATACATGGGATGGTGAAATGTGGCTTCTTAGCAGCTCTGTGAGAGTAAGGAGTTTCTCCAGTTTCTCTTGGGGTATAAGAGCCATATATATATATATATATATATATATATATAGAGAGAGAGAGAGAGAGAGTTCGGGTATTCATGAGAATATTGAACTCTTAGAGCTCTCATGGTCCACAATCCAGACAATAATTTATGTTCGAGTTAATTTTTCCTACCATTTTATGAGCGATTGCTTGATCGTTTTTCATAGAAATAATCATTTTAAACAATTCCTTGTAAAGTCATCAGTAACTTAAAGCAACATTCTTCTGCTTAGACTAATTGAGGTGCATGCACGAACGATCTATCACGAAAAGTTAACGAATTATGAATTATCAGTAGACCTAAGTCATTTTCACAGTAGGTCTACCGCAATTCTCTTAGCACATATCTCTTATATTTGCCGATGTAATTTTATCCTAATTCTTATCGATACAATTCTATAGGCTTACCCGCTGCTTACTTCTTATTGTCAAATCACCTTAGGCTAATCGACCAATCATTCTCCAATGGATGTTACTAGTCTAATTATTATTTTAGAGTTATCGTATTCCAATTCTTATTTGCTTTATTCTGATAGTTTTGGCTTACCGCCCTTTTTCCAGCATCTTTTGCTCAGAAGTGCATAAATTAATCGACAACCCACAGTGTGTTGTCCTGTCAGCAGTCATGAGTGTTTCTTCTATAGTTGAGGATGCTTACCAGTCGACGTACATTCTGGATATTTTTGGCTCAATTCTCATCTGTTAAAATCTTGCGAATATAGTCTGATTTTCTGTAATATAGCTGTTACGGGTATGCTTCATCGGTGTTCATTGGCTTCATCCAAACCTAATTTTTTATTTATCTAATTCTTTTACATTGACCTCATTCTGACAACTCCAACTGTTCGTCGCTGGACTGTTGCCCAGGTCTTACTGGCCTGCTGAAACGTGAATGAAGTGCAATGAACTAAATAGGCCATGGCAGACAGAAGGAATGAATTTGACCCTGAACCTTTCTTCGTTCATTACGAGTGCTTCAGAGGCAACTCCCTTTGCAGGGCAGACGTCTGACGCTGGCAATTGTTCATCTCATTTTCGATAGGGGCAATGACGTGGCAACGGGCTAGAGCCAAGCCCTGCAGGCAATAGTTGGTAAACGCATCGGCCACGAGGCACTATCGTAGAATTTCACATTACAACTATGCTGATGATGATGATGATGATGATGATGATAGCGATGGCGACAGCGACGACGACGATGATGATTTAATTTCAAACTGACAAACCGCAGCGTAATTACAAGCATAGTCTGTCTGATCGGATGAAGACAGGATATTACAAGATTTGAATTTAATTGTCGGCGGCTATGCAAGGCGCCCATCACATCATAACATTTAATAATGACGGAAGAATGAACGAACGAATTGCTATTGACAGACATGCTGGTAGAGGGAAAGAGGGAAGGATTTAGGAAAGGATGGGTGATGGAGGGAAGAGAGGGACAGATGGAGAGACGGATGAACCGCCTTATGCATGGAGAGGTGGAGAGAAGGATGGCGAGGCCTTACCATTATACCCTACAGCCGTTATCAAATTCGCTCCTAATCCTTTCAGAATCACCCCTAGTCATGTTCTGCCTATGTTTGATAACGGCCATTATCACATTTACCCTTTCAATTCATCCGTTATCCATTTAGATCATAATCGCATTTGGCACCTGTTTTGACAATCACTCATTGTTGGAGACTATTATACCTTTCCAGGGACATCGGTTTACAGTAGGCCTAAAGATCGAAATAAAAATATACTATGATGAATGAGATTGTGTACCCATATATGCGGGAACGACGGTAATCAACGGATATGGAGCCATAGGTATACACAGCGACAGAGATACGGAGAGTAACAAATAGAACGAGTGAGAGAGACAGAGATGGAGACAGACAGAGAGAAAGAGAGAGAGAGAGAGAGAGAGAGAGAGAGAGGAAGGAAACAGATAGAAAAGGCAGGCAAGATTAGTTACCGCCAGAGGTCGTTGGCATTGTTAGATTTATTGTGGGCCAATTGAATGAATCCGGAAGCTGAGGCCTTGGTTGCGGCGTGATTATCGATACATGGACGTCACGCGTGAACGCCTCCTGCAACCTGCCGAGAAACGAACGGGGTTGATGCGTGTCGACCTCAGACGCCTTTGGCTGCGGTTGAAGAGAATCTATTCTACAGGCCGTTGATTATCAACGTACTCTTTAGGAGTAATAAATAATGCAGGAACGCAGACATACACAGCCACCCAAGCAGAAATATAGACAGAAACTTTGGCGGACACAGAGTCATACACGTCGACTGATACCGTCAGAGGAATCTTCAGAGCGCGATAAAATGAAGATTCTAGACGAAATGCGATGAGAGCATCGGGCGAAATGAATAGCAGATACAGAGACACAGACGCAGACGGACAGGCAGACTGAAGCATACATGTAGAGAGACTGTGAGCTGACAGATGTTGGTTCATAGACGCTGCAGCGATTATCGAACCTCTTGAACTGAGTGACCTTGACGATGCCTGGCATCAGCTGACGTCAACGTCAGCTGACGTCGGTTGGTGCGATTGATGCAAAGAACATTGATGGACTGTTATCTTCGTAAACATTTGTCTCATAAAAGATATTATATATTGGCTGCAGATGGGAAACGCATGAGGCGGTGGAAAGGCACACCAAGAGCGGGCTTTGAAGGGAAAGCTGGATTCAATATTCGGCCTCCTTCACTTATTCGTTGATTTAGTCCACGTGCTCCTGAAAATCTCTTTTAATGTGCTGACATAATTCTTTAACTAAAGCGGTTAAATTCGTCGGAATCAAGCGTGAGGATCGGATAACTGATGGATCGACTTTTCTTTGGCATTCTGAGTCATATGAACCGACCGCCTCTGATTAGATTGTACTGTGAGAGGCGCTTTATATAAATCCGTAAATAGAATAGAATAGATATAGCACATAAACATGATGGGAGATTAGCGACTATTAAAAAATGATTTATACTTCTTGTAGATGGAACTAAGGTGTACGCACAAGTTTAAACAATAGCTGCATCAGAAGAGGTAGAATATGAATAGAAAGAGAAAGAGTAGGAGGATAGGTCACCTGTGGGTCCAATAAAGTATGAAGACATGTGCTGAGACGGTCATCATGTTATGTATAATAATAATAATAATAATAATAATAATAATAATAATAATAATAATAATAATAATAATAATAATAATAATAATAATATTAATCTTCGTTTAATTTCAAACTGACAAACCGCAGTATGATTACAAGAACAATGTATGAGCGAATGAAGACGAGTTATTACAGGAGTCGTATTTAACCGTCGGCAGCCACGCAGGGCGCCCATTACGCTATACATCTCATTTTTAACTAACGCCGCCGCCTAGCGAAAGAAGGAAAGAAGTCAACCTTAGGGGATACGGGTCTCAATCTCGGTACCTCGAGCTGGGTCCCAGTGTGTTCACCAATGCGCCACGCCTCCCCCCTCGGGCCGTAGAGTAGGCAGCTATTCTTTTGGAAACTTGCTCCCGATGAGGAATTGAAGGAAAGATCGCCGCTAATAACTGTGGTATTTAACTGGAAAATGCTTTAGGGAAGTAGTGTTGAGGGTGGTGAGTATAGTCAGGGAACTGACAAGAGCAAAAGAGGTTGAATTTCTAATAATATCTTCGTTTTATTTCAAACTGACAAACCGCAGTATGAGAAGTTGACCTTACAGTTGGCGGGATTCGAACTCGCTTCCTCTGCTCTGCACGACACTGTGTTTTAAGCCTATACTCCAGTTTCGGAAGACAAAACGCTGTCGGAAAACGAATAAACCTACAGCTACAATGTGACCTTGACTTGTGTGCCAAATGCACACGATCTGCCTTTGCTATTTCCGCATTCAAATCCGATATATGATTACGCTGCCATTTGACCCGGTGCGTGGCACGAGTACAACCGTTGTTGCAAATGCCTGGTAAACAAACCATTGTTGTTGATATTACAGGTGGCTGTCCGTCATGCGCTGTGGGCGTGGCCTCTAGGCGGCGGGCGAGGGCGTGGCTTCGCATCCAGGTACTTGGCGAGCGAGCAACGCGTGGCTCCATTGAGACGCTGCCACGAACCGTCGACAGATGGCGCGAGTATTAGAGCTCACCCTTTCGTTGCAGAAAGAGTGAGATTCCTGGAAAGTCTTTTACCGAGAGACAGAACGAAGAAAGGAAAGCAGAAAGAGAAGAAAGGAAGGAAGAGGAAAGAAGGAAGGAGGGTGTAAGTACGTGGAGAAAGGTTGGCAGCCTTCCTTTAGGGCTGCGGCGTGTGTCGAACTATGCGTTCCTATCGGGCAGCGAAGAAGACGACGACAATAGAGGAATGGATGGATATCATATCAACGCCATCACCACCAGCACGGTAGCAGCAGCTCTTGCAGCAGCAGCCTTCGTCGTCTTGGTAACGCTTCCACAGGTAAACAATCAATCTGCAACGACTCGTGCTGCCACTCTCTGGCTTTGTGTGTGTGATTTCTCTACCTCTTTATCTGTCTCTCTCTGTCTCTCTCTCTCTCTCTGTTTTCTCTGTCTCTGTTTCTATCTCTCTGTCTGCTTGTCTGTCTGCCTGTCTGTCTCTCTCTGTCTGTCTCTCTTACTGTCTGTCTGACTGTCTCTGTCTCTCTGTCTGTCTCTGTCTGTCTCTGTCTGTCTCTGTCTGTCTGTCTCTCTCTGTCACACATATACACACACACATACACAAACGCCGGGATTACACCCACACAATCTCGTGGTCTATAGATAGACAATTGTTCGCAGCAAACACGAATGCTTCCTGTCACCCGTTGACCTTTTGACATCGCTAACGATTAAATGCTACCAGTCTTCTGCTTGGAGTCTTGCACTGGATTCCAGTCACTGAACGTATCCACTACAAGATCCTCTTTATAGTTTCCAAAGCCCAACTAAGCTGTGCCCCGAGATATCTCTCTGACTAGTTATGAAGGCCGTTATCTGCAACTTCATCTCACTCTTTGCGCTCTGTTTCTCGTCTTGAACCTTTTATTTCTACGACTAAGAGTGCCTTGGTCCAACACTGGGCGTTTGCTGTTGTGGGTCCATCTACCTGGAATGCCCTTCCTCCATCATTAAGGACCAAACTAATGATTGGCTTCTCTCCATCGGCTTCTCGCTCTTTAAAAACGCTTCTTTTCCCCCGGAGTTTCTGCGCTGAGAGCGCCTCTGAATAGTTATTCTGTGAGAGACGCTATATAAATCTAAGGATATACGATGCGACATAATCTGTATATTGCTGCCAGATACACATTACACGCGACATGTTGTAGTCGAATTCAATGTCAAGCCAGAGTTCAAAAGTTTATATGAATAGGCTATTTGTCCTGTCAAGTAAAAATAGAACATACTCCGCCTAAGTTCGCAAGTACCAGGTACCTTGCATGCATGTTAGAAGGTGTGAGAGGGCCAGTGTCGGTTAATGTAATCAGGGAGAATCGGGATTCTTGTATAACAACACACATATTAACGCAATGTGAGACATGTAGGTCTAATGCAATATAACTTCTTGTAATGTAAGGCCTATTAGTGCAATGTATTGTGCATTACTGTACTGTTATGTGATGAATATTGGTGCAATGTAATGTTAGTATATGAATGTAAAGTGATGTTATAACATGGTGTGATAACTGGTGCGTTTAGGGTAAGACGCCGCAACTATTTCCTGTTGATTCAGCTGGAACGTGAGGCTGTTTGTGTTGGTAGATTTCCGGTTCCGGTTCCTTCCAGGTGTTCCTGTCTTCCTACCTCAACGACCAAGGTCTCGACTCGGACGGCAACTGCTGCTCCGATCCTCCACCGGGTTTCCATTCGTGCAACTCATCCACTTCCGGTTGTCAGACTCTGTTCCGGATCTGCCTCAGTCACTTCCAGTCAGCTTCCGTTCCGGTCCAACCACTGGACCGATCTCCCCTGACATGCTCCTTCGGATCAGCCACCACTCCCGTCCTTGGTCGAAACAGCTTCAGAGTCCCTGAGGTTCTTGGTGGGTCCTTCGCCAATCCAGTCGAGCTTCCATTCTCCTTCCGGTGGCCGGTGAGTCTTCAGTCATTGGCCATGTCATTTATTCAGATGTTCGGTAATGTTATGAGGTCGGTCTGTATAGAAGGAGTTCTAAGAGGCAGATCTTATTTCTCAATTCTTAATTCGTAATGGCTTCATTAGTTAGCGTCCTTAAGCGAATGAAACATTTTGTTATGTAGACTGGTCCTAGTAACATAGTTGTATCTGCATTCATTCGTTTCAATTTTGCTCAGCATCATCCTACCCTAAGCTGTCCAGCAATACTCTAATCCATATAATCCTACCATTATCCATCCAATTCCAACAGAATCCATCCAATCCAACCAAAATTCTTACAATCCTATACCATGATCTATCCTACCCTAATCCACCCACTCCTGCACGAACCCATGCAATTGCACGCTAATCCATCCAACTGTACTATTATCCGACCAATTCTATCCCAATCCACCCAAGCCTACCCTAAACCACCAAATTCTGTTCCATTCCAATCCTACGCTTATCAATCAAACCCTACTCCAATTCATCCCACCCTGCTCTTATCTATCTGTTAATTTGTACAAGTCGTCCTTTTGCAGACGTCTGATTAAAGAATATATTTGCTTACTTACTTACTATCCAATCCTATCACAATCCATCCATTCCTATCTATACATGTATGCATGTATCAAGCTATTTATATAGCGCCTTATAGGAACCTAGCGAAGGCGCTGCATTGCATTAACATACAGGCATGCATGTTGGTATAATGCACAGTAAAATATAGCGCTTTCGAAATTTAACGATCATGTTAGGCGTCTATTTGTATAACATGATAGATTGTGATATCTTGTCTATATATTATGCTGTTCCATAATCGCGGATATTGCGGACCGAACTCTATCCTTCATAATTAGTTGTCGTTCATAATAGTCCCGAGAAGAGGACTTAATTATATTAAAACAGGTGGTAACAAACAAAGCATTCTGTAAGCCCTGAACGTATATATATATATATATACCTTATATAGCATTTAAACAGAGGAAATCTTGTGAATCGTTAAGTGTTTACAAGTTAGCCAAAGGCCAAATACGTACAGAATGAGGGTCGTTCCGCGTTAAGTCGGTTCATTAGCATCTCAAAAACTCACCACAGAAGCTGCGAAACAACTGCTATCGCTGGTCATTAATTGACGCCTGAAGTGATTTACTTGATGGACGCACCTGTACACAGCGCATGATAGCGATAGATGGACAAAATGGATCCAGTAATTGTCTATTAAGCGATCGTTGATTCTGGTTATACGAGAAATTGACATCGAACAGGTGTGTGGAGACAATGAAGAACCGCGAGAAATTATGATTTCATGCGTTCCAATTCTACGTGACACTAAACGTCTTGTCCTCTGTCATTCAGTAGGAAACTGAATGCGTTAGAGATGAAAGATGTACGTATACACGTACATCTTTCAGAGGTCGCTGTAACTACCGGATGATAAGGTCGTTTACCGTGAGGACGATTTGCATGACACGGTTCATTGAGGTCACTTGAAGTCACCTGTGGTCACTTGAGGTCGACTCACAAGAGAATATCACATGGCATCGTTTTAGGCTATACCAAGTTCATTTTCAGTTTCATAGACTCGAATGCGAATCTGAGGTGGAGCGACTCGGGCAGAGACAACCAGAAAGACAAAAACAACCGAACGTTGAAGAAGAGTACAAAGACAGAAAAAGTAGAGCAGACAGACTGGTGATCTGAACATACTTAATTACACCAGTAAAGCTGAGGCGCAGATACCAGCCGATTTGTGCATATAAAGAAGGCGGATGGAGTTAGATTCCGTTCCATGGCATGTCGAATGTCAATATCCAATGGTATGATTGGCAGAAAGGTAAAAAAAAGTAAGACGGCGAAGGTGGATGGAATTTAGCGATGAAGCAGCGAGGGAGATCGGATGCCGAAGAGGAGTTGTCATTAAAATATTGGGGAAAGCTAAGTGTCATCAGTATTGAGTTAAATACCTGCCACTTCCAATAAGTAATGACGCCGCAACCACTATTTCTATATCAGGGTTCGTTTCCTAACTGCGTCTCTGCAATTACAATGGCGCCGATTGGACTCCACTACACGAGAGCGTTGCCATTTGTGGAAAGAGCGTCCAGCGGGTCTTTTCTAATCTCTTGGGGATCGAAATTCATAACCTGAAAAGGTCTGGAATAGGATCTTTATAGTCAGGCTGCTGTTACCCGTAGCCATACATCTAAAGGGGCGATGTGCCGAAGACTTCTTTTACGAGCTGTGCAGATGCATGGGTGATCTAAAGGTTCTGAAGCACTCTGGATATTATTATATATGTACGGATTATTCGTATATTCAAAACATTCAAGATCTTGGAGCAGTTCATTTTCTGAATAACCGAGGGAATATTTTGAATTTTTGAATACTTTGATTAGCGAGTCCATAATTATTGAGTCTGAGAGGATCGGAATGCTGGCGTCAACTATGCGAAAAGGAATAAGGGCAATTTCACCAGCATGGTAACAGTATGTGCATGCAAATGTCTGTATGTCTGTATGTCTGTATGTCTGTATGTCTGTATGTCTGAATGTCTGTATGTCTGTATGTCTGTATGTCTGTATGTCGTATGTGCTTATGTACGCATCTTGACAACAATATCCCGAAAGAACGTTACCTATGCTGATCTAAATTAGGCTGATATTAAACCCATCAAGAGTGGAATTACATAATACATTACATCAATGACTATGCAAAACAGATAATTCGGATAGCTAGAAAAGTCACGACAATGCCTTTGAATGAGTGGGTGGTCTTACGCGTTGGTACTGAAGTTCAGAATGGGCGACACGTCATATCCAATATTAAAATCCAGCTTTTACGAAACTCTAGACTCGCCTAAGTATCCGATTGCATTTTGCGTGAAGATCTTGTACGGAGAAATATACTGGAGGTCTTGGCAGAGGTCTTCGGCAGTGGTGAAGTGGCAGAGACCCGGTTTAAGGATTAAGCCTTCGCCTGGGGCGAGATAAACAAATGGGCTACCGAATGAATGAATGAACGAATGAGCGAGAAATGATACCGTAACATACAACGATATAGTTCCTGTATTTAACACTTTAGCGACCAGTGTGCATAATTGTAAGTGGTTGGGAACCAATGCAGCTCGTCTTCAGAGTGTTAATGGAAGCAAGAAATTCGATTGGCTGACTTGACCTTCTGGTCCTATGTCGATTCCGCACCCAGACCTCCTTCTGACAACCCCTTGGACAACTGACATGACTTGACGCAGCTCTTGTTAATGAGCTGGCGCTCTGCACTTGGTTTTAGAGTGGCGCTTTAGAAGTTGGAAGTTTTCGATTGTACATATATACAGTTAATTATTTCATTATTTGTTTCTGCTACCTATGCCACTAATTGTTACTTTCCACTTTAGGCTTATCCTTGTCACAGGTGTTTCCGATCAATCATGTTTATCATCTAAACATCATGAGTGCAAAACATTATTATATTTGCTAAATGTATTGAAAATAAATTTGTTTAAGTATCTTGGTGCGTATCATGCATATGGGTTCACCCATTCTCAATATTAGGGTATCTCTGAATTTGAAGAGGATGTCACTTAAATGCGTATAAACAATTAGCCTATAGTTGTATAAAAATTGTATACCATAGTAGGTCACGAATGAACAGTTAATAAGTGCTGTAATATGCCAAGCAAATTTATGTAATTTATGCAACGGCCTCTGTTGTCAAAAGCGATCGTTAAACTCTGAATCCACCACCAGGTCACGAATGAATTCATCTGCGTTTACCACTCTACTCATGTACGCGACTCTTCTTCCATAGGTCGTCATTATGGTCAGTCTCTATCGCTGTACTGGTCCCTGTGTGAACGTGGCTGCCACGCTGTATCGTTTTCGTGACTACTGAAAATGCTATAAAAACGCTATAAAATGGCACTATGGAATGTGTGCGTTTAATTTTAAACTATGCGTTTAATGCATTTTGCATTAAACGCATTCAGCACAATTGTCTCATTATTTTTCACCAATTGCTCCTAATAATGCAGTAACCAAATGTCTGGGTCTGCCATGCAAATGTTTTAAAACTGACAATGGAGATTAGAAGGATAGACGCTCTTGTGAATCATAAAACCTATATTTACCGATGCTGAGCGTCGAACACCCAACGGTCGTTTCTGAAGATGAAAAGACTGAACAATGGCGACTGTTTAGCACCAGAAGCCTAACGCACTTCATCCTCAGATAGTAAATCATCATTATAGCCTACTCAAACGGTTTCCCGACTATAGTTTTATGACTGCGGACATCAATTCCCGTTAAGAGGTATATTGCCTATGCCCCCATACATTACTGTTTTATTATCCGAATTGGCGTTGATTACAATTTTTTTTCTCCTTCCCTTACTAGATATATTATATATATATATATATATATACATATATATATATATCTATAACTAATGTTATGTATTATAACGTTTATAGGTCATCATATTTCTGACTCTGTCTACTAGAACATCAGTTCTTAATGTGATAGTATAGCAAGTAACTAAGGTTTATAGTTTTTATATTGCTTTTCGATACCACGGTTAAAACCGTTAAAGACTTACGATATACCTTGCCATAGCTTAAAAATCGTAACGTTACGAAATGTAACTAAATAATATCTTAACCTCGAGGCGACGTATATAAGTAACATGGAAGTAACATATAGAAGTGACGTAGAAGTAACAGTGAAGTAAAATAGAAGTCGCGTGAATAAGTATAGTAGAAGTAACCAAAAAGTTACATTGTTTGAAAATTAAAGATCTTTAGACTTGGCCTTTGCCTTCCGCACATCATCACGAGTTCATCTAGCTTTTTCGTCCGAGAGATCTTCTACGAGGAGTAATGTTTCTTTTTAAATGCGATATGTTTCTATCAATTCGGCTCAGCACAAATTAATGTTCCTCAAAAGAAGACGCAGTTGCTTATAAATCAATTAAATAGCTATTGAAGCAGACCATTATATGAAAATGAGTTAAAGACGCTATACAAATGTTTAACTAAATATCTATTGAAGTTGCACCACATGCATCATACTACATTCAACACGCAGGCCTATATACGTTTGAACAGAGGCGTCCAGAAAGGAGGGTTCCGTAGGCAAATGCCTCCAATTTTAGGTAGGGGATATTTTTTGAGTCATAGGGGAATATCTTGCCTTCCTGAAACTGCGTGGGGATCGGAGTTTGTCTCCATCACTCAGGGGGATTGACTCCTTTGCGTTTGAAGTTATGTGCGTGATTAGTACCGCTTATTAACGAAGCTGTATATCATATAGTGCTTATCGTTCAAAGAAAAGTCACGCTCAAGTATTTCCCATTCTCATCTGCTGACCAAAGAGTGTATAAATGGCGTTCATGGTCAAAGATATGTTTCAGTATCTCTTTAGTCTCTCTTTGGTCTTCGCGGAGTTAAAATTACAGCGCCTGTGTGAATTAAAGTTTCTCCCACATTCATTCTTTCGCTCTCTGACATTTTTGGGACGCATTGCGCGCCACTCTCAGCTTAGACGCTTCTGTTGTGTCACGATCATGTTCCATCGTTGATATTGTGATCATCGTCGTCGTCATTCAAATCATCATCATCATCATCGTCATCATCATCGTCGTCGCCGTCGCCGTCATCGTCATTATCATCAGCATCATCAGCATCAGAATCATCAGCATCATCATCAGCATCATCATCATCATCATCACTTCTATGTCACTATTCCGACCAAGCCAGCCCTGGAACCGAGAAACCGAGTGCAAATAATTGTAAAATTCTAACTAGATCTTTCCCCAAAAAATACGAGTGGAGAGAAGAGTGCTAGAACGCGGACTTTCGTAAAGGCCTCTTGAGATCTTCTTTATTATGTATTTACAGGCCAGTAGCCTGAGGCAAAATAAAGACAAGGCAGAACCCACCCCTCCCATTTACCGACCTCTGCCCTGCCTTCCAGTCCTGTCCACTTCCATATTCTTGACTACCATCTATTTTTACCCTCGCCTTCTCCATGCCGCTAACACCATATTCTTTGCCTGGATATTAGATAATACGATGGAGCGCAGAGGTGAGGAATCGAGTTCGAGATCACGTATCTCCGTAAGGTTTTCTAGTCCTTCTTTCGCTAGGAGGCGAAGTTGGCTAAATTGGATGCAGACCCCATAGCGCTATGAGCGCCTTGCGTGGCTGCCGACGGTTAAATTCAACTCCTCTAATAATTGGTCATCATTCGCTCATTGTTTGTAATCATAGGTCTACACGTTTTACTGTTAGACATAGATGTCGACCCAATCTAAATTTTGCTTCTCTCGAAAGTATGATGTTTATACCCACAAACGTTTTTTATTTGCTGATATAGTTGTCCATCAATTTACCTTCATAACTAAAAAGTTAGTTAATCAGCTTTTTATGTCAACAAGACTTGAAAATTTCATGCTCCCGATTATCTTCCAAAAACTTGTGACACGACGTTACATAGGGACTGTCGTGTCCTGTGAATAATACATGTAGGTCCCTGCCAAAGGGTATTGTCAGAAGGAGGAACGAGTCCTATACCAGAGGGCATTGGATTTATTTTGGATGACAGAGACACCGACGATAGACAAGACAAATTGTCAAATGAACAGCAGAATAATTGGAGCTAGTTTTTGTTCTGTGATTTAAAGGATTAGTTTGCGAACAACTGCATGAGTCATTTGAAAATAGAATTAAGATGACGATGTGCAAACTGAATGGAAACCGATCAATCAATTTAAAACTAATTCCAGTCATTTTGGTCACTATTTTCACTTGCAGACACATTTAAATTATAGCAAGTCTCTTAGAATTTGCCAGTGCGTGTGTCTGTCTGTCTGTCTGTATTCTTGTGTGTTTATCTTTTCATTATCCTGAGTGTGTCCGTCTGCCTGCATGTGGGTCTATGTGCGTATATCTGTCTCTGTGCGGCTATCCATCTACGTGTGTCTGTCCGTCTACCCATCAGTGTCCGTCTGCCTGTCTTCGTATCAGTCCTTCGGTCGTCTGCCTATGAGAGCCCATCTGCTTATGAGTGTCCATCTGCTTGAGAGTGTCCGTGTGCGTCCTTCTGCTTATGTCCGCGTCGATCCGTCTGCCGTCTGCCTACGAGTGTCCGTCCGTCTGCCTGCGATGTCGGTCGGTTCGCCTGAAGTGCGTTCTCGTCGGCTGTTGCGGCGAGTGGCTGTGGCTCGTGCGTTGTTCATGTTGTCGTCGAGTTATCCATGGAGATGATAGGATTGTTTGCGCTGTTGTTGTTGTTCCAGGGATCCTTTGCGCTAACAATCGAGGCCTGGCATGACAATGAATCGCTCCTCATGACGCCATTTCCAGATCCAGGTACGACGTCTGCCTTCTTCTTCCCGCTCCCCTTCTTCCTCCCTCTGCCTCTCTCTCTGCTTCCCTTCCCCATCTCCCTCTCCCTCTTCTCCTCTCTCTTGCGGCCGCTGCTGCTGCCTCTTGGAGTGCGCCAATCAATCAGAGAACGCTTGTGGCTTCTCTAGCGGCCGTTTACGACACAATGGACGGCGTCGCAGCCTGGAATGTTTACGCATCTACATATATAAAACGAGAGCTGGCCACTTGCAGTTAATAATCGCAAGATGTAAAGTAATTGGACGTTTATACAATGCTGATACAGCTGTCTTTTCGCCGCCTCTGAATCAAGGTCTCGATGTAATGGAGTAGATAAGCGTGTATTGTTTGCAGCGCTGGACATAGATCGTTTCGCAGTTCTTGAAAGACGCTATATAAATAGTCAAATTCATGCATGTATACACACACCTGCATACATACATACAATATGTATGTATGTATTTAATACTATGCATGTATGTATATACATACGTACGCACGCACGCATGCGTGCATGCATGCATGCATGTATGTAGGTATGTATGTATATATTAGGGTGCTTCCATCCATAATGTAAAAAATTAAAGTTACTTTTTTTCTTTCTCCAACCTACCATTCGGTGCCACTTAGCATGAAAACTCTATATCTGAAATATTGTTTAGCTTGAACAATGTTTAGGACTTGACCAAAGGATTTTTATTTTTCTGTGACTGTTTATGTATTTTCATCATTGGCTGCTGGTGGAAAATATTCACAGAACGTGGATGAGCTTATTATTAGTTCCAGTGCGATCAGGACAGCAAGAATCAAACACTGACACTAGTTTGCTTCTGAAGTCATGGCATCTTTTGACCCCACAGTTCCGTTGATGCTACACTAGGATGGTAAGATCGTGCATGACTTCACAGCACCTGGAAGAGAGAAAGTTGACTGGCTTCCCATTCTAGTATCAGGTCAAAACGTCATAAAACTGTTATCTGTTCCAAAACTCCATGATGGAACAACAGCTACTATGGCTATGGCTCGTGAAATTATACACACCATAGATGAATGGGGATTACGGGAACGTATCACGTTTATGTGTTGACACTACCGGAGTCAAAGGTGGAGCATGTGTCAGACTCGTGAAGGAATTTGGACGACAAGTCTTAAACTTAGCGAGATGACTATCGTGAACATTTTCCTTGGAGCGGTTCTTCCTCGCGGTATACATTTCCAGGATACCATACATATATATATATATATATATATATATATATATATGCGGTGTGGCACAGTGGCTGATCGGTTAGAGCGGTCAGCCCGTAGCGTTCAGTGTGTGTTGAGCGCGCGGGTTCGAGCCTCGTCCGGGGCGTCAGTCACTGTGTAGGGACCTTGAGCAAGTCCTTCGCGCACCATTGCTCTGCAGTACAGCTGCAATTGCGCCGTCGAGGCGTGTGTATGCACTTCTGAGTAAAAGACGTTGGAAGAAGGGCGGTATCAAATTTCGGCAATAATAATAATAATAATCCTGGAGCAGTTCATCGTGCTCGTTGGATGGCAATGGCTATTTATTTTATAAAGATGTGGCTGTTCCATAACCAGTTTCCATTTTACTCATAGACCAAGGAAATCTCGTTGTGGATTATCATAATTATGGCAAAGCAAGTCTAGGATCACTTGAAAGAATTGTCTATGTTTGTAACTTATATATACGTGAGGTACAGATTATAGAGTTCATCGGAAACTGGAGAGCTTAGAAACGACCTTGCTCTTCTTTGTAAGTTGTCTCTGTATGAAGACAAGGACGTCACCGCGGTATTCAACCGCCATCTGTGGTATCTGTCTTAGCAGTTCATTACGCTTTGCTTTCTTTGACGAGAATGTGTTTTTCAACGAAAAGAGAATGATGATAGCTCCTCTGAACACATAACAATGGAGCTGACAATCCTCTGAAACACAACTTGCCATTCAGTGAACCTGTGAACAAGGGTTTGCACGATTTTGTCACAAAACCAACCATGCAACTCTTCAGGATTCTTAACCTGAATGAGACATTTATGGAATTTGATCCAAGCAAATGGGAATACCAGCCAGAATATAGCAGAAGTCTGGAAATGTGTCTTCTCTTGAATGTCGTCAATGACCTGGCTGAGCGTTGAGTTGCCCTCATTCAGGAATTCAACTTATTCATACCAGAAATGAGGAGCAAAAGTAGTACCTCCTATGCAGGTTGTTGAGCACCATAAAAGCTTATTTTCAGCTCCAACCAAAGCTACAGCCATTATGCAAGCCAAGTCACAGTCAACTGAAATATAGCAGCAAAAAGTTGCACGTTAACAACAGTCGAAGCTTGAAGAATCAATGAGCATTTTGTAAAAACTTTGGGCGCTTTGGTCAAGTTCTAAATATCGTTTGTTTTTAATAAAAATTGAACTCTATCATTTGTAGAGCTAATGAAGCAGAATGGTGGGTTGGAAAATGCCTTTATTAAACTTTTCATTTTTAGAAGCACCCTAGTATATATGTGTGTAATTATATCACACATGTATTACATACATGTATACATTCAGATATACATGCACACATTTGCATACATATATGCATACTTTCATCAAACTAAATTATATATACATGCAAACATACATTGAGGTCATGGATGTATTATGGCCATTTGAAAACTTAACTTTTTGTCCGAACTGGACGATTTTTATATAAGTTTGCATATAGACAATATTTCTCTGTTGTTATTGATGTTGTATATTGTATATTAAGCAGCATATATATAGCGCCTTTTAAAGAAGACCGACCCACCAGAGGCGATCTCAACCTAATGGTAGAAACCAAGATCGAAGAGAATAATTTCGAGCCTTTGTGTTGTTCCTATAAAAGGCGCTAGAAGTGTTGAGGTACGTATAGACCTAGGTACATACATCCCGGTACGAAGACTGCCTCCGTCTTTTCCCAAGGCAGCCTTCCGTGGAGGTTTCGGATCGGGGGAATAACCCTTACATGAATACATACATACATACATACATACATACATACATACATACATACATACATACATACATACATACATACATACATACATACATACATACATACATACATACATACATACATACATACATACATACATACATACATACATACATACATACATACATACATACATACATACATACATACATACATACATTTATACATACATACAGACACTCTCAGGCCATGGCAGCCTCTGATACAGAGCGAAGATGTCTACGGGCAGGAATGGATGACACCGAGACACACCAGTATCTCACTGCCACTCCCCGAGATTAGATTGAGCACAACCCTCAAGGCGGTTGTGCATAGCCATTAAGATCTTAAAGTCAATGCACTTGTACGTCAGGCAAGCCATTGCACTGCCTCTCGCATGAAGATAAGTAATTCCCAAACCAAGATATACCTCCAATTAATGATATAGGACTATTGGTTATATCTATATCGTCACTGCGTGTGTCTATTCAAGCGCACCATTGAATTAGAACTACGACTACTGTGAGCATCATTCCTTAGTTATTTAGCACCAATTAAATTTTTAGTGGATAATGAAGGTAGTAGTATATTGGAATCAATTTTAAGGTCGAGCATGGTCCGGATGCGGCGGGGGTCACGAATGCGCATGGAGCAGGCGCGATAGAGGTTTGAGTTGTGGTCAAAGAAGGAGATATGTCGATAGACACTAATACCAAGATTGCGGATAGAGGAGTTGAAGGTAAGAGATGGAGAGATATATAGTGGGTAGGTGTATGGAAAGGTGAGAGATTTATTGACATTGACCAGGAGGGCTAAGGATTAGGAAGTTCGGTATTGGAAGGATCGAGACACAGCCGGATGGGGATGAATGGTATCCAGAGGTTATAATAAGTGATGAGTAATTTTGCGATCGAGATGGAAAAAGATCTTGGATATACGGAAATGTCATGTTCAGTGTCGTCTGAGTAGAGATGAAGGTCAACAGAGGGAGGGACTCTAAATGATTTTTGGCTTGGTAGACAAGAAGAGGAGTGGGTCCAGGACGGAGTCTTTAGGGACACCACACAGGCGTGGGACGGAATGCAAACAGTGACTGGTTAAAGAGTGCATTGGAAGAGTACTATAGTCGCGTACTCTGACAAGAGCAATACATTGAATCAATTCAAAGAACTCCATTGCTTCTACACGAAATATCATAGCCTAACATTTATAGCATATCATCATGACATATAGAAAAGCATTACAACATAGGACAGAAAACAGAAAGCAATGCTACGGTGTGTAAGCAAGTTCAAACATGAGAAACATGTGAGAATTGATTGAGTAAAATTCGAATTACGACATGGATGAACTAGCAAAACGTGAAGAACGTAGGCTAATACTGGACAACGAGTTCCATAGCTTCAAGCTAACCGCTAAGAGAGTCGAAGAGTTCAACACAGGCAGTCTTATAAATCCAATCGGGCCCCATATAAACTATCCTACATAACTCTATAAAACTATCTTATATAACTCTATACTATCAACGCAGCTTGGCCCAGAGACTCTGAACATCCATGCAATCTGTTAGCTGTCGACGGGAATCCGTTGGTTGGTTCCACGCTTGTGCGTGGGCTCACTACTTCTGACTCTTTTGAGCTTACTGTGCATAGTTTTGCTAACATGTATTTCACTCATTCACTATGACATTTGACATCATTTATGCGAGGGTAGAGAGCGCCTCTGAGTAGATTTCTGAAGGAGCGCCATATAAATGCTCGGTTACATTTAATAAGCTATGTTCAAGCCTCAGCCAGTGACCGTTGTCCATGAACAGGTAACAACAGCATAAGAGGCAGTCTGATATCTCGTCTGTCAATCCAGCGATTCCTCGCTCCAAGCGACGGATGGCAGGAAGCGCTGCACTCCAACCGAACCACTCTGCACTTTCGATACCGAGTGGTATGTTCAAGTAACTACTATGGAGTGGGATGCTCAGACACCTGTCGTCCACGCAATGACTTCTTTGGACACTACGTCTGCTCGGATAACGGAACGAAGCTCTGCCTGGACGGATGGACGGGCGAATACTGCAATACAGGTGAGAACGACCAGGTGTATCAATGCACAGAGGATGTGATCAGGTGCGTTTGAAGATTAAGTTATGGCTATGTGCATGGTGATCGCTCTGATAGACGGGATTAGGAATTTAGGACACAGGTAAGATAGGATCATAGTGTAAATTTGAAAAATGCTCCGTCAAGTGCCGCAGGTGCATAATGATACTAATAATGATAATGATAACAACACGATAATAATAGATATTATAATAATAATAGCAATGGTTACCATAATATTAATTATAGTAATTAATTAATGTTAACGTTCATATTAATGTAAATGTTAATGTTAATGTGAATAATAATGTTGATTCCAATAATGATAATGTTAACAATGTTATCACAATGTTAACGATAATTATAGTAACAATAATAATCGGTAATATAAACAACAATTGCAATAACTGTGATTACAATAGTTATAATAAATAATAATAATAATAATGATAATGACAGAAATCAAATTATAATGATATTATTAATATTAATGTTTATACGAATATGGCTTATTCCAGACAACTCTGCACTTTCAATAATGTTGATGTCCCTGACTGATCCTTTCTACTTTGGGACAATAGACTTTTGTTGTGTGAATTTAAAATAATGATTTATACGTGATTCCTTGCAGAGTTACGTAACAATGATCTTTATTCTGTCAATCGAAACTGATTCAAATATGTGTCACAATTAACTCTACGTAACAAAAGGTTTTTATTCTATAGGCTTTAAATTGCCAAAAATTATTATTTACGCGATAAATATGAAGTGACGTAAGAAAGACTTGTATTGAGTAAATCCAAAATGATAAATTATAGCTGTATTTCACCAATTGAAATGACGTAACAATTGACCTTTACTTAATAACAATTGCCTTTTGTTGAAGTGACGTAACAAATGCCTTTATTCTCTAAATCAGAAATCACAAATAATTATTATAAGGAGTGTTTCACAATCGAAGTGACGTAACAATAGGCTTTATTTTTCTATATTTAGACGTAGTAACAATTGCGTGGACGTGTTGCAAAATTAAAGTATGGCCTGCGTAACAATGGATCTGTAGTCTCTCAATTTAATAATGGACGTTTCATTATTGAACTGACGAAACAATACGCCTCTATTCTTAATGGTTTCAGTTATAAATAGAAATTTTTTCATAATGGAAGGGACACAACAATGGGTCTTTATTCTTTTAATTAAAATTTTTCTAATAGTGGCCATTTCTTGTAATTGGAGCGATGCATCAATATCATGACTAGCTTGCGTTTTCCTACAGAACTCATTTATTAATAGACATGTTTCACAATTTAAGTGAGACAAAAACACGCAAAGCCTGGCAGATCAGATTATTTCTTTAAACCCGGGATCCCGCTATAGAGGGATAACCTTATAATCGTAGTCCCAGGTTTCCCGCAATAGCGGGAAACGCGTATAAACTTATATCCCGCATACTTATATTCATGGATAAAATGTGCTCAGGGTCCCTAGATTATTACGTCAGGAAGTAAGGGTTCAAAGAGTTAAAACCCATGACAAACAGGATCATGTTTATAACAGTAGGTCTACTGGTTGGTTAAGTTTCTGGTGGGCGTCAACATGTTAATTTACATTCACTAGAAAGGATAGCAGTAACAGTGGCAGCGTATACAGATTGATGCGAGGTATGTCCAGGGCTGAGGACTAGGCCCATTCTTTTACTTTGTTAACGCTACTGGCCTGAAGCCCACACATCCAACCAACGTGGTGAACAAAGATGCAGATGACACATATTAATTGATTTGTTCATCATCTAAAGATCTGTAATCTATCAAGAACGAGCTTCAGGCTGTCTCAGTTTTAGTTGCAAGAAATACACGTCACCTCAGGCTCAACGATTCCAACTTCAGAGATATACTGGTAATGGGAGGAGGAAAAGTGTATCTGCCGCTGTTAATAGAAGGGGCGACTCGAGTAGAGACACTGAAAATCCTTGGATTCACATTGGAAATAGTCTCAATGTGACTCCCACATGAAGGAGATAATCGGCGCCAGCTATGCATCGCTTCAAGCACTGCGCGTGCTTAGAACTCACTTGTGATTCGATGAATTTAGTTGCGGAGGCTACAAAAGTATCCCGCCTACTGCATCCTTATGGAGATATGCCATGATGCAATAATCGGACCGCTAAGGACTTGAGCGGTCCAGAATTGCGAGGATGGGATATATCTGTGAAGGTAGCCCCGCAATGGAGTACCGTACCGTGTAGGATCTACTGAGGACCGTCTCGTACAGATAATCAAGAAGAACCCTAACCATGTACTGAGACCTCTGTTTCCACCGCCTATTAGACATCATTATGTCCTCCTCGCGGCTATGAACTGCCTATAATATATAGGACAACAAAACTATATAGGGCCTAGGCCTATCGAGAGTTTTTCTACAAGAATAGAAAATGTCCCTTAGAGGCAGATTGAATAACATTCTACCAAACTCCTAGAGAGTCTTTCTTCTTGGCAGTCACGATGCAGTATGACGTTTTGGCATGTTATTACTTAGCCACAAACGAATATCATTACAATTTCAGTGAGGCAAAAATAGAAGTGAACTTATACAGCAATATAGGGCTTACTTGTTTGTATGGTAACTAAGGATATGTTCAATAATTGAAGCGACGTCACAATGCGAGTACGTAATGATCGAAATAAATTAATAGCGGTTCAGTTTCGTACATCAAGCGACACAATGAATTCATTCACAGTCTAAATGACGTGCACACGTCATCAAGTGACGTCGCTTCAAATCCAAACAATATAATAATACGGTCGAACATTAACGAATCAGTACGTTGAGAGAGAACCTATAGCTTCGTCATAATAATTATGCTAATCCATTGTAAGCTTGTTTCTTCACCATAGGCTATGTGGCTTTTCCACCATAGGCATGATAGGCCTGTTTTTCACCGTGGCGCTGAATAAATGCAGAATAATAAAAGTAATTATTATTATGCATTAATAATTATAATTGTTAACAATCATTAATGGTTATTATTATTATGTCCGATGATTCTTTCGCCACTTGTGAGACGGACGAGTATGGCCATTCCAGACTATAATTTCTTATTATTTGTTAATATTCTAGTCCCTGCGGGATATTGTATGCCTCGGGGTAAACATAATAATAATAACAACAATGACAGTGATGATAATGATAATCTAGTGATACAAATAATTATAGTGGTGCTAATAATAATAAATTAATGATGATAATGAAATTGACGATAATAATGATATCGATGCAGTCATTGTAGTGATAGCAATAATTATAATTCAGTGATAATGGTAATGATGGGTGTAAGAATTAAAAGGGCGACGATATTGCATCAGGCACCCTTGAGACAGTGGCTTGGCATTCGATTCATTGAATGAATCCCAGGTGTTCCATTTAATATACGATGCTCTCGGCAGCCAAGGTGACCTTGAACTGCGACTTGATTCGTCGATTGTTTATATACTCTGCATGAAGGCAATCGGATAGATGGCAATTTGAGCGTTGCAATAAATAAGAAGCACATCTCTTGCTGATGCTTGTCGGCCACGATGTTAGTAATAAATTTACTGAATCGTGACGAGGTACGGCCATGCAGCCAGGTGGAATCGTTCTGCCAAAGATCCATCGCCTAGAATGAGATCAAAGGGCGCCGACCTCTTTGTGTTGAAAGGCTTCTCTGGCTTGTTTAGAATTATAAACTCCAAGGCATTAATTAATGGTTGATGGCCAATAAAGCGAATCAAACCAAAACATTGATCGTGCCTGAAATGAAACAGTTAACACGACTCGACTGTAACTGTATATACGCACACATGATGTTCTTTCTGTTAAGCAATTCGAAATAAATTATGTAGAGCCTACAATGCGAAACGCTATCCTAAACGGCGCTAAATAAATATTCAAAAATGGCTAATAATGTTGAAGCTCTCAAACGGCACGATGCAATCAGTTGTTGCTTGGATCGGACGCATCTTCAGTTGAAGCTATGTGCATTAGGTGCCTGGGTTATAAAAATTTACTTATGAGTATCTTGTGTGGCGGTATGCCACACAAGATACTCAGACGAATTCAGAGGTCATTTTGCCACCATTTGCGATACTAATTGCTTAGATTTTCATACCATACAGTTGGCTATATATATGCTGCAATGTTTAATTTAATGGCGCATGTTTCGTTTGTCATTAGCGGTTTGCCTGCCTGGGTGTCATGAAGTTCACGGAATGTGTGAAGAACCGAATCAGTGCAAGTCAGTCCAAATACTGATTTAATATAATCATCCAATCATCTCATCATCTAATCATGTGATCATTAAATCATCTAATCATCTAATCATGTGATCATTTAATCATATAATAGTCTAATTATATCATCTTCTCATCTCATGATATGATCATCTAATCATCTAATCATATGATCACCTAATCATATGATCACCTAATCATATGATCAAATGATCATGTAACCATCTAATCATTTGATCATCTAATCATATATATATGATCACCTAATCATATGATCAAATGATCATGTAATCAAATCATCTAATCATCTAATCGTCTAATCATCCAATCATCTAGCCATTTAACCACATGATCATCTCATCACCCATTACGTCTTCTTCTTGCTATGTCTAATTGTCTGTGCTCTTTCATACTTCACATTGCCTCTCACTTCCGCTCCTGCTGCTACATTCATCTCATTTGATCTTCTCCTTAGTCCTATAATGTATCCTCTTTCCACCCTCCCTCTTCCTTTCTTCTTCCGGTTTCATATTTTTCTTCTACTTCCTATGCCAATTAGCCTTCTGTTACTTACTCCATCAGATGACACGTGTTTACGGTGACTCAGTGACTTTGATATACGTAACAGACCAGAAGAACGGTTCCTTGAACTATAATTATACTCTAGAGGCAGCCGTCCGTCCGTGTGAAGAGTTTGCAGTTCATTTTCTTAATATCAGTAGACCAGGGTGGAAAGCCGGTTCTCCTTACCTCTCAACCCCTATTTTTGAATCCTGCCTGCGTTTCGGTTAATCTCTGTCTGTCTCTTTTCCTCCTTCTCTTCCATCCCTCTTCTCTCTCTACATCACTAGACGTATGGTCTTCACATCAGCAGTGTACTATAGATGATACCTGAGTTCACATTGTGTTTCATACAGTGGCTCACAAGTCTGAACTGTATTCTGGCCCTATAGGAATTGGAATCTCTACATGCGGGAAATCTGGCCTCTGTCGTAGGGCCAGCCAAGCGACCACTTTTCTTTCATTCATTCATTTTAGAATTTACATAGCGCCGATTCAAAAGTCTACTCGTAGCCCAGGAATCAATCTTAATCGCGCTTACTATAGGGGTTCATGGTGTAACAAGTCTTTTTGATTGATTGATTGATTGAGTGATTGATTGATTACATTGCAGTATATTTTAAACTACAATACAAGTTGATCATTCGCCATTTTTATCTGTTGCTGTTGGACAGATGTCGCCTTGGTTGGCAGGGCGAGACGTGTGACAGATGCGTCGTCTATCCAGGATGTGAACACGGCACCTGTCGAGAGCCCTGGACGTGCAATTGCGAACCAGGATGGGGTGGAATATTCTGCAACCAAGGTTAGCACTATGGCTGGAAATGAGTTTAAATGTTAGCACATTAGCTGAACCATCGACTGGGGGATCAATATTCGTGAATAGGGATGACTTGGATACTGAGAAAGAAGCATATATTACGATTTAGGGGATGATGCCACAGAACTTCGGAAGATCACGATATGGTAGCTGTATAATTAAAAGGACGGTTAAAAATAACACAATTATCGTTGGAGGAAGCTTTTACGAAAGGAGACGACATGATGAGAATTCGTGATACTCTGAAGAGCACTATAATTTTTATGTCCGATGCAATTCTGTAATTAGAAAACTAAGCTATAGGTAGTTTCTGTTAACGACAATCTAGCGTAGCGTAGATGATTAGCGTCGCCCACCTTCTCATCAATTCTTGGGACTGGCAACGTCTTAACAAAGACAGCCATAGGCCTATTGGGTGATGATATGAAGCTCTTCATAGAACGTTAACTTAAGACGTTCTGAGGGAGTATACATCATAACAACAATGCGACCTCTGATTATTTTTTTAAATTTGTGACAGTAGGTGTAAAAAGAAAATCTGTCACCATTAACACTAGATGAAAGAGAATGAATGGTTAGGAGAGAGAGAAAAGAAACGGAAAAAGTTTAGGATCTCCTCTGCAGTAGCAGGAAGCAGAGGTAGTTGAAGTGAAAAAGTAAGAAAAGAAATGAAGTCTAGAAAGCCAAGGATTCACGGCGATAGCAACAAGAGTTCAAACTGCAGTCATTATTGTTAATGTGCAAAGAAATATCTGTACGTCTACGAGATAATTTCCAAGGTAGGAAGATAGTAAGCAAATAAATGTCTCTTAAATGTCTCTGATATCTTGTGAGCATATTTTGCTCGATATATAGGTGAAGAAGAAGAGCTTCCCTGAGAGCCATGGGTATGAAGTGCTAGCGACTTAATCTTCTTGTCCTCTGCATGCGATGACCCGCGACCAATTCGCTGCATTACGGTCTCATCCTCCCTTCGACAGTGTACGTTAAGTGCGCTCATTATGTGGCAGAATTCTAGCAACACTCGATAGGATTGAACCCCGGACCTTTCGCTTGACAATCCAGCACAGTAACCACTATGTATACACTATATGGCACACCGATAGAGGCGCTAAGTAAATGCTTCAACTACTGTATCGGTTGCTGTTGCTGCTGCAGATTTGAACTTCTGCGCCAACCACAGTCCCTGTCTGAATGGAGCGACGTGTACGAACACAGGCCACGGTGGCTACACATGTATCTGCCCACCTGGACTTACAGGCACCAACTGCGAAATGGACACGGATGACTGCCGACCGCAACACTTGTCATGTCTCAACGGCGGACTCTGCAAGGTTAGCCTTATTCAATGCACTATACTATTATGGACACTGTATAATTATAACAAGGATCATTAGTGTTAACTCCTCCTTTATCCATGCGTGGGACTGGCACTGCCAAAGTACAAGCAGTGGTGACGTTTTAGGTGTATTGAAGTGGAGCGGAATGTAAACTTGTAAATATCGCTGGGAACTGGACCAGAATGCCACCTAAAGCATAAATTATTAATTATTAATATTGTTTTGCGTCAGTTAATCGTCGCTTGTTTTATTGACATCGATCGATTGCGCTGGGCTTTTCTAAGTCAAGGAAAAGTGAACGCTGAGCAAGTCCTCAACTCGCAACTGTTAAGCGTCAGCGGTTCATGCTTCATCATTGGTTCTGGCGTTTTATAATGCTGATAATGATAACCGGACGATTTTTGTCGTCTGAGGGATTAGGACTGCATTGGATAACATAATAATAAGGTTTCCCTTCATTTCGTCGCAGATCATATTGTCGCATTCATTTCGTCGCAGTTCACTTCGTCACATTTCATTTCGTCACGAAATGAATGCGACGAAATGAACGGGAAGCAGTAATAATATGCATGACGCTTTGAGATTGGTCATCTCTGTTTGGTCATCGTGTAGTAGCGCTTACTCAATGTGTAATAATGATAATAACGATGATGATGATGAATTGATGATACTGATGCTGATGCTTATGATGATGACGACGATGGCGACGATGTTGTTTTTGTTGTTGTTGTTGATGATGATGATGATGATTACGATGGCGATGGCGACGACGATGATATAATATATATGTAATATCTATAGCACTAGTTCAGGTCGTTGCACCATCGTTGTCGTCTTCACGACATCGTTCCATTAATCGTCATCATTATCACCACCATCATGAATAAAGATTCCATCGTCAATAGCAACATCATTGTGGTGTTCTTTTCGTCGTTAAGTCCATTGTCTTGCATTAATAACTCACTCGTTGCCATTCTTTGGATAGCCTGAATCTGAACCTATCATGCCATCTATTCCTAAACAGGTGACCGAGGCGTCCGCTGTCTACGAGTGCCATTGTGCTCCTGAGTTTTACGGTCGACGCTGCGAAGCCCTCCTCTTCCTTTCGCCCCCTTCTTCCTCGCATGACATCACGTGTTCTGACAGGCCCTGTCAGAATGGAGGTGTCTGTTTCGCTCCGCCGAGTGGAACAGTAACTAAGATGATGTACAGCTGCACATGTCGAACTGGCTACAGAGGAGTCAACTGCCAAGAGAAAGTGGACGAATGTGCCACCATTCAACCGTGTCTTAATGGTAAATATCTGAGTAAGCTCATCTACCCTTAAGACAGTATGTCTTTTTGCAACTCATAATGCACTGAATTTTCAACTTTATTTCGAAATAATACAATGAAAATAAATTAAAATAAATTAAAATAAATTAAAATAAAATAATAAGAATTATAGTACATAAATATGTGTATTGCTTAATCTAAGGCAGGTTAAGCCTTATAATTCTCAGCTCTAGTGACCTATTTCAAGCTTTTTCTGTATCCAATAGCTTTTTTGCATCACACAATAGAGACCGCATTGCTTTATCCCAGCGTTTCCCAATTTTTTTGGGCCGTGGAACCATTTTGACCTAAAATGTCTTTGGCGGAACCCCTGTACAAACTGAACATATTCTGTTGTAGGTACAAACGCTTGAGAATGCAGAAAAGAATTCATATGGCATTGTCATCAATATTCGTGTTATTAGCAATCTAGTCCTACACCTCTATGAATGAGTATAGAGTGGTTAGGCGCCACAAGGCGCAAGAGTCTGAAGATACAAACCTCTGTGCCTTGAAGTAACTGTTTTCTGCAGTAGAGATTCATAATTCGTTTTTATAGCCCACGTTCGCTGATCTTTTGGCGCAATGATCGTTTTGCACTACATTTTTAGCCTTTCTCAGGATTTGAACTCTTTAAACGTACAAAGCGTTAGGCTACATTTCATACAGTCAGCTGTATAAATGCAAGGTGATGATGCAAAGGTAGCTGAAAACCCAAACAAAGTCTTTGCCTTTTAGGATTTCGCAGGAAAAGTAAATGATTAAAACAATAATAAATAAATTCACGATTAACGTAACTTTACAAAGAACACAGTCTTGAAGTCGTAGCAGACGAAATGTTTGAACATTTTGGTCTTTGTTCTTTATGTTCTAACTGTGCATCTATCTCGTAGGCGGACTCTGCATCCACGAATCTGACAGCTTCCGCTGCCTCTGTCCGACCGGATATGACGGCAATAGATGTCAGACGAACCGCGACGAATGCACCGGAAGCCCCTGTCTGAACGACGGTGCATGCGTCGACGAAATTAACAACTTCCGGTGCGTCTGCCAACCGGGATTTATCGGTCGTCTGTGCCAGGACTCAGCTAACAACTGCTCTCAATCGCCATGCAGGAACGGCTCCACCTGCTTCGATCTTTTTGGCGACGTACGTTGTTTATGCGCGGAGGGATACACTGGAGAATTCTGCATGATGAGAATTCAGGCTTGCTCGTCTGGTCCATGTCGCAACGAGACCACGTGTGTTGAGACAGGAACAGCGCAGTTCGACTGTATCTGCCCAGAAGGATACACCGGAAGTAAATGTGACGTAAGGAGTAGCTATGGTAACAACGACGCGACAGTGGTAGAAGGCTACGTTTACAATTACTCGTCAGTGGCTAATGCTACCGCGACGCAATTGTCACTAGTTTTCGTGAAACAGCTGGCGGTATTTCTTAGCATTGGACTGAGTATTCCGCTTCTTATTTTAGCGAGTGCCGCAGCGTGTTTGGTACTGAAACGACGGAAATTCTCGAGGAGGAGAAGGGACGAGCAGCTGGAAAACGAGAGGAACAACTTCCGCTATCTCAACAACCGCAGTCTTCTATCGTCGCAAGCGATCAACCTGAAACATTTTTCCGAGAGCGGAGTATTCCTAAAATCGGACGACACTGTTAGTCAAAACAAGAATCTTCTGCTTCGTGTGGAAAACAGCGAAAAGTATTTTCGAAAATCAAGCAATCTCGATCGCTGTAACGTCGACAAGAATTTCGAGTTGGACGCCTGATCTTCAATGGTTCAGAGGTCGACAGATTTTGGATCGTAATGACAGGAAAAATGGTGCCTTGCTCTGGAAAGCCGGGTTCTCCGTTCGGCTGACCACCGGATATCGCTGTGGCATTATGGGACCGAATGTTCTGACCACTTGATCGACTATGAAATGTGCACGTTATTCCCAGCGGCAACGTTTGTTTCAGTTCCGTGAAATTTCGTGCGTGTGTGAATTTATAAGATATGACGTCCAACCTTCTGTCCATCAAGTTTTCTCTTTTCGAAAGAGGTGAGTTAAGTTTACGAGGAAATGGTTTGTAAAGCAACCGAGCTGAGAAGTCGATTGATTTGAAATTATCCTAAATCCACTTGGTTTAAAACGGCATCTCACCAGTATTATTTCCGGTTCATTTATTGATGAGTTGATTGGCATAGACAAAAGGCAGGGAACAGAAGATTCATTCATTCAATAAAATTATATAGCGCCATTTAGAGGTAACTGCTCAAAAGCGCTCCCAACTCCAGCCAGGACACAAACGTGAGTTTTCAAATGACCTTAAAATGTACCACTATACGATTTAGGGAACAGTGCGCCTGTTCTCTAAATCGTGTAGTGCTACATTAATTCTTAACTACAACATCAGCCAACAAGTGTTCTAACTATATAGTGTAATGGTGCATAAGACTGCCTTTGGTTAAGCCTTGTTCATTTTTTCACTTGGTTTTGTGTTGCGTTTTATTATTAAGCTGCAATAAAGAGAAACTGTCATTTACTAGTTTTATGGTAGCTACATGGGAGGTCCCTATTTAGCGGGATTCGGGTCCCTTTTGGGGCTCCTATTGTAGCCAATATTAGGTCTGTTTTTTGCATTTTTAGATGTATTTTATTTCTATTGGTTACAATAAAACACTCTTGATCTTTGATTTGATTTTGATTAGCCTCATTTTCTCATCATCCCGTTCGTTTGCTTAAGCAAAGAAGTTTCTTGATCTGTTATTTGTCTGCATTTTTGTCAAAATCATTATAGATTTTATCTCATACGAAAATCAAATTATAATCAATTTTCTTAAAATGATAATGTTATTCGTCCACTTTTATAATGGTGGGCTTGATTAGCATGAAAGACCGCAATAGCTGACTTCATGCATGCCGTGCTAATTGCAACGTTTACATCTGGAGGTTCATTGACGGGACTCGATTGTTTGTTATATGAAATTAATTATATACAACAACATCAATGCCACTCCAAACGAACTATTTAAGTATGCGCGATAGATGGCTCACTGGTAGGCAGAACGAACAATATTCAGAAGTTTAATTCATTACTGCATAGGCTTAGCCAAAGAAACATTTGGGTTGAAGTAATGTCAACTATTCTGTGTTTGATTGCAGACTGTATGTAGCCTGAAGTTTATTCACTTGTAAAAAGAAATTTATTCACCAGTAACTCACGCAACACACATCAAATCAATGCACTCCTACATGTACATTAAACAGTTCATCTTGAGATGACACACAGATGTTCACGTTTTAAATAACAGTTTAAAAACACACACAACAAACAACTGATGTCATAGGACTATATACAGTACACACAGCTTTCTCAGCTTGCATCAACTCTGCTTTCCTTGAAAGGTATGCTTATGCTTTGTGGAAGTAAATCTGTAAAACTGAATTTTAATTTGTCTGATATGAATACCGAAGTAATGTTGCAAATTAGTCTCTTTTTTGGTACTTTCAAAAAAGATAATGAATTCGTGGAATAATTTGGCCTACCCACCATGAGTGAATCCGCGTCAGATTATAGCCCCATCATCCTCATGTATTGAATACGGTCAATGTGAAACATGTTTTAAAGGCGCTACGTAAATGCCTTTTACGCTGCATTACATTAAAATTAATTAATAACATACAGATCAACAGCTTTGTGAAACATTTTAGTTGGAAACTGTATAACACTCATATAATATCACTTGCTTTATGGCTATTTACATGTAGGCCTAACATCAACAAAAGTTGTAATCAATGTTAAATCGTCCTTAAATACAATGATTTAAATAAAACAAGCTAGAGTTAAAGCGTTTGAAACAATTTTAAGCACAATCGTAAATCTGTAAAATTGAATTTAAATTTGTCTAATATGAAATGACTTAATTTGATATAATACTTACCACCTATCACTGTCTGTCTGTCTCTATGGCAGTGTGCATGTATCATCCATTCTGCTATTCGTTTCTCTGTGGATTTTGCGCCCCTCTGTCCGTGGGTCTTTGTTAATATCGCATTAATACAATGGCGCTCAGATGCTTATGCTGTGCATTGTATGGAAGTAAATAAAACTATGATAGACCTGTACTGGTTTTTATCAATACAGAAAAATCATTGAATAGCCTATAGAAGTCGACAATGGTAGACCTATGTTCATTGTCATTTCACTGATAGATACTTGTTATTTTATTTTTCAGACAAACTGCGAATACAAGACGGAAGTTACATACCGGATGTCCGTTTATCTGAGACTGTAATAGGCTAGATGACCTTTGAATATATGAACCAGAATGACCTGATGAAACAAGGGCATAATAGTTGCTATAGTTGAGTATACATGTAGCAAACGTCTAGTCTGTGTTAGTACGAATCTTAGTTCATTCAGTGCACGCGTTTATTGGCAGGACCGGAAACGCTAGTATGCTTCACGTGTTGTAATATGATTGGTCGGCTTGACCGATGCTATTAATATGTCCGCTCACGTCATGAATACATTATACTGATCGATCGATTGATTTCGTGATGACTTTAAGAGTTATTAATAATGTTAGGCGATCCTTCGTATGCGATAGCTTGAGTCCATATACTTATCTAGTCAGATATGCCCAACACGTTTCCTTGTTCATTCGACGAAGTGCTAGGAAGATGAATGATTAATGGTGCTTAGGGTGTAGAGGGTACAGACTATTTGGAATTAGGAGTCACGATAGAACATCGGGCGTATGAATGGAAATATGAAAGGATGTTTCGTGGAATTCTGATGGACAATGAGCGAGAGAGGTGGATGGGGCAAGAGCGCGATCACATATAATTATGAAAACACAGCTGCAGATGGGACGTTTTCTAACTTATGGTCAGTTTTCTCCACAAGACTTTACAGCAGACTACAATGACCCTCTCTGTCACTGTATAATACTATGGCTTTCTCTCTGTCTCTGTCTGTCTGTCTCTCGCTTACTTCCTCTTCCATGTTTCTGTCGGTTTGTATCCAAGCTCGCTCTCTCTGTTTTCCTGTCCTGGTCGAATATTTTATAGCGCCACATATGTCTTCTGTTTACCGTTACATTGCCATGGCGGCAGATGGCATCCTCTCTTAGTGACTGGCCGAACCTTACTGATGACGTATGTCGATCAGTTTTAAATGGAGTGCCTTCGAAATGAAGGTAGCGCCTCTTTCTCTTCGTTGCCCACCTGAGCCGGTTCATCGTTTCCCGGCTGGATCGATGGTTGGTGGAAGAAGGGTCTTAGCACGAGACCCTGGCGGTAGATTGGACTCAAAGTCAGACCCTCAAACTGAGAGACCTTGATGATCTGTTGCTTGACGTGATCGGTTGCCTTAACGATCGTCTCGCTGACGGCCTCCATGATGACGGTGATGACCATGGCAATGAGGGAGAGGCCGACGAGAATGTAGGCGGAGGCGGCGATGAAGAACTTGGGGTGACTGGGAAGGATGTCGCCGAATCCGATGGTGGCGAGTGAGGTGAAGGTGAAGTAGAAGGCCTCCAGGTAGGTCCAGTCCTCCCAGCGCGTGTACATCAGCGCCCCGAGGAAGATGTAGAGGAAGGCGATGAGTATGGCCACGATAGGAGGCAGGTTGAAATTGTCGTCGACGTCGTAAGGTATATGTACTTCGATGTCCTCCAGGTCAGGACCTGGGTGTTTCGAGCTCTGCTTCCTCAGGCGCATGCGCAATTTCTCTCCTGGCGATAGGTTCCGCCAGCCCTTGTTCTTGCGCATGCGTAGACAGCTTCCGGTGTAGTAGAAGCGCCGAACGAAGGACCAGAGGAACTTGATCGCCCTCGTCAGAGACTTTCCGAGTTTCGAGAGAACGACGAGGCAAAGAGGAATTCCAAAGAGAGCGTAGATCATCGTAACAACTCGACCAACCCTAGTCATCGGAACAATGTTACCGTAACCTACAACAATGGGATACGATACAGGACTCAGTCGGTCTATTGTAGTGTATTGTATTACATTGCATTTCACTGTGTTGTATTTTATTGTTTTGTACTGTAATGTATTGTACTGTACTGTATTGTATGGTATTGCAGTGTTTTATATTGTATTGTTTTGTACGGTATTGTACTGTACTGCCATGTTTTGTACTGTACTGTATTGTTTTTACAAATAACTATAGCCAACGATTTACCTTTGGTTGTGAATTTTGTGTGGCATACCTATTGCACAACAACAATTAGGCCTACAACCAAAATACTAGCAGTAATGCTAAAGTACGAGAAAATATGCGGTGACTCTTATGAACGATGCTTCAACTTTTCTTAATATATGTTTTCTACGTAATTGAAACACATTAGGTGTAGAGACCAATGGCTCAATCAGATTGCGTTACAGCCAACGCATTGTATCCCACGTGGTAAAAAACAGTGATAGATGACCAGTTTACCAAGCACCAGGGCCGTCCAGATAGGGGGAGCGTAGGCAAATGCCTCAAATTTCACGTAGGGGGGTATTTTTTTAGTCTTAGGGGGACTATTTGCCTTCCATACCCCTGGGACCGGGGAGTTTGCCTCCATCACTCAGAGGAATGACGCCCCTGCCAAGCTTTACAGTAGACTACTGGCGCTCAGATTCAATTCTCTTGATATCTAAAACCCTATTATCAAGCAGAAATGTTTTATGATTTTCGGCGTCACGAATGTTCCATGGAATGGTAATTATGAACTACGCATCAAAAGTAAAGCCAGGCAAGTGCTAGACTTCGGTGATTTTTGTGTGTTTCCATTTGTAATTTATCTTTTCCTGCTCTCACCTACTATGACCAACCTCTCATCAGTCTCGTAGGGCAGACAGCTAAATAAAAGAAAATTTGCGATTGCCTTCGAACTTGTGCTTCGCCATCGCAGCATGACTTCGAGCAACAGCAATAATGGCGCTTCATGCAAATAAATAGTGTAAGTAAAAAGACGCATTGGTTTAAATCGTTCGATTATATCACAAAACAACAATGAGAATTACAGCAGTTTTCCTCGACTTGATTTCATCATTTTGGTTTATCATTTTGACCATTTTTTTAATGTTGATGTAAGGGCCTAGACCGGCCTCCTGCAGTAACTGTTGCTGTTACAAGGATGAAAGAATAAGTGTTGTTAGTAAACATTACACTCGAGTGTACGATCAGACGAAACGTTGTTCATGAGCCGTCCAGACGCGCCTTGCATTTAAGCTAAAGATAGCTCGCTCTGTTATCATGCACATAAAGTATATACCTTGCACATAATATATTCATGTTTATATATTATGAATATGATTGCCTGTATATATTTTGCATATATATACACTATGCATATATATATTAAATGCATAACGCATACACTATCGCATAATTCATAGGCCTATGCTATCGTCCGCACAGTTTCTCAGAATATATATAATATTAACATTAGACTGCCTGAGGTGGGGTTTTCCTCAGCTTCTCGTGTCTCGTCCTCCCTCTTGTCTCATAAATCTTCCTCCTCCAAATAATCCTCGTTCTCCTCAATCCCATCTCCTCCTCCTTCCCCTCCTCCTTCTACTCTTCTTCCTCCTCCTTCTTCTTCCCCTCCTCCTCCTCCTCCACTTCTTCTTTCCCATCCTCGCATATGGCTAAGCCGCTGCCCGCAAGGCAATCATTGAAAGTTCAGGCGAGCAAAAGTTCTGGACAGTCCTGGAGAGGGGAGGAAATGGAAATCGACCTTGGCAGTGGTCACAATGTGAGGATTGTGGTGATGCAGGTTTTGGTATAGTATGATGTGATAATGGTGGGGAGGTATTATCGTGGTATGGTATGGTATGATGATGATGATGGTGGTGGTGGTGATGGTGATAGTAACCAAAGATATAGCCAATCTCTTCATCGACATTTGCTTCAAACAACAGACTAGCGATGTATTTTAACCTGATTAGACGATCTTCGTTTTTCTGCGATCTCCTGTATAAACATATTCTGACAGATACCTCATGCTTTAGCTCGTACATAATCAGTGTTGACATTACATACATTGCCGTGATTCAGTCGACGGTTTGATCTGACGGCTGGAAACAACTGTCAGTATCTTCCAACACTCTATAGTTAGACCAAATCTACATGCAATGCAGGGAAAGAGAGGTAGATAGAAGGTGGTATAGAAGGAAGTAGGGATTGAAGGAAATAGGAATAGCAGGAAAGAGATCGAGGTGGAAGGAAAGAGAGGTCGAAGAAAAGGTACAAGGAGGAAGAGAGGCATAGACAAATAATAGATAGACCTATGGAAAGAAAGAGAGAAGAGTAGGGAAAGAAATCGAGAAAGCAGAAGGAAAGCAAAAGAGATAGAAAGAAAACAATCGAGTTTCTAAAGAAAGAAAAAGCCAAAAATAAACAGAAAAGAAAAGGAAGATAAAGACAGACTGATTGGAAGACAAGGAGAGAGTTTCGTTGGCGCTATGAAGACCAAATGCAGACGTAGCCAGAACTCATCTAAATTGATCCAGTTCTCGGATCTTCAAATACGTCATGACGAGTTCTAAGCTTCGGAATTCGTAGAAGTGTGTTTCTAAACATCGGCCTATACCACTGACTGATAACATATGCATAAATACGTTCAGCACTTCGTTCACAGATGATGTGTGAAGTCTTATATGTCAGTGTTGTCCTGGATTGTGGGAACATAAACCAAAAGATTCCACACGGCACCTTATGATGCATTGCCTACCACGATATGCCACATATTGCTATTACAAGATGAGGTCAGTTTCTCGTTTTCCCAGCCTTGGTATGTAAGATTGAGTCGACTGTTCTCTTTATCAGTCAATCAATCAATCAATCAATCAATCAATCAATCAAATGTTCTTTATGTTCACCAAATCAAGTTCGAAAGCAGCATAAACATGAAATTATACAAGTGAGTAGCCTATATAAACCGTAGTTGACACATTTGTACAGTAGCAAACAAAAGGTATGCCCAAAGGAACGAAACGCTCCGCTAGAAGGGGCTGCCTCATTGCACCAGATAAATCTCAATGGAGTGATTAGAACAATATGTACCAATTAACACACTTATTCAATCACACTGTTCCAAAATTCACAAAATATAGCGCAGTGGTATTATTTATACACTTACACGTTTCAGACTATTGTGCAGTTGCACGATGATATAATATTATACAGTCATAATATCCAAAAGCCTTCCAGATTAACAAAGCAATGCACAACAGAGAACTTCGCAAGGAAAGGAACTGAATTGACTGTCTTTCAGTTCACTGGCGACTATGTATAATCGATTCTTCATTCAATCAATCAAAATCAAAGGTGTTTTATTGCAACCAATTTAAATAAAATATATCATTACTAAATGCACAAAACAAACATAGTATTGGCTACAATGGGAGCCCCAAAAGTGATGCGACCCCGTGTGGTAACCTTATCAAACTAGTAAATAATAATTTATTTTGATTGCAACTTAAATATAAGATGCAACAAGAAACCAAGTGAAAAAAATGAACAGAGCTCAACTAACGGCCGTCATATGCAACAATGCAAAATATTGTTTGTACACTTGATGTTTGGTGCAGTAACTAATAATTGATAAAGAATTAATTAGGAAGGCTCGTAACTTTTTTTAATTCAGTTGGATCATTTGAGAGACGAATGTCCAATAGGATCTTATTCCAAAATGAGAATCCAGACAACGTTGCATTTGACCTGCGTCCATTAGTTCGAGCCTTTATGTTGCGGTATGCTGTTACATTTCTTGTATTGTGGGTGTGGCTGTCAAGTCCAGTGGAAAAGTATCCTCTAAAGCAGCGTTTCCCACTATTTTTTGGCGGTAGAACCTTTTTTATCTGACATTTTCTTTGGTGGAACCCCAGTCCAAAACTAAACATGTTTGCTGTAAGTACAGACGCTTGAGAATGCAAATACTTATAGGTTTATGCCTGGATTGTATTAATAATGACACTTAGTGGCGATAACAATAACGTATGACGGTATGAATTATCTTTCAATAAAGTTAAACACAGATGTTAAGCAAAAAGCCTCCATTTATCACACTGAAAGTTTTCCGCTTTTTGTTCCAGCGTTGGTGAGAATAAATGGGTTCTAGAAACGAACAAATAACACTCACCGACAGTTGTGTAAACTGTTCCGCAGAAGAAAAGCGCTCGAAAGTAGGTCCACTCCCTCTGTCTTGGTTCCACCGATTCGTTCCCTCGGACTTGGATCACACGCACCTGCGCTATTTCGTAGTTCCTCAAGAATCGTTCAACGTCGTCAGCCACCTCGCTACGATTACGATCGCATTGCGTTAAATTGAGAACGGCATCGCGGAAGTGTCTCTTCACCTTATTCGATTCAGCCATTTCGCTTTCCTCTGCCGCAGCGATCACCGACTCCTCAGCCCCTCCTTCGATGACCATGAAGACGGCAGCCCCGATCATGGAATAGATGATCAGCAGGATGACCAATCCAACATCGGACTTCACCAGATGAAAGATCTTCTTGGTGACCTTTGTTGTTCGTTGCCAGCAAGAGAGACGCTGCTTGACCGGATGTTGCTTCTTCTTCGCTTTCTCCGCATCACCGCTAGACAAGCGTTCGTCGAAGGATGCGAGAGGCGGCAGGGTCTCATCCGATGGGGTTTCTGAGGCAGGGGGAGGCTCGGCCAGTCTGTTTGTTGGGGTGATGACGATGGACGGAACATTTTTCGTCTGAGCTTCCGGTGCACGCGATGACTTCATTGTAGTTGGGTCAAGTCAATGACCTGGATCGATGGGGTCATAACCTCGACGGTAGAACCACCTGTTGAGTGTTGACATCATCAGTAGGTTATACATACATGTGTATAAGAGGATGTAGTAATTGAGAAAGTATGCTGCACACATTCTTTCAACCGTATGACCTCTTAATCCCACTGCCAACATTTCAGAATGACCTAATTAGCGTCAGTGTGGGTGGGTGAGTCAGACGGTAGGAGTCCTAGAAGACTGAATCCTTCTTGCAAGTGTAATACGTACAAGTTTTTCCACATCTGCTTCATTGAAGTAATCTATGAGATCCTGCACCTCCGTCTGCCCAGTGAACAGGTATTCAAAAATTAATTCTGCGTTCTCTCCTACGAGCAAGATTCGAATATCTTAAATAAGCCACCATCTGCAAGCGGACTGAAGGCTTGACCCTCTGAAATATCCCCTTGACGTCACTAAGCTCTAACAAAACATAACCGGCCACAGACTACTGTGGGGTTCGGCGCATTCAGGGTAGGGGTTACAGGAATACAGAGGAATGGATTTGCCTGCTATATGCTCTCATTGTAAGGCAATTCATAAGAAGATCTTCTTTCTGGATGCAATTGCTGCAGACTTAGGAACAATAAGAATAATATTTCGCCTTACAATTGCATCTTGGATATCACTGTAAACATTTTGGCAAGCCTATGCAATGTACACAGCCTCGAAGAACATGCCTCTGTTTGTACACTGTGTCGATTCTAAAACCAAGAATATTGATAATCCCATATATCCCATATCCTACAAGCTAATTCTTTTGACAGGGTTCACTCTGCAGCTGAGATGCATAACATTATGCACGCCCTGTATGGCTGCCGACGGTTAAATTCGACTGCTGTAATACCTTGTCATCATTCGTGTGTGTAATCATACTACGGTTTGTCAGTTTGAAATTAACGATTATTATTATTATTATTATTATTATTATTATTATTATTATTATTATTATTATTATTATACATATATGTTTCACATTATGTTGTTATCGCCCATGATGAGCTAATGGAGTGTTGGCAATGTCCCGAAGAGGCAGACTGCGTTCCCACGCTGAAGAACAACTGAGATACGTTGGAACAGAAATGACGTCTCCATTGGATCGTGGGTTGCAGCACTCGTTCGACTACCCAAATCTGAGATGAACTCCAGTCCTTCCCTGCTCCAAGCGCCGCCGGATTCCAAGGAGAGGGCTACGAAGTCGTGGGTGTTGGTTATGGTGGAATACTTGGCCCTCTTCGTCTTAGCTGCGCGTTCGGCTGCTTCGCCAGCTCTGATAGATGTGTCGGCAAGATGTGACTTGGCGTAGGTGTCGGGCACTGTCACATCCCATGCCAGACATCGACCACGTGTCCAAGGAATGAGCGTGACGCCGTCCGGTCGCTTTCTATCTTCTCTTAGCAAGCCGAGAGGTTCCTTTTGCGCTGGAATCTTCGCTCTGCCAAGAGCTCTCCAGATGACATCGTTCAACATGCTATGTCGTTGATGTTTTCCGCTGCCTCTTCTACAAATTAGTCCATGGAGCCCTTTTGCGTCGACGCTCTCTTGACATTGGTGACACAAATGTGGCTCGCAGAGCGTCGTTCCTAGCCTCAACCCGGCTGCCAGTCGTACATCCTCGTTTGAGAGGCGCAGGCCTAGGGCAGTCACAGGGGGCGCTAGCATCCAGTCTCCAGAATGAGGTGCTCGTGAGGCCAGCAGGCGAGCACGGTCGCATGGATTGTTATGGGAATCCAGCAGACCTTTCCATGCCTTGTCTGTGAATCGGAGGTCCCATTCTTTCTGGCGATGACTCGCTGCTCCTGTTGGTGGTTCTGCATCTGTCAGGGTCTTCCAAGCGTTGAGTGCTGAACTCGCAAGTTCATATGGTTCCTCAGCAGACTCTGTTGGTAGGATGCATGCCTGGAGTTCGCTTGTACTAGCAGCAGAAGCCAGAAAGGCAGAAAGTGCCAGCGTAGATGCACAACGAACTCCCAGACCACCATCTCTCACCGGCAAAGAAGCCTGGAGCCAGCGGTCATCGTCAAGGTCCACATTTAAAATGGTTGACAGTCCTTCTCTCAGCAGTTGATCAAACCGAGCCAAGCCCGGGCAATCAGCGCAGACGGCTGTGCGCAGACTGTACAAGAGCTTCGGTACACTTAGACTGTTTCTCAGCAGAACCAGAGCGTCATGTGTATAAAGCAAGGACAATCTTCCGATTGCCCTCTCGAGGTCATTGGCCTTTGAATTAACGACCATGTTCACAGCTGGACCTGGAATCAGAGGTGCACCCAACAAGGTCATGTCCTCGAGGGCTATGCTCGTGAACTCTTGGAACCCAGGGTCATTGTTCGGCATCTGGGTGTTGTGACACGCAATTTCGCATTTGCTGCGGTTCAATAGCAATCCCAGATTCTTTGATTCCTGCTCGATTAATTGAACGTCGTCGGCCACTGTTTCCTTGTTACCTCCCAATGTCAGGTCATCCAGATATCCGATACGCAGATCCGAACGAAGCTTCATGAGAATCGGTTGCAGCACAAGACAGAATTCCAGAGGTCCCAAAGGATCGCCTTGCTGCGTTCCTTCTTCGGATCGAATTGTGTTTGAACCATAGCGCAACAGTGGACGGTTTGAATAGGCAGCGTGAGCAAAGTGGTAGAGCTCTGGGATCTCTCTAGCAACTGCCTCTAGAAGACAATCTCTGCGCAGAGTGTTAAAGGCATTGGCGAAGTCGAGCTTCACTAGGACGCTGTCCTCAGGCATTGTGGAAATCCAGCGACGTGTCGCATGAACAGCTGCCTCAGCGCCTCCTGGAATGCCTACCCCAAGCTGAATGGGGGCGAGCAGTTGAGACAGCCTTGTTACCGCATGCGAATTAGCGCACTTTGCCGCCAGACGACGCCATGTGTAGCCCACGGCGATCGGTCTTATGCCTCCGTCCTTCTTGCTCAGGGCTAAAAGGTTTGCCCCATAGATGACCTCATTCACCTCTTCGGATAGACCTCCCTTTAGGAGCAGATTGACAAGGTCAGATAGATGTTGCCCGATGTTGTCATCTACTCCATAGGCCATCAGATCCTTTAAGTGTTGTGGAGTAATGCCATCTGGACCACCAGCCGAACCCTCAGGGAAAGAGGAGATTGCCCTAGCGACATCTTCTTTAGAAACTTGAAGCGGGATGAAGCGATCGGAACTGTCTGGATCACATGGGGTTCTCCTGTCCACTGGTGCAGGCGGGTGCTTTTTCTTAAGCGCGGCCAGAGTTTCAGGTGTGTCCAGCGCCGGTTTATCCTCGCTGCAGATGAGACGGATGGCTGCCTTGAAATTGCCTTCCTCCAGCTTGCTTGCAACTGTTGAGGCTAAATACCTGGCGTGGTCGCATTTAGCGGACTTGAGCTTACGACTTGACGTCAGTGGCGATTCATCGTTAGTCGACTGGTCTGGTCCCTGCAGTCCCCATTCAGTAATGCGGGACAAAATCATCTTGGTCATGTTGTGCTTTCGTCCACCTCTTCTTGGCTTCACTAGTACAGTTCCACCGAAGGCCAGCAAATCGAACCATTTTGCAACGCAATTTGGTTCTCTTACAATTGCTTGGATTATATCGGCCAGGAGAGCAGCACAAGATGGCCTTGCTGCTTTTGGGATTCTCTTAATCAGAAGACCGGGTGAAACAGGATGTGAGAGCTGAGAAGCGATCGGCCCAACGTCCGTCGACAGCTCCCGTGAGTAAGAGATCTGCACGCTAGTGGTAGAAGACGACTGTCTTGTGGTATTATGCTTTAAAGGGCCGTCCGCCGGTGGCTGGTCGTTATTATTATTATTATTATTATTAATTAACATTATTATTATTATTATTATTATTATTGTTATTATCATTATCATTAATATTATAATAACTGTTATAGGTTTTCGTCCCCATTGGGCTGAGCAAAAGAGCCCCTGAATGCCACTACATTAAAACGTTGTGTACAAATAGATAGACGTTGAAAAAGATGAGTTGTTTCGCGAGGGTCTCCCGTTGCCTGTGTCATACGGCGGCCCAGCTCTTGTAGAAACTCCATTCCAGTACGATTTATGGGGCCCAGTGATTCGATGGCTACTGGCACAAAATCATGCGTGGTAGGAAGGGATGAGTACTTGATGCACTTTCGTTCTGCGGCATGTTCTGCTGCTCCACCGGCTGTTGATGCTGTCAGATGTACATAAGAGGATGCGCATGTGTGAATGGCTGTTGCGTCCCATGGTAGGTGTCTGCCTCTCGCCCATGGGATTAATGTGGCGCCATCTGGTCTCTTGCCATCGGTGTAATAATAATAATAATAATAATAATAATAATAATAATAATTATTATTATTATTATTATTATTATTATCCGAAAACCTTCGCGTTCAACAAGCTAGTGTTGAATCAATAACAGATTAAAGAAAACCAAGACTTTAAAGCACATTTATTTTTATGCTGTATTAAATGTATTTGTTCAGATCAGCTGGATAGGAATGCGTTCTATGTCATAATGAATGGACAATTGAACCCATCGCCGGCTACTGATCAATGCAGACAAGAATCCTAGCGATCTCCAAACACAGCCATCAACCGTAGGGTGTCAGATGGTGGACACCAACAATGTACTGCGAACGCTTCATTCGACTGTTACCATTTTCATTTGCAGCACAGCACGTTAAGTATGAATACGGTACGGTCTGCCAATTATGGACGAAAGGCTCCTCGGTCGTGGGCCGTCTACGTTGCTGTCGTCCGTATCAGCTGTGTTTTAAAGCTTGCATAGTCTTGCAATATCAAAATATTACATGTATATTGTCCTGCAAGGTGCTTCACTCAAATGCGCCGTTGCTTCAGCGTGACCTCTGGGGTAACCATAATTCTTTTACCTTCTTATGATCTATAAATGACAACTGCATGAAACACTTACCCTTTCTCTTCTTCTGCGTCTTCCGATGAGATATCTATTTGTCCGAGATAACATCTATGCTCAACACTCGCTCTCAACATATAGTAGACAGTTATGCTTAGTTAAACCGACTAAAGATATGCTCTACAGTTTAGTCAAGAAGCACGGAGCTCAGCCAGGCGCCTCCTACGGCTAGCACGAGGTGGTTTACTATGAACGTGTGTTCTGTCTATCCACGGTGTGTGTATTGGCACCTGTGGAGGAGGATGATGCCTCGAGATATTGCGTACAGCCGCCGTTGAGGCAACGCGAGGAATTGCAGGAGCGGATCAGGTCTCATTGTACAGTCACTGTGGAGTCTGAGTCCATGGAGCAGCCAACGGGGTCTCGCTGAGATAAGCCAACTGCAACTATGCTGTAATCGACGCATTGGCAGACAGACAAACTGTGAAGCTTTGAAATCGTGTATGCATACATTCATGCATTTATGAATGTATGCATAGTGTAGGCCTGTGAACATACCTCCTGTATGTGTAAGTATTTACGCACTCCTTTATCTTTAGTCTCCACAAATCAAAAAAGTGTATATGAGCATGTATGTATGTATGTATGTGTATGTATGTATGTATGTGTATGTATCTATGTATGTGTATGTATGTATGTATGTATGTATGTATGTATGTGTATATGAGCATGTATGTATGTATGTATGTATGTATGTATGTATGTATGTGTATATGAGCATGTATGTATGTATGTATGTGTATGTATGTATGTATGTGTATGTATGTATGTATGTATGTATTTATGTATGTATGTATGTATATATGTATGTGTATGTATGTACGTATGTATGTATGTATGTATGTTTGTACGTATGTATGTATGTATGTATGTATGTATGTATGTATGTATGTATGTACGTATGTATGTATGTATGTATGTACGTACGTACGTATGTATGTATGTATGTATGTATGACATTGCATGTATGTATGTATTTATGTGTGTTTGTACGTGTGTATGCATGTAGGCAGGTATGTATGTATGTGTGTATGTATGTAAGTGTGTATGTATGTATGTACGTATGTATGTATGTATGTGTGTGTATGTATGTATGTATGTATGTATGTATGTATGTATGTATGTATGTCATCACGTATTCCCTAATAAACTGTCTCTTATATTCCTTCCCTTCCTAATAAGTGTTGGTCTTTGCGGGTGGCTTGACCTGCGTTTGTGCGTCACCCTCCCTCTGCGGAATGCAACAGGATGGATTAGGGGATGCATTTTATGCTGCTGCATTCCGCAGAGGAAGGTTAGGGTGATGCATGCATGAACAATAACCGGGGGTTTAACATTTTCTACCCTCTTTTTGAGCAATGGGAAACTTAGCAAAAAGTGTGTCCGCAAAGTTTTCCGAGTAAATAATGATTTATCAGATATGCACAGATTAAATTAATTAAATTAATTACAGAAACATACATGCATATTATCATGAATACATGCTTACATATATATGCATACATACTTATATACACGCATGCCTGCATATATGTAGGCTTCACATTCCCTTTGGGTGTATCATTTATATTGCTGAACTGTGCAAAATGGTGGCTTACATCTGTCAAGGCGTTGGACCAGTAAAAAGTGCATCAACTTTACTTATCACCTTTGGACATCAGAAGCATAACAATGATAAAGCAAGAATATACTTACATATTTAGTTTTTATTTATTTATTACCGATATTTGATACCGCCCTTCTTCCAACGTCTTTTGCTCAGAAGTGCACACTCCTCGACGGCGCAATTGCAGTTGTACTGCTGAGCAATAGTGCGCGAAGGACTTGCTCGAGGTCCCTACACAGTGACTCCTCGGACGAGGCTCGAACCAGCTCACTGAGCGTTACGGGCTGACCGCTCTAACCGATTGGCCACTGTGCCACACCATTAAATGTAATGGGGCCTATATGTAGTATATATGTGCATGACACATAGCCTAGACTGAGGCACAGACATTCAGTAACAAAAGCAAGCGGCATACAGACATAATCAGGTGGCCAATAGGTTGATTGCATGCAGCACCTGGTTGTTGTCGCTATGATTTCTGCAAACTGACAGGATTCTGTCTTGCCACACATGTGTGCACACCAACATATTGAATGCGATATCGAGGCACATGTAACAGATAAACACGCAGACATATATTCTATAACATGTATATGTATGCGTGCGTCCCTGCTTGTGCACGGTTGAGTGTATTCTCAGGTATATTCGCATTCTTAAATATGTTTATGGATGCATATATATATATATATATATAAGTACAAATATATAAATATATACATAAATATTATTATGCATAGGTCTATGTATGTTTCGCATAAATCTAATTTGAAACTGCTTTCGGTGATAAACATTATGGTTATCGTGTAGACAGAGCTATGGACCCAATGTTATCTGCTTGCATTAATAACAAGGCTTCAGGTCCTTCTTGTATGCTGAAAGAAAGACAACAACTGTCAGCTTTTAGAATGAGAACTGCTTATGACATTTTCGCATTCTGATTGTCGTTTGTGTACAGAGTAGAGTACTAATGCATCTAAATTGTGTTTATAGATTTGCATTTTGTTTATCTGTTAATAAAATAATTGCATACGCAAGGTATTTGTGGGTAGCAACCATACCAGCACAGAAACGGAAATTGGCCTAACTGAGACGATGTTGAATTTCTTTGCTCTAGGACGCTACAGACGATGGATAAACTCAAGTGCACTTCTTAAACATCTTGCGTGTGTGTGTGTGTGTGTGTTCTAAAAGTAGGACTTAACAGAGATGGAGATGATGCGCTATGAGTGCCACAAGTATTACACATCTGACTGGCTGTAACTAGATAAATTGTACCCGCTTTGAACAGGTATTGTGAAAGAATGCCATGTTTATTCTGTGTTCAGACTTTGCAAGCCATCAGTCAACTACTGTCTCAACAGAGCACAGTTCTCAGGCGTTAAAGAGTGACATTCCTTAGTCTATTATTACGTACGCAACATTCACAAAAAACCGTCTCGCTGAAAAGTCTCTCAGACTCCGTTATTTTCAGGCTCCGTTCTTGCCATTTCCGGGACCAGGTCTACCCCAGCCAATGTTTACATGGTTTTCAAAAGGTTGTATTATAACTGTAATCTGCTCCTCAGCCTTTCGCTGCATTGAATCCTCTCTCCCCTTCAGACGGCTTATAACTGCTGTTCTAAATCTCTGTTAATCCTCACATCGCACCCAGTGAGGTTTCTGAAATCTATGACATAGTTGTCTGAGACTCTAAATCTTCTTCTTTTTCCTCCTCTTCTTCTCCTCCTTTTCGTTCATATTCTTCTTCTTCATCGTCTTCTTTTTCACCTTCATCTTCTTTTTCGCCTTCTTTTTCTTCTCCTCCTCCTTTTCCTTCATACTCTTCTTCGTCTTCATCAGCACCATCTTCTTCTTCTTCATCTTCTTCTTCTTCATCTTCTTCTTCTTCATCATCATCTTCGTCTTCATCCTACATACAGGCTGCATGCTTCACAAGTTTTAGCACGGCCAGCATCGCCGTACCTGGTGGAAGGTTTCGTCTGGCATTCGTCGGATGGTCTGTGACGATCTTTACTGCGTTCGCCACGATATAAGATCCAGTACGGACTGGGAAAGCCAGCAGATCTAAGCTTATAGGTCAATGATATATAGCACACATCTGGAATGTCATTGCTATAATATATTATACATAGACCATAAATATCTTGGTCAGTGTTATATGGGATGCTGCGACTGCCTTTGCGTTTCATGATCCTGATGAACACATAGCTGGAGAGATTTCGAAGGAAACTGAAGATATTTTTGTTGCTCTTTCAACACAATTGTGGTTTATATAGTTAGAAATCTTGTGATTTATGCTTTCTTGTTTAGGAATAGCAGCAGCGTAGTGTCAGAACGACGACATCGTGTCTAGACATGGACTGAGACTCGGATGGGAAAGAGAAAAGGTTCAGCAGAAAGGACAGTTTGAGTCTAACATTGGGATATATGTATAGGCCTACTCTACCAGCGTAAAAAATGAGATAGAGCCTTGCCAAATAGTGTATAAAATTACCAATTACGTCTTCAAATAGTATTACGGTTCTGAATTCTTGCATAATCATAGCGAATCCAAAACATGTAGCCTATCTGTATATGCACCATAAATAGAAGGTTTTGATGTTATGTTAAAACTGTGCGGAATTATTTTGCTATTTTCTTGTGGAAGGACTTTGTAGTAAAGTGGTTTTCGTTCTGTGTACATTGAAAAATGAACATAGACCTGCAAGACGAAACAGGGCACTGAGACTTCTTACTAAAACCGACTCCATCATAACCTACTAACTTCTATAGCGCCATTATCATCAATTACACCAACCGATGGTCCATTCTTCATTAAATATATCCTTGCAGTTAACACCCGAGAAGATCATAAGACGAGATAAAAGGTGAGCAATTGAAACGAGGTCATATTGCAGCCTTGTCCAAAACGAAACCACAGATCCTACGATACGGCTAGAGGTACTAATAAATACAAATAATATTTTTTTTCGTTTGTTCAATTCAAACTGACAAACCGCAGTAGGATTGCATGATAATTATTAATTATAGTAGGCCCAATACTTTAACAGGAGTAGAATTTATTTGCGCGGCACCCTGCAAGGCGCTCTTCTGTACTGCTGTTTATTTGACCAGCGCCACCTAGCGAATGGTAGGATTAGTCAACCTTATGAAGCTGTCGTGTGTCGAACGACTCGAACTCGCGTCCTTCTAATCTTCGTACCAGCGTGTGACCATTCAACCACCTGGAATAAGAAAATCGCATCCCAAATGACATTCCAGATCGACTGATAAAACCAGAAACAATGCGGCGCTGTTTTGGTTTGGAGAAAAATAGAAACCGTCGGAGCAATCAATGAGCGAATGTGATTATTGCGAACCTGTGAAGGAAACGGTGCCAGTCCGATGTTTGTTGTGTCATAAATTTGCAGAAACATTTTAAGCACGATTTCTTTAGTTCTGCAATAAGCCTGCGCAGATGTCACAGACTGTGGTGATGGCTTGGTTGTGACGTTGGAACCAACACAGATGCTAGTTAACTGGTTGAAAGTGAGTTGCATTAATCAAGGCTGCTAGAGACTAGAGAGTTAGCCGAGCGAACACTGGCACTCCCAGAAACAAGCACAATCGCAATGGCGAGATTTCTATATCGGCAAAAATACTTCTTTACCCGAACCCAGTGAAAATAAAACCGGAAACGGTCCTCCGCTTCGCCCTCCTCCTCGTCCTCGTCCTCTTCCTTCTCCTTCTCCTTTTGCTCCTCCTCCTCATCATCATCATGATTGCCGTCGTCGTCATCATCAGTATCATCATCATCATCATCATCATCATCATCATCATCATCATCGTCATCGTCATCGTCATCGTCATCGTCATCGTCATCGTCATCGTCATCGTCATCGTCATCGTCATCGTCATCGTCATCGTCATCGTCATCGTCGTCGTCGTCATCGTCATCGTCATCGTCATCATCATCATCATCATCATCGTCGCCGTCGTCGTCATCATCAGTATCATCATCATCATCATCGTCATAGTCATCGTCATCGTCGTCATCGTCGCCGCCGCCGCCGTCGTCGTCTTCATCATCGTCGTCATCGCCGTCGTCGTCATCATCATCATCATCATCGTCATCATAGTCATCATCATCGTCAACATAAACGTCTGCTGCAGCTTATGCAGGTCATCGTAAGCAGTAGCAACATCAACATAGTCATCATCATTATCATCATCATCGCCGTCGTCGTCTTCGTCATCGTCATTATTGTTATTATTGTTATCATCATCGTCATCATCATCATCGTCATCATATAAAGAGACAATAGACTACGTCTATATACACTAAAGATGTGCTACTGGTATGTATACAGCGTCCCTTTGAGCTTCGAGGGAACTATTCAGACGGTACGTGGCGTTTTGGCGCAGTACGTTTTGTTGGAGATCTCAATCTGGCACAATAATTATATGGTAAATTATTCCCCATAGCAAATTAGGTTAAGCCTCGCGAGCGTCGGTAGTAGAAGAGGAATCGGTGAAAAGAATCCCTTTTAGGTAGAAAAGAATACTGTTAGACCTGGAGCTGGATTGATGAAAATGATCATACTTTAATGAAAGTTGGATGGATGAAAAGAATCTTGCTCAAATGGAAGCTGGATTGATGGAAAGAATAATGCTCAAATGGAAGCCGGATTGACGATAAGAAGCCCGCTCAGATGGAAGCTGGATTGATGGAAACAATCATGCTTGAATGGAAGTTGGGATGATGAAAAGAATCATATTTAAATAGACCTGGATTGGTGAAGAGAATCACGCTCAAATGGAAGCTGGATTGAGGGAAAGAATCATGTTAAAATGGAAGCTGGAATGATGAAACGATTTTGACTACAAGGGTTACACGACAAGTAGAATTCTCATATCCATCCCACTTCTATTTGAGCATGATGCTTTTCATCATTCCAGCCACTAGCTTAGCAGAATTATTTTTATCAATCCAGCTTCATGTTGCATTAGATATTGTATACATCTGAGATCTGCGCCATAACGACCCAATCCTAAAACGTCCTGCGCCAAAACGTCCTACTTTGCTATTCAGACTATAGTCTGCAGACTTTGCTTATCCACGTGACCTGAACAGGTAAGTCTCTTTATCTGATGGTTGCGTGCAAGTGTCAATTGACCTTTGAGGTAATAAATGTCATCCATTGATTGCAACTGCACTAAATCTTTGGACATACGCACTGGCTGCCTTATTCTGTAGGTCAGTTAGATAGGCTATCTTAATTTATTCAGAAAGATAGGCATAAAAAACGGTCAGAAAGCAAGTCAAAGACTTTTGACGCGTCAGTGTCGCTCAGTTTACGCACTCATTAAAATGTCTCCACCCCGTCAAACTGCTTCCCTCTAATAGACACATCAACGTATGCAAAATATTAAGTGCAAACGTTTGTAATTAGTGGAGGGTTCTAATAGGCAGAGTTGCATTTAGTGAAGTATGTATTATGCTATTTATATAGCGCCTTATAAGAACCTCTCAAATTAGTTGAGTGATAAGAAGTAGTTAGTTGGATAGCAGGCATTAAAATAGCAGTGACTGGTCGAATAGCAATCATTATATGCATAATTAGTGGAGAAGCACTCGGTGAAGTGACGATTGAGTTATTTAGTTTCTGGAAGGTTTGGACTGTAATGATGGCATAGAGACTTTTCAAAAAGCTACAGAATTCAGGCCGGACTCAAAGAGTAACTCAATAATGATGTCATATCACGATATTATCAACACCTGACTATATATATATACATGCATATATATATAGATATATATATATACATATATATATATACCATCCAGCAAAAACATGGAATGTGATCTGCGAGAAACTGAAAATCCAGGTGCACAGGAATTCCGAAGTTCTCCAGGGTGCCAAACGAATGAAATTACCAATAGAACATTATTTGGTTTCAAAATTACAGACGACTTTTAATTTACAACATAAGGATTAATGAGGAGCGTAGCCTATGGGGTAGTTACGAATAGTTACGAATATGTGCTTGCTCTGCAGCACATACAGATGTTAAACGCACATTTGTTGCCACCCTGGTCTCTCAGACAGTGAACACGACAACTAAGGCGAGGATGGCGAGTGCCCAGAGAATTCCCCCGGTGACTGAAGCGGCTATGTTCCAGTTCTTGGCCTCCATGGCGTGGATGTAGGCCAGTTCGTAGTCGCCCACTTGAACGGCCGCCCTTGTGGCGATGGACTTGACGAGACCGAAGAGACCGAAGATGATGCAACAGAAAAGGAGGTTGAAGATGGACGGAGCGAAGTAGTCCGTCGGTGGCTCAGTGACGACGATGGGTGGCGGAAGTCCATTGGATGAAGAAGAGTCGATGAGGACCCCGAAGTGACCGTGAGCGCTGCCGTCGATGCTCGACGTATTTCCTGAAAGGTAAGATGACTGATACGGCGGCAGCGAGTACATCGGAAGCTGCGATGGGTGGTGGTGATACGTCATTGGTGTTCCGTGAGGATGGTGGTGCATGTAGGCAGGTGGGGGCTCTTGAGGGTAGACGGCTGGTCCTGCAGAGGGAGTGTAAACAGGCGGAGGAGGGTTGGAACGAGCGCCACCCATTTCTTCACTGCATACATCTTCGAGGTCCCTGCAATCTGAGACCGTGTCTGCCTCATTCAGCTTTGGAAATTCTTCATACCCTTAAAATAAGAAAACCAATTGGAGAATTAAAATGAAATGCAGTGTGCTTGGCAAAAAAGTTGTTTTAGACGTTGGAGAAAAGGAGTTAGGACTAATAAGAACAAGAGACAATTGAAAGAATGTTCTCAACCAGAAACTGAATTAAGAGCAAATCAAACAGGCATTGATAAAACCGCACACGGAATGATCTGACACGTGCAGTCGCTAAATTTGAAATTACATTACCTTAGCCGTTACCACTTCAGTGTCATTTTTGCATTTTACCCTAGCCATTATGAGTCATTTTTGCATTTTACCTTAGCCTTAATGACTTCAGTGTCATTTTTGCATATTACCTTAGCCTTAATGACTTCAGTGTCATTTTTGCATTTTACCTTAGCCTTAATGACTTCAGTGTCATTTTTGCATTTTACCTTAGCCATTATGACTTCAGTGTCATTTTTGCACAATTAGCAGACTTTTGCAAGTTCAAACTCTGCATATCTCTGTCTCTGTCTCTGTCTGTCTGTCTCTGTCTGTCTGTCTGTTTGTCTGTCTGTCTGTCTGTCTTTCTCTCTCTCTTGCTCTCTCTAAAACTCAACTGGTTTTAAATAACAGCATTAGTAGTACATTATAAAACAAGTTATGATAAATCTAATGACTTTGCAGTGGAGAAACTTGCATAATAGATTAACTGTTACTTTATCTTACAACTCGTCTCATGACGTCATTGTTTTCGCTGCATGCGACACTTAGGCCTAATTGTGTGGTTACCTTAATACGGGTCCATTAAATGATATTTCCGTTGTTTTCGACTGTGTTGATTACAATAATTATACTTGAAATTCTACAGGAAACATGCAGACTCTCCAAAACTATCTATGGACAAGCATTTATCGCTATAGTTCTAAGTTGAGACTCGCATATTACACTCTGCTTGTGGTTCAATCTTATAAACTCGCATAATATTTAATAAATTCTGCTTGTGGTTCGTTAAGTGTCTGTGAGCATGAGATACAACATCAGAGCTACTCTCTGGGCGCCTTATAACATCCAATTGTTTCATATTTTGAATATTAGGATCGGTACTCTTGAAAACTCCGAATAAAGCTATGTTTAATAAGACGAAAATATGCTCAATGTATACCCGCATAGGCCTATAATTACACACTATTAGCAGAAAGCATGGCTCTATTCCTTGTTTTAGCAATAGGCCTACGCTGGATTCGTGTAGCATTATACGGTGGTCTTACGCTTACTGAATATAGGATAGCTACCATCCTTGGTGACATTCAAATCAAAGCAAACATCTAAAACTGCATTCAATGTCATCTTATGACTCTCTTTATGTGTCTTAACTATATATATATCCAACATTTCTTCGGTCTCGGCTATACTACGTTTCAATATATAAATCGTCGTATTATTAATTGCGACACCTTGGGGCGATTTTGTATAGCTACAATGATTGCAAATAAAACAGATGTCACGTGTTATTTGGAATAAAATCAGACCGTATTGGAGATATCAGACGAAAATCGCAAATGACTTGACGCAGACTCGCCCAGTGGGGCAGAGGCAAGGGGTCCGGAGGCTCAGCGATTTCTAGGGACATGGGCCGGCCCTGAATTTAATTGTAATTTATTGAGTGCCTTTTATGACTTATGTGTATAAGTCACAACACGCCTTCATTAAATTTAAGCGCAAAAACTTGATTGAATTTTTATTGCAGCCTTAGTCCAATCATCGTCTTGTTCTCGGAATTCGTTGTCCTAACTGAAGACACGCCTATAGCGACCCTCTCACGAGTCAATTGATCGCAGAATTCACAGGAATATGGTTATATGGGCCACTTAGATATTACTGTATTGCTACTGCTACTTCATTACAGTGTAAATCAATAAAAGCGATGGTCATTTTTAGTATCCGGTATTTGAAGACATCTTATGATCGCCCTGATCGTCTATGTTGACCCGGCACCACTCAACAATGCGCACTTGAGTGATTTGATGGTTTAAAAGTCAACGATACTCTTCGGAACTTTTCTTTAGCAGATTGCGACTGAGAGGGGCAGATAAAATGAGGATTTGAGGAAATATCTGCCCAACGCCCTTCCTCTTAGGATGGTATGGTGTTGGGTAGAGGCAACAGAGTTGTCGATGACCAATCCGTTGCTTGATTACGTAGTTTTAATCCAGAGATGCGTTATTTTCACTTGGCCATATGCAACGGAGTTAGTAAGGCATCGTGAATAACGTTTTGTCTGGGTGACTGCTAATTGAAAATGATTGCATTAAAGACTCAATCTCGAATCAAAGCTCTGCTCCAAGATTCGAGTACCGATCTCGTTTCTGTGCCCCAGAGGAAATCCACCTAGCCAGTACCGTTTGTTCTGGGAAGACAGGTATAGAATTATGCTTCAATGCACTTCGACGTCTGTCCAGCGCAGCCGTCTGGCTATGCATACGTCCCTGCCATTGGAACTCAACCACGAACCACGCCTGTCCGAATTTAATTGACTGTCATTTTCTGGTGTAAACCTTAACTTAGATGTTTTGCTTAAGAAACTTGATAACGATCAAATTAAACGTAAATCTCCTAATTTGTACAGTCCTACACAAAGCCATGTCTGGGAGACCGTGTCTTCTTCACCGGCTCTGTATGAAATCTAGTCCTCAATTTGCTCTGTTGTTTGTCCGTTCCAGGACAAGGTCAGATTCCGGGAAAGTCAAGCCGATGAGACAGCACGGTAGGCCTACTGAGGCAGTAGTCGTTGACGATGGTGGTCAAGTGGTGTCGTAGGAAAAGGATAGAGGTATATGATCCGTTGAGGAGATTGGTTTCCAGTCGTGAGTGCGCGCATGGAAAGCAGCAGAAGTGAGTGCAGGCGAAGTAGAGTTGAAATTAGCAGACAAGAAAGGAGAATCAACAGACTGACCAAGATTCCATTGAACTGGTCTATTGTACAAGAACCCCGCTAGCAACATACTGATCTATCTGCCTGATATCGTCTACCTGATGTTAGTAGCAATGATCATTATTATTAATTGTTGCCTTAAAATGTGCCAAACTGCCACTGGGCGATGATTATCGCATCCGTCAACGAATGGTTCGCCAAAGTCAAAGAAACTACAGTCAGCCAAATGCAGGGATGCAAAAATTAAAAAATTTTTGAATCAAAAGTTAATTTTTGGGTTTTTCTATTTGGTTTTCAGTTTTCTTTAGGACTTTATCACAATAAATTTTTTTAATAAAAAAGCATCAAGCACAGCATGAAAAAGAGCTCAAACTCATTTTTATAATTAATTTAGCTTGATTTCGGACTGAATAACACACAATTAGTAATATAATAGTAATATTAGGAAATTGAATAAAAATATTTTAATAAATCAAAAAACCAAAAATTGCCATTTGGTCTCTTGCTTTTTTTATAAAAAAACAAATAATTAAGAAAGCCAACGTGTTTGCAGCTTTGGCCAAATTTTAAGGTAACCAGAACACAGAAATTACCCATTTCTCAAACGGATGAGAGCCATTAATATCTACAAAGCAGGTCAATCAAAAGTCTACCAAGTCGATGCATAAATATCTATGTAAAACAAGCTTGCTCGTCCGCCCATCTATCTGTCTGTCTTATGCCGGATGTAGGTCCGTCACTTGAATTTTAGTTATTTAATGTGGATTAATTGTCACTTTCGTTAAAGACTTAATAATGCGCTTTGCAAGAGGTTTTGCATTTCTCGCCGCTACGGGCGCGTTAAACCTATTAAGGAAGTAAGAAATTGCGCTATATAATTGCAGACGGAAGTCTGTAGCGAGTCGGTTGAAGAGAGAAAGAGTTGTTGTGACCGCTGATGGAGTTGATGGTTTGGTTTGTTCACATTTTAAAAGCAAATCTCCATTTTAAATTTGCCATCGGGGCTAGATTCCATCAGAAGGAGTTTGCGGGCTTGGCCAGGTGCGAGATTAGAGAAGTATTGGACCCTTTTCGAAGATATTAGAGCGATAGAGTAACTTTATAAACAGCGTGATTGGCGAGGGTGTGGCCGCCATTTGCAATGTAGTGTAATCCGCTCTTCGAATATTGTAGTCGAATATCTGTTTGAAACGAGGCATTGCTAACTTAATGAGCGCTATATGTTGGCCAGCGATATTTTGGTTTGTGTCGATTATGAATGGCATCATTCTATAGGGACATTTAAGTAGCGCGCTGACTGTACATTGTTAAGACGTTGTACTACAGTAATGTACTAGTTGATACAGGGAAAACCCCTTGCTATTAATTGTTTCATTTAATCACTTTATTTCATTTCATTGTATTTGATTGACTTATTTTAAATAAAGTTCATGTTTATTGCGATTCAAAGAATCGTGGTCACTACTCTGAATATGATTACAGAATAAGTTTCTGTAGCGCTGCCTCATCTTCTGACTCATTTATCTGGCGCCATGTTCCCCTTACCTAGACTATCAACTAAGTGTTGCATTAAACCTGCTGAATGGAGTAAATGGACCCTGACGGTGCTTCGAAGCAGACCGTCGTCCGAGGACCGTGGAAGAAGAGGCTATGGTCACCTTCTCAATGAGGTCAATTGAACTCCCGAGCAGACAAGATGTCGTAGGAGGTTCTGCATCCACTCTAGGCCACATCCTGCCCCGTTGGGAACCTTACCAGGTAGTAGATCGTCCTTTTACTCGGAGCCGGGTTTATGGCCAAGTGACCCCTTGAGTTCTTTAGCGCCTCAATATAATTCACTACAGCAGCCAGAGGGCACTCGCAACAGTCTGTCCGCCTGTCTATCGGTCTGTGTGTCATTTCGCTGGTTTAAAGACCGGTCTGAAGGTTCGCGCAGTTCTGAACTACTTAAACTTTATGCTCTTCGTTTTAGCGTTTCTGTTGAACAAAGGTAAGTAGTGGGACTTATAGACTAAAGTTTGTTGCTCCTTAGTCGAGTTCTAACATTTTCTCTGAGTCAATAGATGTTGAACAAATATTCGTCGCCAGAGGGTGTACGGCCCCTTAAGAGATACCGGTCGGAAAATGTTGCGTATCTTTCTTCCCTTTACCCCACTGACATCACTCCCACTGTCTGGTCAAATTATGGGGAACCAGTTGACCTAGGCTTCAATGGATTGACAACGACCCTGCTAGACAATCAATACTGTTTTCTTTCTGTATAAGCAAGTATTTACGCGAAAACCGAGATTTACTTATTCCGTTATTGCTTTCAACGTTTTACTGCCTGGCCTATAACTTACTTAAGCCTTACACAGCCGAGAACAAATTGTACGGAGGGAATTCTTTCACGTTCTCTCCTCAGGCTTTTTTATTATTTTATTTATTATTATTTTTATTATTTTAATGCCGGCTCTATCCGGCATTAGGCTTAAGTAAGCCCTCCCCCTCCCCACTTGTACTTGTTTAAAGATAAGACACCTGGCTGAGTTCTTGGAAAAGTTCAACTGCCACCGAGATAGCTGGGGATTTCCCAAAGGACGGCATACATTTTACTCGATTGGACATCCGCTTATAATGTACAATTCACGCACCTGTTTAAACTGATCCAGCGGCTCTTATATCACAAGTAGCCACTAGCCAATCTGATAAGCATTGCGGCTATGACGGCATTTGAGTTTTCAGCAAGAAACGCGAACGTCAGTGGTCGCTTTCTATAGTCAGACGCAGGCCTGCCACAAGCGCGCTCTAACAATGAGCACGCGACCACAAAGAGTAAACGATCCGTAGACGCCAACTCGACATGGACAAAAGTGACAATTGCCGCAGTACTCAGCAAGGTTCTGGAAGGAGATTTGGCCTATAATTTCGCCCCCAGGAGTTTTTGAACACTAACTTTTCCCGATTGTAAAATAATAAAAAAGCCTGAGGAGAGAACTTGAAAGAATTCCCTCCGCACAATTTGTTCTCGGCTGTGTCGTACTATGATGTAGGCATATACTTGGAAGTACGCATGGTGCAAATGTAGCTGCTGAATAAAATACACGGAGCCTGGGCTCGAACGAGAGATATATAGAGATAGGCAGGTAGAAAGAGATCTTTCTTACCTTTCTCATTGGGTGTCGCCCCCATCCGTCAAACGAGTTCACCGCCTCTGGGTGATCATGTATAGTGTACATGTATACCCAGTGCAAAGGTGGATGGATGGTAAAGAGTGTAGAACTGTGGGTGAGGGTAAACAGGGCATAGGCTAAATGGGGTACGAGGATCATCAGAGTTGTTTGTGAAAGTGACGTTGCGTGGTCTGTCTGAATGTCCGATCAGAAACTCGTCCGCAGCAAGATAATCCTCATAGACCAAGGTAAGAAATTTGGGGAGACAAAAGTAAAACGTGTCTCCTCTCTGCAAAAGGTGAGGGGTACTTGTCCCCCTCGATCCCCCCGAATCGACGCCCCTGCAACGACCTTACCCGGGGCTACCAGATTGTAGTTAATAGGGGCATTTAATTGCCCCTTGAGGCCTTCGTCTTATTTTAAGAATATGTTAAGCGCATTCCCGCTTGGCCCAGCGCGATATATATTATATATACCGAGGAAGGCACACTTTGACCTCACTTGAGCATCAAACTTTCGACCAGTTAGAGCTACGTTGGATACATAGGAACTAAACATGTACATTTGGCGTAGAGCGGCGTGGGTTGAACGCCGAGCTCCTCTATAAGAGTGGGTTCAGATCGAGGGTCTCCTCTCAATGGTGGCTTATTTAAGAGATTTTCATCTTATCTCAGAGACTGTAATCTGGGATTGCAATGACAATTTTGAGTAGCTTAGAACATCGTTGCGGAGGGAATTTCTTCACGCTTCTCTCGAGTCTTCTCTCCACATGGTTACGGCCCTGGCATGTTACCCTAATAAGGTGATTGGTTAGGTACTCTTCCGATTTCTGCATATAGCTGCCCTATGTATTTGGAAATGAAGGCAGTTGACCTCAGATTTGTGGTCCCCACTCTGACCTTGCTGTTTTCCTGCTTGACCTTCAGACTGTCGACTCTTCAGAACAATAGGCCTAAATGTAAAGTGATACCAAACCTTATATGGCACCTGTTGCTGAACGCTGAATCAACAGATTGCTTAGATCGGATGACAAGAGAGTGAAGAGACTGATGGTTCGTAGGTAGGAATGTGCCTTGGGAATTCACTAGTCCTACTAGTTCATATATGCGCACCACGTGACTTGTATATACTGCAGCCGCAGCAGGTGCTGATGATGATGACGACGATCTTCTTGATGATAACCATAAGTGATATCACTATAAGTTCTGGCGTAGCCTATGTATGCGTAGGTGACTTGCCACGCTGAGTATTCTACAGTTTTCTAGACGTAGGATATTCTACTATTAGGGCCTACATGTAATTATTTAGATTTGACGCCTGTGTCTGACAAGAATCTTGGAAGAGCAAGGCTTCTTAGCTTGTCAAACGTCTTCACATAACACGTAACAGTCGTATACGGCTTATCTCGATCACATTCCGGAGCCTTGTATTAGCTTTCTTTGTTGCAACCGCTGGTTCCATATTTTCTAAACTTTCTTTAAGTTCACTTCAAAAACATGACGATAACGATAATGTATAAAATGCTAGTTGGCTACTTATACAGCGCCGTTTGAGAACCTCACTAAGGTCTGTAGTTAGAAGCGCTTTCAGTAGTTACCTTGTAAGAACGCTACATATAGACATTCTTGAGTGAATTAAGAAAAAGGTGCAAGATGATGATAATGACTAGCCTTACCTATATTATCCATGATGTCTTTAAAACAGCTTGCAGCTTAGCTCCTTATAGGCTATCCGCATTCATTGATTCAGTGAAGTCATGCCAGGTGAAGTTTATTTTCTACAAACGAGCGCTCAGTGTCGAGCAAGTAGTCTCGGGACCCTTTGAAGACCACGCAAAGGCCGCTTCTGGTCTCCTGTGATCTGTAAGCCCTAATCGCTTATAGATCAGACCGTTCGAACGACGTCTACCTCACGCCAAATTTAGTCCAACAGTTAGGCGTATGTCACATGAAAAACGTAGGCCCTATATTGTAGATTACAAGAAGTGAGGACGCGACGACGCTTGACTACTGATAGCGTAGACGGACGAGCGAGCGAGTGAAGAGGTGTAAAGTCGAATATTTGCTCAACAGGATCACGTGTGATCCGATTACGGGACCGTCTTAAATATGTTCTTCAAAAACGAAAACTTTTTTGGTCACCTCTGTTAGGGTTAGCGGAAAAACCGCAAAAGTTAATCACGAGATCAAATGTTGGTGTCATTGTCATGACGCCCTGTGACTCGGGGCTGCCCAGATAGAATTAACCTACTTAATTCAGGCAGTGAGAGACTGTAACCGATTGTGACCCAAAGGTAGAGCGATCGTAATATCAAATTTCAAAATTTAGCCTATACAGCGCCCAGCGAGACCTAAACCTCGAGGCCCGGACCAAGACCGAGAGGTCTAAGACCAAAACCGGGTGGTCCGAGAACAAGACCGAGTCGTCCGAGACCAAGACCGAGGGTCCATGACCAAGACCGATACTCTTTTTATAAACAATTAAAATTAGTTAAGACGGAAAAACGGAATAACATGCTTAAAACATTAATTCTATTGCTGAAGAATACTGATCTTAATAATGGTCCAGAAAATAGTTTTACCGGCCAGTCTGAACTTATGCGAATTCAGCCCTTAGTTTCGGCCTGAGAATATCACGCTGTAAATCACTTATCGTATATGATAGGTAAGTATTTTATGACATCTGTACAAGTAGATTAACGTTCCGTTTGAATGGTGTAGGTCTACCTGTACTCGGAGTTGTAGGCCGACCGCATAATATGAGATTGTTCCAAAACCTTGAAATTTGTTAAAGCAAATTTTGAAACGGCTGGTTGCGTTGCAAATGCATTTTTTGCCAATAGTAATATATATGATCAGCACGCCATAAATCGATAACAAGCGCGTAGGGCCTAAACGTCCGGTGTGTCTAATAAGCGAAAATAACCGACAAATATCAAAGAAATTGCTCTGATACGGCAAATGACCGCTAACCTAAGACGGAGACCAATCCCAAGACCGCTTCTTTAAGACCAAGACCAAGATCGATGGTCTAAGACCAAGACCGGAGGTTTCCGGTTTCAAGACCAAGACCGTGGTCTCGAGACCACATCCCTGATGGCGCCCACAAAAGTTAATTAGCGGGGACAAGCATATTCACAGGAATAACGAGGATGAGTAGGCTGTTCGCTGTTCCTAAAAAGTGACAGATTCAAACTTCCCTAGATTTCAACAACAACAAAAATAATAGTAATAATATTAGTAATAATAGTTGTAGTAGTAGGAGGTGGAGTATTAGTAGTAGTAGTAGCGATGGTGGGGCGAGAGGGACAACCGCCCCAAGCGGCACTTGTCCTAAAGGCGGCATTTTCGGTAAAAAATTTAAAAAAAATTATTGTTGTGTAAATTGAATTTTTCAAGATTCTCGTTGCTCTTGCTGAGCTTGGCACAATGCTTTGTCTTTGTCAAAATATATAGACGATTCTGGCATAGGAAAGTTAATAGGGAAAGAGCGGAGATTCTATGAGTTGTTGAGAGATTGATTATCGTTGTTGGAATTAGAATTAGCCAAATACTAGTTTTTAACAACTAATTTATTAATTTCTTTTTGTGTCATCATCAAATTTTATTCCTCAATAACATCATCGCATTATTTCAAAAATTCGGCGCCCTCAAATTTGGCGCCCAAGACGGCACCCTATGTCGCTTAAGCCAGGAAAGAATTTAGGCATTATTATTACTAAATTTATTTCACTCGATAGGTGCGAAAGTAATGGAGAAATTAAAATAAGTAGCGTCCTCTTGCGATTAATATAATGCAAACTTGCAGCCGACAAGACCATCTGCGCTTTTTTTATGTTTATTATTTTCATCTAAACTTGGTTTCAGCTCAGCGGCTAAATATGTTAACACTAAATTTAGTTATAAATAGAAAAATATTCATTTATTTTGGGATTTTTTTAACCCTTGTACGTTTATCAGATTAAATTGGCTACAGTCCTGCTTTCTGGATACTTCCAATACTAAACAGTGGCGGAAGTATGCAGAAAGCAGGACTGTGCCGTGCCAAGTGCCTACAGTCTTTATCCATATTGTTTAATATTTTAGTTTCGTGTGAATGAAAGATTGAAACCGTACTGTATTCGTAATCTGTATGATAAGTGCTGTTACCAGTTATTAGTCTATTCTAATTGCTATAGGCCCAATATATAGTCACATCATGATTAAATGGTATTATTTAGGACTTGCTTTTCAATGTGTAGAGATAAAGAAAAAATGTTAGTATTTAATTTTATACGAACTTAATAATTTTTGGTCTAGCCTGCAAGACGTTTAGTAACCATACTGTGAGGCTCGCTGTTTTATTTGCTTTATAAATGGTTTATTTGTTAATTAATACAATCTTGTTCTATTTTCTTAGCTTTATTGTTTTGCAAATGCCCCTGCGCAACGGTCTCCCTCGAGCTTTCGCTGCTGAGCCTAATGGGGCCCGCAGTTAAAGCTCTCGATGTAATCGCTTGAGGCGCCACCTATTTTTCTATTGCGTAGGTGACGCGTGAGCGGCCATTTTGTGGTGTTGAAATTGTCGAAGTTCTAGAAGGGTGCAAGTTAGCGAGTCGGTAAAAGTTCATTAAAAGGCCATATTCGCGATTAGTTCCGTGTAGAAAACTTAGCGAAATTGATAAGGGAAGTATTGCGACTTGCGTGGTGCAAGTGTCGTCTGGAAATTTCGAATGTGCACAAAAATAAATGTGATTAACTTTTGGCCAGAACTGGCGATAGCGCGAATGCATTGTAACTGACGGCATTCGGTTGGAGTACATTTTTATAGCGCTGTGCTAGGAAGAATAGAGAACAAAGTAGCTAAGAAATTTGGTTAAAATCTGTCATTACCTAACTCTATAATTAGTGCAGTTTTTAGGGGTCTGTTTGATGTTTGGTAGATTATAAAATTCGTTTGTTTGTTGTATAATCGTGATTAATAAATGTAAACCTGCAGCGGGTAGCTGAGGATTAATTTCCGTAAATAAAGATTGTTTGACTATTGAACATACAAATTTGTTAGGTTTTAAAATAATTAAGCGGTCATAGTGAGGAGCCCTATGGAAGCAAAAATAGATAAGTCTGCTCGTAGGGACCATACCAGCCCAGGTGCTTCATCTGCTCAGCAGATGATCGCCACCATCAGTCCAGAGGTCACGGACATGATGTCAAACCCAGTACGAGGTAATCCTGTGGTGCAAACTGGGGCCCTCACTATACTAGGAGCTGAGATAGCGCCGACGGGGGTGTATGGGCGAGAAGCCCTGACTTCGCGCTTGAGACGTATATCGGCGACTGCAAGGGAAATGGCCCGTAGGCTATGCAGTAGGACCGGAAGTGGGATTAACCATTGTAACCTCGGAAGGCGTCCCCGAGCAGCCAGCAACCCTTAGGGGCAGTAAGTCTGACATTATATCAAATGACAGCGCATTTTAATTATTCAAACAGCTTTAATTTTGACAGTGCATGCTGATGCTGTTAGGAACTGTATAATGAATTATATACTGAATAGAATAATCATAATTTATAAGGAAAACGATCTGAACAGGCGTTTTATGGCCTATCTCCTTCTGGTGCATATCATGGGGTATGCACAAGAATAAAGTCACGGAAATAATATGCCTTCGCCCCAGGCGGCACTTTGCCTCGCAACGCCACTGAGTAGTAGTAGTAGACTGCCAACCTGGTGAAGCACATACCCACAGCAGCCGCACCAGGTTTGAGCGCCTTGTTAACCACAATTATAGGACGGATTCTCTGAGATCCTTGCTCTCTGGCACAATGGCGGCAGCTTTTCGCCTTTGTGCACTGACATTAGCCAAGCCCACGAGAGGAGGCAGGCTCCATAACGTGACCATAAATAAATAAAACAAAGATCTATCGATTTCCTGGCCAAAAGCTTCAAGGAAAGGACATTGACTGGCTCTTTATCTGAGAAGAGGGATCAGAACAGAGAAAGAAAGAAGGAAAACAAGTGGAGCAAACGAGGGCCTCAGCCGTGGCCTCTAAATTGGAAGATGGGAGCAGCTAGGATTCTGAGCTCGGACGACAAGCCAATCCCAATAAACTAGACAACATGGGAGCCAAGGCGTGTGTAGCAGTTCCATATCGTTTGCATTCGCTAGGTGGCCGCGTTATTTTATCGTCCATGAAGTCGATTAAAATAATTCGTCTTATGCCTTTTCTGCCAACTGTTTTATATTCTTTCGCCTTGTATGTTTCTAGGTTTTTGTTTTTCTGTCTTTGTTTAATATGTGTATGTATCGAACCACTAATCAGACAATTTTAAGTATTTGACACCGATGCTGCCGTACGTGTGACTATCTTCAACCATTAGTTGTTGCCAATCACCCTCCATCATCTGCCTCATGATCTTTCATTCCTCGGGCTTTCCATTCCAAACTGAAGACTCGTCTGTTCAAGAATTCTTCCCAAAGTTGCCCCAACTGATCTGATCCCACCTTCCAATTTTTGGCCTAAATGACGCCCAGTCACTAACAGTCACTATTAACCCGCTGCCAACCCGACTCCGACCTACTAACAGTACTATCCATTTAGCGAATGCTCATGATCACCACCTCCTACTTCTATTTTAACCAATACATTGCTTAGCGAACTGAAAGATTAGTCAACTTTATGGGGTAGCATGAATCGATCACGCTTCCTGCTACTCTCCCACCATACAGTGCGTTATTCTCTTCTATTTATGGATTTATAAAGCGTCTCTCCCAGTACAACCTAATCAGAGGCGCTTCCAGTGCGAAGAACCCCTAGAGAAAAGAAAAGTCTTAAGAGAACGAGCAGAAACAGTTGTGCTACTACTAGGTCAGATTGCAGCACGAGTCTCAACAGGAAGACTGTTCCATTGCAAAGAGCCAACAGAGGCATAGGCACGATGCTCGAGCTGTGGCAATATATCTAGATCGATCCATTACTATACGATCGGAAACGACAGCCGGCGGCCAAGTAGGCATTGCGTATCCATGTTCCGTGGTACTAGTATTACAATAATGCTGGTTTATTTCAGAAATTTAAATCTCTTGTTAGGACAGTCATTGCACGGGGACCTTATAAGACCATCCAAACAGACGAGCGGTGGTGATGGATATCATCCGGTCAGACTCTCATTGAAAAATGAGCTTGGTCGAGACCATATAAGCAAAGATGGTAGAGTCGTAGACTAAGATGTGACATTTCCTATCTCCGCTGTGTATCTGAATGTTCACGTCACCTACCTTGGAATGTATTGTCGTTGCTAAGATACCACTACGATACCACTATACCATTCGCTACGTGGCGCGGCTGGTGTGGAGTTAACCGCGCCACGTAGCGAATGGCATAGTGGATTTTGTGCTTTGACCGCCACGTAGCGAATGGCATAGTGGATTTTGTGCTTTGACCGCCACACAGGCCAAATACACAGCGAGATAGGAAGTGTCATGTCTTAGTCTATGACTCTGCCATCTTTGATATAAGGTCGTTATATAAAACCATTTACATTCTGCATAGCGTTGCTAAGCCGCTACTAGAATGCGCAACACTATCCGATGCTCTAATAGAAATACGTAGTCTATGAATTCGCATCGTCCGGCAGGAAACCAGCGTTGTTTACCACGCATGTGGTTGTTTACGAAAGTTTCTTTCATACAAATCTTTAGATTAATTGCACGCTTTTTTATGAAGGTCAAATAATATGAGAATCGCCGTTTTCAGGAACGTGGATGTTGACCGGTTTTCGGACGAGAGCTACCAAGAGGATCCGGCGACTGACTAGATGGCCAGAGGCAGGTGAGTAGCGGAAGAAGATCCTCAATGAACTCATGCAGCAAGAACGTTGGTAGAGGGTCGAGCTCACATGACTAAGCAGCGGAAGACACGATGATGGCCCGTAGCTCAGCAGAAGTTACTTCACTTAAGGTCGTTAGAGTGCAGTCAGTAGAGACGAATTCAGGTGGAGGCAAACCCGAGGTGTAAGCTCTAACAGATTGAATTTTGGTGGTACAGTGTTTTGCAAAGACATCAGCGGTGAAGGCGCAGTCCTGAGATTAATGTTCTTCTTCAGTTTCTGCCATTAGATATGTCTTCCAACTTCTCAATGACATTCTATTCAAATGTCGGGATACTGCAATCGACCAAAATTATGCGAATGATTTCACGTACAACACACCGTGAACTGTATAGATTGTCTTAACAAGAGTGTTGGACAGATGAAAGTTGATACATCTCCATTACAACAAGTGTTTAACCGAAGGAGAGATGAGTTACCAGCGACATCATGCTGGTGGTCTCACGCCCTGAGCCAAGTACTCAGGGGCCAGAAAGTCGCTGCTTGTCGGTGATGATATTCCGCAGAGTATATGAGTAGCGCAACTAAGGTCACTGATGACTATTGATTGACTGTTCCAAAATGAGTGTTGCAACGACATTGTTAAGGCAGTTTTTTTAGATCTAATTTCTTAAAAGTCCAGTTTCTTATAATCATTTGACTAGGGCATAACCGGAAATCGCCTCGGACATTCGCCTCGGCCGAATATTGGGTTATTCGGAAGTATTCACCTCGGCAAATATTACACCTGCAAATAGCTAAAAATAAATTTTTTTGAAAAAATAATGTTTTTTGATAAAATAATATTTTTTCATCAAATAAATTTAGGACTAACAGACTTACTTATAAGTTATTGATTGATTAAACAAGAACTTAACATTCCATTGAATATTCTTAAAAATAATTATGTTAATTTATATATTTTAATTTCCTTTGGTTGCGTTTCCCAAGTAGCAACCAAATCAGTAATTTTCCTGCTTGAATTGGCTCCACCCACTTTCTGATAAACATTAGAGAGTAAAGACGTCGTTGATGACTTCATATTTCAAATTTTATAAAAAGCTTTTACATTTTTTTATAAATAAAGTTATTTAATAATAAATATATTGTTATAGCCTAGGGTACGACGATAGGCTATATGAAGGATATTGCCATCGACTGCATTGACTATAGATAGTTCTCCGTAGCTGTGAACGTGGCGGGTTAACTACACTTTGCCTATGGATAGTACTTGCTAGCCAGATTTGCCGCTACTATTTGGTTCGTACCCGGATCCGGCAAATAGTTCATCCAAATACTCAGATTCGATACTCAGTGGAAATTGTCTACTCGGTTATGCCCTACATATGACACTCTTGTGTTAAATCTGTTGATATTGCATCTGAATGATTTTACTAATTAATAAATAAGCAAGAATAACGTATTGTTGGATACTAATTTCATTATTATAATAATTTAATTAACTTCACAGATGTTGAGCCACCTCTAAATATGTATCCAAAATTCTAAAATGATTACTACGAATTTCTCGCAAAACAGGTGACAAATTGGGAGGGTACCACCAAAGAAATTCAGAAGTTTATTAGTGTCCCTCTGATGCATACATACACATGTACTAAAATAGGTATTGAAGAGAGATGGGGACAGTCAGTTAAAGTGCTTATTGATTTTAACTAGAAGTTGTTTATCAAGTAGACTAGCTATTTCATTGTCTAAATTGGTAATCAATTATAATTAGAATTAGCAAAATATTAGCTATTTCTCCAATCAATTTGAATCTATATGGCAAACCAAAGAAGTTTGTCATTTAAATATTGAGTGTAGCCATGTAATGTAATCGAGCACTTATATAGCGCCCCTTCAAGATATCTAGGGGAGACCGGGGATGACTGTAACAAATTTTGAATTTCACTCTATTTTTAGTATTTGTAAGAAGGATAAATGTAATCCTTTTATATAAATCTATAGCCTAACATGTTGGCTCCATAATGGCAAAGTATTAAATGGTTTCGACGTCAAATAAAGCCGAGACCAACAAAATAATGAGCTTTGTCGGGTATTACAAGTTGCCCCACTAGCGGGGTAAGTTGTAACACGAGCCGGGGCATGTTGTAACGATGTTGGGAGGAAGCATATTTTTTAAATTTTGCTTTGTTGGTAAAAGTAAAACAGGAAATGCTTGTAATTACATCTTAAAAGCATAGAATTACAATTCGGCTGTCACAATATTGGTTGTTGCAATGTTCAGTACACAGTTACACGTAGACTTAGGCCAATTGTAGGCGATAGTGTCTATGGCTATGCTGTGAGCCTATAAAAACGTCTTGACTAGATACTACTTGCAATGGACACAAACATTATGATTCCGGACGATCTGCATCACTACATGCTTTATGTGCCAAATAGCCACATCTATACCATTATTCTCTGTCCTTGCCAAAGTCCTCATAGACAATGCATTTAGCATTTGCTGAGACAAGGCCTTCCACATATCTCTTTATTGCGTTATAAGTTCTCTTGGATTTATTTCTAGTCATGTCATCGTCTTCATCACTAGTGTCCTTGCGTAACATTGCAGCTAGTTCACCATCTTCGTCATTGCTGCCATTTGTTGCAGATAAGAGTGTAATATCCATTAGAGCCTCATGTAGGCCTACATGTACTTCTCTGGGGGTCAACTTCTTCATCTTCAGTTTAGCATATTCTGCACTTGACCTTCCTTTCACACTAACAGCACAGGACTTTCCTTTGGCAATTATGGCATTTGATTTTTTGTCTCGACTGATGGCTCTTGACTTCTTTTGGCACAGTCTGCACAGGACGTCAGCCTGACACTGGCGGCACCTAACTTTCCTTTGACAACAACTGCATTTGAGTCTTGTTTTTAGGCCCTACTGCCTCTACATTTGCATTCTAGTGGCATATTTTCTGGTGTGTTAGTCAGTATGACTGCATGTCTCTTCCTAACACTTGTTCTGCTTGTCATTCATTCTGATGCATTTGGATGAGGATCTGTAGCTCACATATTGTATAACGCTCAAGGGGTAGGTGGGTGGGTTCCTGTTTTGTTAGCGTCATACTGTGTATGGTGTGGGGTAGGTTGAAAATTTCGTTATATAACAAACTTTTTTCAGCTGATGCTATTTTTCCTGTTTGCCTGCCAATTGGAAATTCCATGTACCACGGACTTTCATTGTTTAATCGAAGGTCACAATACGTTGTGAGCCAAAACTAGAACCATCAGCTGCCATCTGGTGAATTGATTTGACGTTCTTACTTATTATTTATAAATCCACTGTTAACAATTTCCTGTTTGGAATTTTGACAATTTCCTGTGCATAGCGTTAAACGCTCTTAAATTAATTAATTCTGTGTGATTTGTTTTGATTCTTGTTTAAATTAAAACTAATTCACTTGAAATAATTATTTGCTGGTATTTTCACATTTTTAGAAATTTCATTCTCTTTTGTAGACTATGTGTAAATAGTTTATATGTTTGCCTAAGTACCCAATTGTAGTTGTAGTATACACTCTGTATCATACGCTGTTAAATAGGCAGAGTCGTATCGTGAACCTATGGATAAATACCTGATAGTGCAATATCAAACCAATCAATTCTGTGTGATACCGTAATCCTCATTTCTAGTGCAATACAGGAGGGAAACAAAAATAGTGAGTGATGAGAAAAATAAGAAAAAAATCTGAAACTCACTTTTTGGTTAGATTTTTTTATTTTATTAATAGCAAATTTATTTCTTAATATTTTGCGCAGAGCTTTTTGTCACGCTTGTTTGTCGAATTGAGCTACTGTTATATTAGCATTAGGTGGTTCCTTGCTAACGACGCTATGATGCTTGTTACATTCAACACGTGTTACTTTCGACCCCGGTCTCCCCTACTCATGACCTGTCATTGCTGAGCTCTGCTGTTCAAAAAAGTAAACTATTTGTTTTATTTTCTTCAGGACAAAGCGTTGCAGTCCATGATGAAGGTTCTGATGATGTTCAAGGCCAACGAGATTGAGGCCGGCATCAAGAGCCTCCACCAGACGAGACAATACACGCTGACGAAGTACGTCTATCATGGATTCGAGAGCCCATTGTAGGGCAGCAGCGAACAGCTTCTCGTTTGGAATATTAAGGTAATTATTACCATTACTTGTATTATTAACACTAGTAGTAATATAATGTAATCAAACATTTATGTAGCACCCCATCAAGATATCTACTCAGTGGCACTTTTAAAATCACTACTATTATTGTTGTTATCATTATTATTATTATTTCTCTTGTTATCGTTGTTGTTTTTCTTTTATCTTTTTATTGTTGTTATTTTAATTAATTTCTTTGTTGTGTATTTATTTACCATATTTGTTCCTGGCTGAATATATGACCACACGGATAAGTTGTTGGTGCTGAATTTATGTCTTGCTCAAGGTTTTCACATAGCAAGTATTTCGGTGGAGGGAGTATAGAATACATGGCCTTCACCCCTACCCCCTCCACTACAAAAAGTGAGGCTGAAATGTCTCTCTGACTTACTTCAGGGTAATTTTTAAGCATGCTAACTGCTCTGAGGCGAGAAGTAGACGAGCTTTAACTAGCCATTAACAACCCTGGATACATATTGAGCACCCATGAGCATTGAGCTGAGGACATGTATAATTTGGTTCCTGTTTAGCATTATGGCCAAAGTTTTGCGATGTTTGTAGATGTCATATTTTTTTCATAATATTTTATTTGCATCAATTATTTAAGCCCTGTTTGATGATCACAATTCAAATTATCGAGTGTTGTATTTCTGGCTTTGGTCTGTTCTTAATATGATATCAACTTTTGGTTGAATTTCATTTGGGCTTGAATTTTATTGTCATTTGGGGCTTAATTTAAATGCTATGTTATTTAGAGATTGATTCAATTTGAGTATGATTTGATTGAGTTTGAGTAAGTTAGAGTATGATTTTAAGATTGATTGAGTTTGAGAATACTTAAGTAAGTAATTTGAGTATGGTTTAAAGATTGACTAAATTTGAGAATAGTTAGTAAGTAAGTAATTTGAGTGTGATTTTAAGTTTGATTCATTTTGAGAGTGGCTAGTAAATAGGTTAGTTGAGTATGATTTAAAGATTGATTGAGGTTGAGTAAGTTAGTAAGCAAGTAATTTGAGTGTAATTTAGAGAGTTATTCTATTTGGTGTATGATTAAAAGTTTGATTCAGCTTGAAAGTAGTTAATAAGTAAGTAGTTTGATTGTGATTGAAAGATTGATGAGTTCAAAATGATTAAGTTAGTAAGTAAGTAATTTGAGTATGAGTTAAAGATTGATTCAGTTTGAATAAGCTAGTAAGTAAGTTAGTTATTTGAGTGTAATTTAATTATTAATTCAGTTTGATTAAGTTGGTAGGTAAATAATTGGAGTTACATGATTGAAGGACTGACTCATTTTGAATAAGCTAGTATGTAAGTTGGTTAGTTGAGTGTAATTTAATTATTAATTCAGTTTCATTAAGATACTAAGTAAGTAAGTAATTTGAGTGTAACGTAAAGATTGATTTAGTTTAATAAGTTGGTAAGTAAGTAATTAGAATGTGATTTAATAAAGATTTATTCAGTTTGAGTGAATTAGTTAGTAAATAATTTGAGTGTGATTTCAACATTAGTTCAATTTGTTTAAATTAGTAAGTAAGTCATTTGAGCTTGATTTCAAGATTAATTCAGTTTGAGAGTAGGTAGTAAGTAAGTAAGTCATTTGAGTTATATGATTTAAAGATTGATTCACTGTGAGTAAGTCAGTAAGTAAGTCATTTGAGGATGAGTTAAAGATTGATTCAGTTTGAATAGGCTAGTAAGTAAGTAGGTTATTTGAGTGTGATTTAAAGATTGATTCTGTTTGGTTAAGTTTGTAAGTAAGCAATTTTAGTAATTTTTGTAAGTAAGTAATTTGAGTGTAGTTTGAAGATTTATTCAGTTTGAGGAAATTGGTTAGCAAGTAATTTGAGTGTGATTTCAAGATTGATTCAGTTTGAGAGTAAGTAGTAAGTAAGTGATTTGAGTGTGATTCTATGATTGAGTGAGTTAGTAAGTAAGTAAGTAATTTGAGTTATATGATTTCAAGATTGATTCACTGTGAGTAAGTCAGTAAGTAAGTCATTTGAGGATGAGTTAAAGATTGATTCAGTTTGAATAAGCTAGTAAGTAAGTAGGTTATTTGAGTGTGATTTAAAGATTGATTCAGTTTGGTTATGTTTGTAAGTAAGTACTTTTTGTAAGTAAGTAATTTGAGTGTAGTTTAAAGATTGATTCAGTTTGAGGAAATTGGTTAGTAAGTAATTTGACTGTGATTTCAAGATTGATTCAGTTTGATAGTAGATAGTAAGTAAGTGATTTAAGTGTGATTTTACGATGGAGTGAGTTAGTAAGTAAGTAATTTGAGTTATATGATTTAATATTGATTCAGATAGTGAGTAGGTTGAGTGTGATTTAAAAATTAATTCAGTGTGAGTAAGTTAGTAAGTAAGTTATTTAAGTGTGAGTTAAATATTGATACAGTTTTAGTCAGTTTGTAAATCAGTAATTTGAGTGTAATTTAAAGATTGACACTTTGAGTGAATTAGTAAGTAAGTAATTTTAGAGATATGATTTGAACATTGATCCAGTCTAATTAAGTGAGTAAGTAAGAAGCACGTAATTTGAGTTTTCTTTGATTTCATACAGTATTCTTGAAAAATTGAGAAATTTTAAACTTTCTGATAATCACTTTAAAATGGTTTATTATGATAAAGAGAAGCTATATGAACCCAATTGAGGTAAAAAATCATCATATTTACATAATTTTTACTTTTATTTTTTACGGCTTAAAATGTCAATATCTTCTTTATTTCTTCATCAAGTGAAGATATTTCTGCAGTCCGCTGTTGCCCATAGGCCCATAAACAAGCTGTGAAAAAATTATTCAGTTTGGAGAAGGTCAACTTTTTTGTCCGAAAAAACCGATGATGGTTAGTCCATCGGTTTTTTTGCGCAAAAAAATCGATCTTCTCCAAACCAAAACAGGCTGTGTGTGGGTCAACAAGCATCACAGATCTGCACAGATATCTTCAATCGATGAAAAAATAACAGAGATATTACGGTTTTTCTGAGAAATCGAGAAATCCCATCGGTTTTTTCGAGCGAAATAGTTGACCTCCTCCAAAGCGAATAAGTTTTTTACAGCTTGTGTATGGGCTTATAAGCATCACAGATCTGCTCAGATATCTTCATTCGATGAAAGAATAACCGAGATATAGACATTACGGTTTTCTTGAAAACTAGAGAAATTTTAAAGTATGCCAGAATTACTTTAAAATGGTATATTATGACTAAGTCAATGAAGCCATACTTATATTGGGCACTTAATGTCATTTCTTTTGACAGACTACTGCAGAATCCTACAACTTGGAAACCGATTAGAAGATCCGAACACAGAAGAAGACAGGTATTTTAAGAAGCCAAAGTCATTTATTATTTGGAAGCATTCCTTGTATATAATCTCAGGAAACATCTCTTTAGATAAAAGTAATTGTTTGTCCTTATTAGCATAAATCAGTTCATATTCATAGTCTTGTGAAGAGCATTTCCTTCATAAATCGGTCCATGATGTCATGAAGACTTCTCTCACGAACTTTCACTGCTGTCGGAGCTGGAGCTTCTCTAGACACTGAAAGCAAAGCAAAACATTATTTAAATTTGTTTCTCTTATGTTGAACATTAATATCCTCCTACATGGCAGAAATACAGTTGGAGTTTTTGCTCCATCAGTGCCCATAGCCAGCTATAATGAGCAGACTAGCCAGCTCGGCTATAATGAGCAGACTAGCCAGCTCGGCTATAATGAGCAGACTAGCCAGCTCGGCTATAATGAGCAGACTAGCCAGCTCGGCTATAATGAGCAGACTAGCCAGCTCGGCTATAATGAGCAGACGAGCCAGCTCGGCTATAATGAGCAGACGAGCCAGCTCGGCTATAATGAGCAGAAAAGCCAGCTCGGCTATAATGAGCAAACTGGGGGTGGTAAGATAGAGCTTTAAAATAGTTTATTATGATAAAGAGACTCTATATTGCGTCTCTGAGTGGGTTTCTTGAAGGGGAGCTATATAAATTTTCGAAATGATGAATATATGAACATGATATTTGACCTAAAGTGTGTTCGTATATAACAATATCTGCTATCAAACTGAATCACTTCCTAAATCACAATCAACAGTTTGTCCATTATAGCTAAGCTGGCTAGGGGCACATATTATGTGCCCATAGCCAGGTTTTTCTATAATGAGCAAACTGTTGATTGTAATTTAGGATGTGATTCAGTTTGATAGCAGGAGTCGTTATTCTTGTTGTAGCTGCTTGCAGTGACCGGTCTTGGAAGTGTCATCCGAGTCTTGATCGACCGCAAGAGAGTTTGGAACCAGCGTACTCGACAGGCAGGCACCACATTCCCTCCACCGATTCTGTGGAAATGACTTTCATCTGAAATCAAAGACGAACTCTTCATTAGACACTCGATGCTGGCAAAATACCCTTACCGCTTTGATCCGATGTTGAACACTGAGAATTGTAATGTGACTTATATTACGTTTATGGTTTGGACTTAACTCTGGCAGGGTTGTTGTTGACAGGGTTGTTGTTGACTTTGCTGTCGTGTGTAATGTTGTCACAGGCCAGCTGAAATTTGATTTCAACGTAGTTATGCTAAATATATGCAAGATGCAGATCAGTATCAAATGTCTTGGTTCTTCTCAACTCACAATTGTACAGTGAACTCTACATACATGAATACTAAAGCAACCCTTTGGCTTTAGGGCTGCCTTAGCATGCATTTATGTATGCATTTGGTTATTTATATAGCATCTTTTATTAACCTCACACACTAAGCGAATCCACCCGCTATACCAAGTCAAGTCACCCATGACTAAACTTCTTGTTCCTCTCCAGTCCCAGGTCAAAATCTGGGAGGTCAAGCAAAGAGCCTCATTGTCACTAAGACTGATGTGTGAATAATCCACCCCTGCATCAGGTAGAGATCCTAAATAGACGGTCAAGGCTTTTATCGAAAAATCAAGAAATTTTGAAGTTTTTGGGAATAACTTTACAATTGTTTATTTTTATGATAAACAGAAGCCATATAAACTTAATTGAGGTCAAAAAACATCATATTTTTTTTTTATGGCTTAAAATGTCAATATCTTCTTTATTTCTTCGTCAAGTGAAGATATTTCTGCAATCCGCTGTTGCCCATAGGCCCATAAACAAGCTGTAAAAAAATTATTCAGTTTGGAGACGGTCGACTTTGTTGTCTGAAAAAAAACCGATGGCCTAACCTCCATCGGTTTTTTTGTGCGAAAAAATCGACCTTCTCCAAACCGAATAATTTTTTCCCAGTCTGTGTGTGGGCCAACATGCATCACAGATCTGCACAGATATCTTCAATCGATGAAAGAATAACAGAGATATTACAATTTTCCTGAGAAATCGAGAAATTCTAAAGCTTATGGGAATCGCTTTAAAATGGTTTATTATGATAAACAGAACCTATATAAACCCAATCAAGGTAAAAGAAATCATCATATTTCCATTTTTTAAAATTTTTATGAAAGACTAACTAAATTGTCAATATCTGTCATTTCTTCAAAAACTGAAGATATTTTTGCAGTCCGTTGATGCCCATAGACCCAAAAACAAACTGTGAAAAAATTATTCGCTTCTGTGGTCGACTTTTTTGTCCGAAAAAACGATGGACTAATCTCCATCGGTTTTTTCGCGAGAAAAAATGACCTCCAAACCGAATAATTTTTTCACACCTTGGTTTCTGGCAATGGGCATCAACAGATTGCAGAAATATCTTTATTTCATGACGAAATAACAGAGATATTGACGTTTTAATCCTTTCGAAATAAAATAATTTTTCTAAATATTATGATATTTGATCTAAATTGGATTCATATATCTTCCCTATATCATAATAAACTATTTTAAACTGATTCCCAAACACTTAAATTTTCTCGATTTTTCAAGAAAATCATAATGTTTTCAAGAATAAAACACAAATTATGCATATATGATGATCTTTGACCTAAATTGGGTCATGTAGCTTCTCTTCATCATAATAAACTCTTTTAAAGCGATTCCCAAACTTTAAAATTTCTCAATTTTTAAAGAAAACCATATGAAAAACCAAGAAAACTCAAATTACTTACCCATTTACTGGCATACAGAAATAATCCTTAAATAGGCCTAACACTGAAATTGCCTACTTGCTAACTTCTCTCAAATAATCCAAATCATACTCAAGCTACTTACTTACTAACTTATTAAAACTGAGTCAATCTTTAAATATCACTCAAGTGACTTGCTTACTAACTGACTCAACCTCAATCAATTTAAAAATCACACTAAAGTTACATACTAACTGTTCTCAAACTGCATCGATTTTTAAATCACACTCAAACTACTTACTTACTCGTTTACTCAAACTGATAGACAACATGGTTTTTTTTAAATCTAGAAATTTTTAAGTGTTTGGGAATTACTTTAAAACAGTTAATTATGATAAAGAGAAGCTATAGGCCTATGAGAACCCAATTCAGATCAAGCATCATCATATTTTAATCGAATTACTGCCAAATTCCATCATTTTAATCCTAATTTTAGAATCCAACCCACGCCCTGTCCGAGAGCGGGACTGGAGCCAAGATCTCCCGACACATACCCAGGATCGATACCCTAACCGTGAGCCAGACCTTGACCGAGAGCCAGACCAAGACCGAAACCCTGACGATCAAAGTAAGATCAAGACCATCACTGCATAATCCAGACCGAAACCAAGACCGCAACCCAGACCAAGGCCTTGTTCCCAGACCTAGAATAAGAAGACCCAGTCCGAGACTCTAACCCAGACTGAGACCCTGATCGATGCCCATACCTAAATCCAGACCGAGATCCATACCGAGACTCTTTCCCACACCAAGATCATTACCCTGACAAAGGCAAAGACCGTGACCCAGACCCTGAGCACGACCGAGACCACAACCCGATCCTGAACGACACCCCGACTGAGACCATGCGAGACCTTGACCCAGAGCCTGACCGAGATCCTGACAAAGACCGAGACTAGATCTTACCAAGGCCTAAAAGTTCTAGACTCAGACCAAGTTTGCTGAAATCGATTTCAAAATATCATACTATGAGAAGCTATAGCTTACGGTAACAAATCATCATAGTTTAATAGAATTACCGCAAAATTACATGATTTTAATCTTTATTGCGAAGGCTTCAAATGTCAATATCACTATTATTGTTCTTTCATCGAATGAAGATATCTATGCGGAATTGTGATGCTGGTGCATACACCAGCTGGGGCAAAAGTCACACTGCCTATTTTAATAGCGCTATATAATCCCTCAAAATCAACTTTGTTATAGCGCTATTACTTTCAGCGGAAGATTGTATCTATGCAAACACGTGGCACTCACAGTTCCCGGATGATGGTAGGCTAGAACCACGCGGAAGTTTTCTTCCTTCTTTCTTCACTCGTGCGCAGGAGAACGAATCAGTCTTACAATCCATTCAAGCTATGCTTCGAGTTCCTCTGACATCTTTCACGTCTTTAACAAAAATCAGCTGAAACTAGTAAATATTGTCTATGCTAGATTCCGCTGAGGCAGTGGCATTACTCAAAACATTGAGACTCCACAGGTTGTTGAAGCGGTCTATAGCCTACGCTGATCTATGAATGGCCACTTGCTTGGAATCATTGAAGCGTGTCCATCCCTACATCAGCTGCTCAATTATATTACGCAATTGCCTGCGCGGGAAATTTGACTGGAATCAGATTGTCTGGCATAATATTCTCGCATGTATTTATTCGTGGAATGTAGGCCCCTATTGCTGCATGTATAACAAGGGGAATCGTAACAGCAATCGTAACAGCAATCGTAACAGCAAGCGTAACAGCAAGCGTAACAGCAAGCGTAACAGCAAGCGTAACAGCAATAATAGCAAACATAACAAGGGGAATCGCAACAGCAATCGTAATAGCAATAGCGGCAAACCTAGCGAATAAAGATGAACTAACTTTTATACGTTTAATGAACAGTCAGCACCGTCAATATGGCGCCACCTAGCCAATCGAAATGAACTAATTTTTTCCCTTTTTTCCTATATATGCCCTCATCCTCCCTTTCGTCTATTTTGCTCTTCCTCTCCTCCCTCCAATTTGCCTTCTTCCTCCCTTTCCTCCAATTGCCCTTACTCTCTCTTTCCTCCATTAGCTCTCTTCCTCCCCTTTCTCCATTTTCCCCTCACGCTCCCTATCCTCTATATGCTATCTTCCTCCATATCCTCCGTTAGAAGAACGAAAGCGAAACAAGTTGGGATATAAGTCAATCAATGCTCACACTCTTGTGGTGCCAGTCCAAGACCTTGATGAAAGAGGAGGACGACGCTGATGAAGCGGTGTTATCACAGTATCGTTAAACAGCAACACTGTCCGTCCGCACAGTGCCTAACTGGAGGAAAGGGAGGTTGGGGACAAATGGAGAAAAGAGAATTATATCGTATTAATAGACATAATATATTACTTAGACTGCTGAACGCCACGGCGGCGTCGATCTAAAACTGACGCAATGGCGGTCTCGTAACTATGGGTAAAGATCTGGAAGAAAGCCGCCGACTCGTTCGCTTCCCCTACGATGTTCGTTAATCTTGTAAAGCACCTAGCAGCCTCTCGATTAAAATTTTATAACAAAATTTAAAAAACTCTCAAACAGAGCCTACTACTGTTCATATAATTACTTACGAAGCTAGTTTATTAGTTCAATGAGCTAGATATATAAGTATTATGGCTACTTCTGGTCAGATTAGCAGGCGTTATTGCTTGGCTATTACAAATCGAGGATCCATAAAGTTTATGGCCCTGGGTATTAAATTTAGTAACTTATGGCTAGATTAGCAGAAGAGTCAAATCAGCATCAAGCCAATTTTGGATTCTTATTTTCATCGTGCGTGTCTTGATGTCTGTGTTCAGAACATGATTTCTCTAGGTTGTTCTGTGAGTGTCAACGGCAGCACTCGTGGTTTCTTACATCCTTCACATAAATTTTAGTGGAACTATAGGCAGTGTTTTAAGAGAGACAGAGCAGTTCTTTGAGATAATGTTGAGATGAAGCAGGCTTTTTGCACAACTACCAGTCCGCAACTAATCATAAGCATACAATTATTCGACTGCTTGATATAGCAACATAAAAGCACAATCAACATAACAACATAACAGCGCAATTCACACAAAGATTACATAGTAATGCAGATTCAACATTCAATCATAGCTACTACACTACTCATAACAACTACTGCAAATCATCAAAAAATTACTCTGGGTCCATATAGCCCTCGTTTCGATTCGATCCACGGACAGATCGATGTCAGATTCTCGCACAAAAGTGTCCTAAATTCAGAGGACCAATGCGAGAATTGGCTCTAACCTGGTGAATGATGGCTTCTGCCTCCATGCGCGTCATCTTAGATGGAGTATCGGGTATGGCTGAAGATTCTCACAGTCCTATGGCATAGCTTAACCGAGGCCGCACTCCGTATCAAACATTTCTTCGACTGAGCAGTCGGCTGCGGAAGAAAGGTCGAAACCCAAACCATATGGCTCGTCCATGACTTTCTCTACGGTTAAGCCGCCGCAATCTGCTAATTGTTCTATCAGCATCAGATCAGCAAGGATCTGCTGCCATTCCAAGAGACCGAAACTTCGCGGATCCGCTAACGTTGAACTCACCGCTGACGTCATTGCACTCCGATCGACTGAACAAACACTCACTGCCCACCCACAGCAGGCCTGCTCGTGTCACCATTTTGAGCGTTGAGCGTACTTTCCACTGAAGGCATTACCACAGAGAGAGCAAAATCGGGTCCGCTACATTATTATTTAGCAAATTTGTAATGTGTCATAGGTAATTCAAAATGTGAATCTGAAGCACGGATAGTCAGCCACAAGGTGAAGATGCACTTAGATTTTTAAATCCTTGAAAATAAAAAACAACTGCATACTACTGTAATTGGATTCCAAAATGCTCAACTATATGACTAATTTGGGAAGCAAAGACTGTAATTAATGCAGTGCACTCCAGCAGGATCAACAGTCAATCCATACAAACAATGAATTTTCAGTAATATCCTTGTACTTCATTTTGATGCTACCAGGGCTTAATTGAATGCATAGACATGATCTGTCACAGACCTAGAACTAAGTATGTTATCTGGTGACACACCAGAAGCTGAGTCAAGGCCTCCAGTTCTGGAACAACATTCGAGGCTGTCGTTGAGGATGGTGACACAGTGTTCGTTTGAAGAACACAATGGCATCGAGCTTCTTTCTTTAAATGCTGTGGATAGCCAAATATCTATGGGACAGCATCCTTTCTCCAAATCTCATATGAGAGCTATAGATTCGGAAACACAAAGATGCAAAAAATGCTCAGAGCAAATAAAGTCTGTTGATTTTGGCTGCCATTTCAGACACTTCATTGCAGCCAGTCACTTCTTTGTCAGCTCTACATCTTCAATGGAAATCTGGAAAAAAAGAAATAAGACCATTTATTTCTGCTATTACAATTAATTAAATTTGTAACACGTCCTTGGTTCACACAGAAATGCCAATACGAGGTGCATATAAGTCAGTTGCCAGGAAAAGATGCACTTATATTCCAAAAATCATAGAAGTCGAAGAAATATTTTGTGCCAGTTTCAGAGGGAAGAGAATATGTGCTATGAAGTCCAATTTATTCTTTGGGACAGAGGCAAGTTAAGAATGCATGCCAATATAATAACTCATCTGCATTGTTGCTCAATGCTCAGATAAATGAACATTAACTTGATAATTGAAGTGATATATAGCACAACTCAAGAAAATTATGTTAGGAGTTTGTAGTAATTGAATTCGTTCATTCATGCATTCTCACTGAAAATTTATACAACGTCCCATGAGGAACCCTATTCAGAACTGGCCTATTCTACGTACTCTGCACTAGCCAATATTATGCAAAAGTCATTGTGAATGAATATTTTACAGTCAGCAAAACAATGCATAATAAGCTAAAAGAGTCACCAGGGAGGTAAAAATATTTAGCAGTTTAACGACGCTGTGGCATAAAAAAGATGATTAGCGTCGCCCTCCTCTTTTATCCAGGCTTGGGACTGGCACTGTCAGGGTGCAAACAGTGGCCATACCTGGGAGGTGTGCGGTACTGAGGGCTCTGCAGATCAAACATGCCAATAAAAGGTTATTTTGCACTTTATACATATTGATGCTCCGGTTGTTGTAATCTGGTCGCAAAACCATAGTACATTTAAAAGCAATCGTGTCCGATTCACACAAACAATCATGAGAACAAACGCCGATTAAAACACGTGAATAAGACAGCATATCACCGTAAAAAATCGCTTACCTATGAAAATGGACATCAGAACTCTTGATTGGTGCAGTAAAACGCACAACAGGACGCCACCACCGTAAATTGTCTTACTTTCGTCGATAAAAATCTGCTAGTTTCGTTAACTATCCTATGCAACACAGAATTTTCTGCTAGGTGTATGGCGGTAACCGAAAAAAAGGAAACTTAGTCATAGAATAGGCAGTCTAAGAAATATATGATGTTTATGATCGTATTAAATAAGGGCCGTATAAATTGCGCCATCTAGCGAATGGACGTGAACTAATTATATCGTGTAAAAATTCACCGTATACATTGCACCGCCTAGCGAATGAACGTGAACTAGTAATATCGTGTAAATATACACCGCATACATAGCACTGCCTAGCGAATGGACGTGAACTGATCACATCGTGTTAATCGACACCGTATACATATCGCCACCTAGCGAATGGAAGTGAACTAATTATATTGTGTTAAAACGACATCGCATATTAAGGTATATCTGGCGTTACCCAGAGATTCGAAATGAACAAAAATTAAGGAATGGGAGGTTGAGGGCAACACCTCGCCTTCCTTTCCTCCATTTACTCTCTTCCTCCGTTTCATACTTTTTGCCCTCACATTCGCTTCCTTCGCTCCATTTGCCCTCACATTCGCCCTTCCACCATTCACACCATTTTGGTGATGGTCACCTAGTAGGGATTTTGCAGGTAAAAGACTACTTCCTAAAAATATAATAAGTTCTTACTTATTCTTATAGGCCCCTACGCACGCTTACGTAGGGACCTATAAGAACCATAGATCCACTCAGATATGTTCATTCGATGAAAGAATAACGCCCACCGAACAACCCGCCCTCCGATCAACCAACCCACCAATCAACCCACCCACCGATCAACCCACCCACCGATCAACACACCCACCGATCAACCCACCCACCGATCAACCCACCCACAGATCAACCCACCCACCGATACACCCACCCACCGATCAACCCACCCACCGATCAACTCACCCACCGATCAACCCACCCACAGATCGACCCACCCACAGATCAACCCACCCACCGATCAACCCACCCACAGATCAACCCACCGACCGATCAACCCACCCATAGATCAACCCACCCACAGATCAACCCACCCACAGATCAACCCACCCACAGATCAACCCACCCACCGATCAATCTACCCACCGATCAACCCACCCACAGATCAACCCACCCACAGATCAACCCACCCACGGATCAACCCACCCACCGATAATTCCACCCACCGATCAACCCACCCACCGATCAACCCACCCACAGATCAACTCACCCACAGATCAACCCAACCACCCACCGATTAACCCACCCACAGATCAACCCACCCACCGATCATCCCACCCACCGATCAATCCACCCACCGATCAACCCTCACTCCGATCAACCCACCCACCGATCAGCACACCCACCGATCAACCCACCTACCGATCAACCCACCTACAGATCAACCCACACACAGATCAACCCACCCACCGATCAACCCACCCACAGATCAACCCACCCACCGATCAACCCACCCACAGATCAACCCACCCACAGATCAACCCACCCACCGATCAACCCACCCACCGATCAACCCTCACTCCGATCAACCCACCCACCGATCAATCCACCCACCGATCAACCCACCCACCGATCAACCCTCACTCCGATCAACCCACCCACCAATCAACCCACCCACCGATCAACCCACTCACAGATCAACCCACCCACCGATCAACCCACCCACCGATCAACCCTCACTCCGATCAAAACCCACCCACCAATCAACCCACCCACCGATCAACCCTCACTCCGATCAACCCACCCCCGATCAACCCACCCACCAATCAACCCACCCACCGATCAATCCACCCACCGATCAACCCACCAACCGATCAACCCACACACCAATCAACCCACCCACCGATCAACCCACCCACCGATCAACCCTCACTCCGATCAACCCACCCACCGATCAACCCACCCACAGATCCAATCACCGATCAATATACCCACCGATCAACAACAACCCCACCGATCAACCCACTCACTAATCAACCCATCCATCGATCAACCCACCCACCGATCAACCCACCCACCGATCAACCCACCCACCGATCAACCCACCCACAGATCAACCCACCCACCGATGAACCCACCCACCGATCAACCCATCCATCAATCAACCCACCCACCGATCAAACCACCCACCGATCAACCCACCCACAGATCAACCCACCCACCGATCAACCCACCCACCGATCAACCCACCCACCGATCAACCCACCCACCGATCAACCCACCCACCAATCAACCCACCCACAGATCAACCCACCCACCGATCAACCCACCCACCGATCAACACACCCACCGATCAACCCACCCACAGATCAACCCACCCACCGATGAACCCACCCACCGATCAACCCATCCATCGATCAACCCACCCACAGATCCAATCACCGATCAATATACCCACCGAACAACAACAACCCCACCGATCAACCCACTCACTAATCAACCCATCCATCGATCAACCCACCCACCGATCAACCCACCCACCGATCAACCCACCCACAGATCAACCGACCCACCGATCAACCCACCCACCGATCAACCCACACACCAATCAACCCACCCACCGATCAACCCACCCACCGATCAACCCTCACTCCGATCAACCCACCCACCGATCAACCCACCCACAGATCCAATCACCGATCAATATACCCACCGATCAACAACAACCCCACCGATCAACCCACTCACTAATCAACCCATCCATCGATCAACCCACCCACCGATCAACCCACCCACCGATCAACCCACCCACCGATCAACCCACCCACAGATCAACCCACCCACCGATCAACCCACCCACCGATCAACCCACACACCAATCAACCCACCCACCGATCAACCCACCCACCGATCAACCCTCACTCCGATCAACCCACCCACCGATCAACCCACCCACAGATCCAATCACCGATCAATATACCCACCGATCAACAACAACCCCACCGATCAACCCACTCACTAATCAACCCATCCATCGATCAACCCACCCACCGATCAACCCACTCACCGATCAACCCACCCACCGATCAACCCACCCACAGATCAACCCACCCACCGATGAACCCACCCACCGATCAACCCATCCATCGATCAACCCACCCACCGATCAACCCACCCACCGATCAACCCACCCACAGATCAACCCACCCACCGATCAACCCATCCATTGATCAACCACCCACAGATCAACCCACCCACCGATCAACCCACCCACCGATCAACCCACCCACAGATCAACCCACCCACCGATCAACCCATCCATCGATCAACCCACCCACCGATCAACCCACCCACAGATCAACCCACCCACCGATCAACCCACCCACCGATCAACCCACCCACAGATCAACCCACCCACCGATCAACCCATCCATCGATCAACCCACCCACAGATCAACCCACCCACAGATCAACCCACCCACCGATCAACCCATCCATCGATCAACCCACCCAGAGATCAACCCACCCACCGATCAACCCACCCACAGATCAACCCACCCACAGATCAACCCACCCACCGATCAACCCACCCACAGATCAACCCACCCACCGATGAACCCATCCATTGATCAACCACCCACAGATCAACCCACCCACCGATCAACCCACCCACCGATCAACCCACCCACAGATCAACCCACCCACCGATCAACCCACCCACAGATCAACCCACCCACCGATCAACCCACCCACCGATCAACCCACCCACAGATCAACCCACCCACCGATCAACCCACCCACAGATCAACCCACCCACAGATCAACCCACCCACCGATCAACCTACTTTCTCGTCAAGCCACCCCCCCCTTCCGATTAACCCACCCACCGATAAACCCGCCCAACGATCATCCCACCCATAGATTAACCCACTCACCAATCAACCCACCTACAATTTAACCCACCTTCCGATCAATTCACCCACCGATAAACCCACCCACCAATAAACCCACCCAACGATCATCCCACCCATAGATTCACCCGCCGATCAACCCACCCTCTGATTAACCCACCCACCGATCAACTCACTTTCCTATCAACCCACATACCGATCAACCCACCCACCAATCAACCCACCCATTAATCAAACCACCCACACACCCCATCAACCCATTAATCAACGCACCCATACACCGATCAACCCACCCACCGATAGCCCGCCCACCGATCAACATACTAATCAACCCACCCGCGGATCAATCCATCGACCCACCGATCAACCTACCTTTGGATCAAGCCACCCATCGATCCACCAACTGATCAACCCACCAATCTATGCACTCACCCAATTGATCGAAATGTCCCGCGTCCCGAAAGGACCGTTCTGGGTCAATATAACGTTCCGCAATGGTGTTTCTATGATCAAGAAGATGCCACGTTAATGTACCAAACCTGACAGTAGAAAAAACATTCAGTGCCGAAGTTAGTCTCCTTGACACGTTCGGGCTTAGTTTTTCAGGATATCACTTTCAAAATGAGAAAATAAATAAGACATGTTCATTCTATGTGACCAACTCATTCGGGGTTCTCTATTTATAACGATAATTGCTGGCCTATACATTCTCCAATAAGTGTTAATAAGTTTAATATGTCTAATCGTTGGCCCTAATCATAATCGTTAACTCTGAACTTCTTAAAGTGCCACTCGAACCCAAGCGCATGGCACCGTTAGTTATCGTCAATTTAGAGGGGTTGTCCAAAAGAGTTGTCCGAATGAGGCACGAGTCTGGCTGCCTGAGGGTAAGGGGAGGTATACCAGCTGCTAAGGAGGATGTCGTTTAGAACTGGAAGATCAAATGAGGCAAGGAAAGGATTCTTGATGAGGTCTCACTTCAGTTCTGAGTGGAATGTTCGACAGATCATAGAAGAATCTGGGACAGATCCATAACGGTCACTGATTAACAAAGACAAATTCGAGAGGAAGGTCATCGTGCGTTTCAGAGGCATGGTGCAGTGTGGGATATACCTCGGCTGGAGTACTTGAGATGAGAAGTGACCGGAGTCGAGAAACATTGAGGCAGGACGTCACAGGAGGATGATCAGGTAGAACGAGTTGGCTGTATGGTAAAGAGTTCACGAGCACATTTGAACTTGCAGCAGGGAGTTGTAGATTGGTGATAGGACTTGGTTGTGGATTCACTAATTTTTAGCCAACTCAGTTGGGCTATTTTAGGACATGAGTGACATGATGCCGACCGGGTATTCTTGCAGTAGCCTGGACTAGTAAGCTTTGGTATGCCTTAAGTTGCAGTCGCTTGAGGTGTGTTCATTGAAGGTTTTGGTCCTATTTGCATCGTCGTCGTAGTGGTGCACTCTGCCATTATAAGACTCCAATTTTCAAAATGATCAACTTACGTGATCATGTGATATTTGCCGTCTTGAAATTAGAGTTTATAATTAAAAAACTTCAAATAGATGTCAATTAAAAAATCTTGAAATGGATTTCAGCTGGGTCATTGCTCAAGTATAACGCTAATTAGAATGAACCCAGCTTCCCAATGGAAGTTCAGTTAGATTGGACAAAATGTGGTGTACTGGAATGACAGAAGAGAGATGTGGTCACCCTAGAGCAAAACTAATAATACGTTGTGCTAAAAGGAAGCAACAGGAAACCGAATAATGCAACAAAGACGAATTACACGACATATTATTCGAATTACAGCGGATTCTCATCATTATAATTATATTTCTGAAACCCCGAATGCCAAATGTTGAATATAAAACAATTCGCGTAGTTCTCTATAAATCTTTTATTCGACATAGCGCCGATGAATTAGGTCGTAGTGTGGCTTTTGTGTGTGCTGAGTAATTTTCGAAGATTTACATACACACTACATTTAATCGAATGAAGATATCTATGCAGTGAAATATCAGATCTATGCAGACACGTGATACTCACAATTACCGGATGGTGATGGACTAGAATCACGCGGGAAGTTTCTCTCAGTCTCTCACGCGTAGAACAGATCAAATTCTCGCAATCCGTTCACATTATCCATGGAGTTCATCTGTAATCTTTCATGCTTTTTTAAAATCAGCCGAAACTATTAAACACTGTCTGGGCTAGAGTTTGCAGAGGCAGTGACGTACCGTAACTCAAAACTTCGAGACTCCACAGGCTGTATGAACGGCCTATACAACGAAGGCCCATCTGCCTGGAATCATTGAAGCGTGTCCATCCTGCATAGGCTTGTTTATTGGGAAACTGCGCGGGAAATTTGAGTTGACTCCGATTACCTCGCATATATATACTCACGCAAGTGTGCTCATATGTGTGCATGTTTGCATTTTAGTACGCATGTAAGTCTTTATGCATGTACCTGTGTATGTATGTATGTGTGTATAAGGGCTTGTATATGAATGTGTGCATTTGGCATTTGCTCTTGTATAAACGCTAATTTTTTGTAACCCAGAATTTTTGTGAAACCCTGAATGCCAAATGTTGAATATGAAACAAATTGCATAGTTCTCCATAATTCTTGCATTTGATATAGCGCCCATGCGTAAGATCGTGGACTCGTGCTATGGCTTTTGTGTGCTGAGGAGGTAAATGTTCGAAGATTTACATACACACTACATTTAATCGAATACAGATATTTATGCAGTGAAATATCAGATATATTATATATGCAGACACGTGATACTCACAATTCTATTGCCTGTTTGTTTGCGTGTATATAATGTACGTACGTCATGTCACATCCCGTCATCGTCGCTTCGCGACAGTTGACTACATGAATAGTAGAGTGATGTCCAATGCTTTCTGTCTCGTACGATGTTCATTAAGGGGCCGTTCACATATTATATAACGCTCAAGGGGTAGGGGGGTGGGTTTCGGTTTTGTTAGCGTTATATTGTGTAGGGTGGCGGGGGGGGGGGTAGGTTGAAGGTTTTGTTATATAACAAACTTTTTTCACCTTATGCTGTTTTGTCTGTTTGCCTGCTAATTGGAAATTCCATGTACCACGGACCTTCATTGTTTAATCGAAGTTCACAATACGTTGTGAACAAAAACTAGCACCATTAGCTGCCACCTGGCGAATTGATTTGACGTTCTTAGTTATTGTTTTATAAATCCAATTTTAACAATTTGCTGTTTACAATTTTAACAATTTCATGTGCATAGCTTTAAACGCTCTAAAATTCAATTCTGTGTGCTATTTTATTATTCTGATCTAAATTAAAATTAATTCACTTGAAATAATTATTTTGGTAGGTAGGTATCATCATGATGTTTGATTTCATTTTCTTTAGTAGGTGTAAATAGTTTGTTTGCTTAAATACCCAATTGCAGTTGTAGTACGCTCTCTGTATACATCACCCGCTATTAAATAGGTAGAGTTGTCCCGCGAAGTTATCGATAAATACCTGATAGTGCAATATTAAACCAATCCATTCTGTGTGGTACTGTAATCCTCATTTCTAGTGCAAAAGAGGAGGGAAACTAATATGGTGCTTTTAAATAGGATGTACGTCACTACCATGTATCATCATGCTGTATTAGTAGGCCTATATGTAGATACATGGTGACAATCATCGACTACCCAGTTAGTTACCGTAATTAATACAAGTGAATTTAGCGCCATTAAAAATCCGATTATTAAGATGCAGAGGTGCTTCATACATCCGATCTAATCATCATTGGCACGAGAGATTACACAATCATAAGGTAGCTTTTGTTACATAGCTAATTGGGCATATGCTGATGTTTACTCGAGTTCTTGAATTGGATAAAGGCAATTATCAGTTGAATCACTACTATTAAAGTGCTAACTAACATCGTATTGATATAAAAGTGTCAAATTGTGAAATACAATTATGTCGATTGTATGTCTTTTAATGTGCTTTTAGGTTGGGGTAGGGTAGGGGTGGGGGTAGCATATGTGTTATATAATATAGGGGTGGGGAGTAGAGCTCTGCGCCGACCTAAAAGTTTCGGCGGCGGTGCGTCTGTCATTTTTGGTCGGCGGCGGCCGGCGCGCCACCAACCCAAAAATTTCGGCGGCGCGGTGTAATCGGCGCAGTGTTTTATAAGTCTTAGCAAACTTGCATCAAAAGTTGTTCGGCAAGGTAACTTGCGTTTTAATTATATACATATTCTACATTATCTTTTCCTGTTGTCTCATCTCACATTTTTTTTCAAGAGAAACAATTATTCGCAGCGACTCAAAACAGACGTTTGCGAACAAACAGCTACAAGTAATAATTAGGCCTACATTTCCCTTATCAAAGCACACCGAGCACCAAAACGTGAGCAGAAAGCACTACCTTTCAGGATTTATGACCTGAAAGACTTCCACAGGAAACCTTTTTCATCATTCTTAATTACCATATACTAGTATTACAACCTAAGCTGCCCAGTCGCAATAGTAGTAGTCGTTGTAGCAATAGAAGCAGCAGAAGTAGTTGGTGGAGCAGAAGTAGTTGTAGTAGCAGAAGTAGTTGTAGTAGCAGAAGTAGTTGTAGTAGCAGAAGTAGTTGTAGTAGCAGAAGTAGTTGGAGTTGCAGAAGTAGTTGTAGTAGCAGAAGTAGTTGTAGTAACAGAAGTAGTTGTAGTAGCAGAAGTAGTTGTAGTAGCAGAAGTAGTTGTAGTAGCAGAAGTAGTTGGAGTAGCAGAAGTAGTTGTAATTGGTACTTACACATTTTCATAAACTTGTTTGTCATCCGCCATTATGATGTGTGAATAAGCCTACTTGAAATAATCCAGGCAGTCGATTACACGGCTAAGACGTAGCATGTATAGGGCACGTATAGTAGCACGCAAGCGAAATTATTATTGTCGTAAAACTTTTAGTGATCGCCCTAACACTGGCGGCTATGGCAGATTTCCTATGTATTGAGGAGTCGATGTCGATGGTTGGACAGCAGTGCAATTGCAATTTCCTACTGCCACCCAAGGCAGAGTGGATCATTATTATTTTGCTCAGGTGCTACAGCAGCAGCCGCTAATTGAATGGTTTTGAAAGTCCTCTGCAGAATCCTATGAAATGTATCTGTTTAAACTGCGTATGAAGAAAACCAGACTGTTGTGGCCTAAACGTAAGTGACCTGTGACCATAGTCTTTACGGACAACAAGAACATCGACTTGTGTGAAAACGCTTAGCGACTGTGCACAGACAACGGGACACATTATCCAGGGGTCAGTGACTGAACTTTACAAATGGAACTCTGAGTTGATATCTATAATGGAATAATGAATGGAACATATGAAAGAGGAAGACCACATAGGGAATGGCAGATGCCTTTGAAGAATGGGGTAGAACAAGTCTTCACAAGTTTAATGACGGTGTGGAGAGAAGTGGTTAGAAAGACATCAAACACAGGTCTACGGGCGATGAGTCCATGGTTGTTGATTGATTGAACATGTGCTAAGTTCACGAAGGTCACGGACAGACGGTATATGTGGGCATGTATATAACTATACGAATATATATGTGCGTATGTCAATGTGGATGTGTATATAGTGTATAATGTGTGTGTGCGTGCGTGTGTGTGAGTGTGAACAGTGAACACATCAGCGTGGGTTCAGCGGCGCGCCGGCAAATTGTCGGCGGCGGCGCGCCGAGCCCGAGAATGCGATGTTCTGCTGTACACTGGGGAGGTGTCACAGCTGCTGTTATATAACGTTGTTAGGGGTAGGTGTGGGTCTAAAATTGGGATTTTATGCATTATATAATATTTGAACGGCCCCTAGGCTTGTGCCATTTTAATTAAACCAATCCACGCCATTACATTGTCAAACCAGCAGGTTCTGGGTCTTCCACGACTTCGGTTTCATTCCATTATGCCCAACATCACACTTTTCTCAATACTGTCTTTAGGCTGTCTCACGATGTGGCGGATGCCCGAAGTACCGCAGTTTTCGGGATTTGATGTGGCCCAACAGTTTACTGTCAACTTTCATCATTTGATGCACTTGTTCGGTGGTCACCACTGTTGTCCATGGAATTCTGAACAGTTTCCTCATGCACTTGTTCTCAAATGCTTGTATGCGTTTCTCTTCTTTCTTTATTGTCCACGCCTCACAACCATACGTTGCTACTGGCCACGCCAAGGCCTTCATGAGTCGCAATTTGGTTTTAGTACTGACTGATTTATGCTTCCAGAGGCTTACCAACTTAAACATGACTGGCATTCCCCCAGCCAATCTTGATTTCACCTCAATCGCGCAGTCCCCGTCCTTCGTTACCCTGTTTCCCAAGTTTATAAACAAGTCCACCTGTTCCAGTTTGTATCAGTTCACCTTTATCAAAAGTGTACGTACATTGTACGTATACGTAGGTCTAATGTGTCTGTACGAGCGTATGTTTGAGTATGTGTTTGGGCGCATGCGTGCCTCGACGTCAGTTAAAATTTTGTTTTGTAGTAAGTATTTGTCAGGACAGATTCTGAGGGAAATTCACATAATGATGTGAGCTTAGAATTCTAGTAAAACGAACACGGAAGACCCCTGCAAAGGTGGAACCAATTTGACAATAGCCCCGCCCACTCTAAACACAGACTGATAGCCATTGGCAACAGTGACTCCTCCTCTGGATCCTCCAAGGAATACCCTATGACGTAAAACTGACGTATTTATGTATGTATGTATGTATGTATGTATGTTAGAGACCGATCGAAACCATGTTTTCATTTTCGGCCGAAAACGAAAATGCCACCGAAATTGATGCTTTGATGCTAACGTCTCCCCCAGTTCCGAAACAAGTCCCTGTTCCTTTGCTTGCTACGCTCTATGAATGGTCGAACTACTTCGGTCTCTTGCTCTCGTTCAGAAGGCAATCCAGTCTCCGGCTGTTCTATAGCTTCTTGTTTTTGCTCAGAGAATGTAACCTCTGGCTTTCCTACGACTTATTCCCATTCGCCTGCTATCTTCTATGGCACAGTCGCAGGTTATCCATGTGAGCTACGAAAATTCTTGCTCTATATGCGATTTCTACAACAGAAAATTCACTGCTCCTCGGATTCAGGTACCATACCCAATGACCTTGGGTGAAACGGAGTTTCCGTATACTCAAATCGTATCGACACCTGAATGAGAGGCAACGGGCTAGATAGAGCTGTGACGTAATAAACAGAAACAGAGACAGAAGGTGTGACAGAGCAGTGACGTAGCAAGCACAAAGAGAGGCAGCATAATAGACAGAGCCGTGACGTATCAAACTAAAAAGGAGCAAGGAGGCTAGATAGAGCAATGACGCAATGATTAGAAAGTGAGACTGAAGGTTTGACAGAGCAGTGACGTAATGCCAGAATGAGAGGAAGAATGGTAGGTAGAGCTGTGACATAACAAACAGTAAGAGAGACACCGGAAATAGACCAGTGACGTAATAAACAGAAAGAGAGAAAGCAAAGATAGACAGAGCAGTGAAGTAGTGAAGTAATAAATTAAAAGAGAGACAGGAGGCCTGACAGAGCAGTGACGTAATAAAAAGAAAGAGAGGCAGCAGGTTAGACAGAGCAGTGACGTAACAAACAGAAGAAGATCGGCGGGAATAGACCAGTAACAGAGCATTGACGTAATAAACAGAAATGAGGCAGCGGGAAGAATTAAAAGAGCAGTGACGTGACAAACGGATAGAGAGGCAGCGGGGAGATGGAGCAGTGACGTAATAAACAAAAATAGTTATAGAGTTATTAGTGGAAGCAGAGCTAATATAAAATTCGTGGTGCCACAGTGATCAGACAGGAGGCAAATAAGGAGGGACCCAGTAGAGTGGTTCTTTCGAACCCCAAATTGATGGGAAGGGAGCATCCAAATAAGAAATGTTGCGTTGCGATCGGGCGATAGTTAGCTGGATCGTGCATACTTTGGTCCAGACCCTCTCGCCCTAAAGTCGGGCGTAGAATAGTCTGCTTATGCCAAATCGGCAACTGAACCCCATGAATAGATGGCCAAGATGATGAACAGGTAATTGGAAGACGAAAGAGAGGAGGAAAGATTGCATGACATAATTGATCGATGAACTTAAATTGCTGAATTGCATCATAAGTGTAGAATGTAAATGAGAATTTTGTGGGATGACAATGATAATAATAATTGGCTAGTAGAGCAGTGACGTAACTAACAGAAAAAGAAACAGCAGGGTAGACAGAGCAGTGGCGTGATAAGCAGAAAAAGAGGTATACTAGGTCAGACAGAGCGTCGTAATAAAGAGAATTAGAGGCAGCAGGCTAGATAGAGCTGTGACGTAACAAACAAAGCAGAGACAGAATGTGTGACAGAGCAATGACGTAATAGACAGATACGGAGGGAGCAGGTTAGACAGAGCAGTGATGTTATTAAAAGAAAGAGAGGCAGCAAACTGGACAGAACAGTGACTAATAAACAGAAAAGAGGGAGAAGATTAGATGTGACGTAGCAAACAAAAGGATATCGGCCTGGATAGACCAGTTACAGAGCAGTGGCGTAACAAACAGAAAGAGAGGCAGCAGACTAGATAGAGCTGTGACGTAACAAACAGAAAGAGAGGCAGCAGGTTAGACAGAACAGTGACGTAATAAACAGAAATGAAGCAGCAGGCTAGACAGAGCTGTGACAGAGCTGTGACGTAAAAACAGAATGAGAGACAGCAGGTTAGACAGAGCAGTGACGTAATAAACAGAAAGAGAAGCAACAGGTTAGACAGAGCAGTGACATAATAAAAAGAAAGATAGACAGAAGGTTAGACAGAGCAGTGACGAAACAAACAGAAGGAGAAGCAGCAAGCTAGACACAGCATTTATTATTATTATTATTATTATTATTATTATTATTATTATTATTTACCGGAGGTAAATACTGATACCTCGGGTAGGTAAAACTAATTTCCGGAGAGAGACATAATGGTTTCTGGATCGGCTTATCTATCTTCAAGATCTGGCTGCACAAACGAGCCACGAAACGATGTTAAGTCGAGATATGATGATGCTACGTCTCTTTATCCCATAGCCTATTATTATTATTATTATTATTATTATTATTATTATTATTATTATTATTACTATTATTATTATTACCAGTATTATTATTATCAGTATTACGTTGAGCAGTAGTATCATAATTACAATTATATTTATTATTATTTGGTTATTATTATTATTATTATTATTATTATTATTATTATTATTATACATATATGTTTCACATCATGCTGTTATCGCCCATGTGGGCGAGCTATGTGAGTGTTGGCAATGTCCCGAAGAGGCAGGCGGCGTTCCCACGCTGAAGAACAACTGAGATATGTTGGAACAGAAATGACGTCTCCATTGGATCGTGGGTTGCAGCACTCGTTCGACTGCCCAACTCTGAGATGAACTGCAGTCCTTCACTGCTCCACGCGCCGCCGGATTCCAAGGAGAGGGCTACGAAGTCGTGGGTGTTGGTTATGGTGGAATACTTGACCCTCTTCGTCTTAGCTGCGCGTTCGGCTGCCTAGCCAGCTCTGACAGACGTGTCGACAAGATGGGACTTGGTGTAGGTGTCCGTCCGGTTGCTTTCTATCTTCTCTTAGCAAGCCGAGAGGTTCCTTTAGCGCTGGAATCTTCACTCTGCCAAGAGCTCTCCAGATGACGTCGTTCAACATGCTATGTCGTTGATGTTTTCCGCTGCCTCTTCTGCAAATTAGTCCATGGAGCCCTTTTGCGTCGACGCTCTCTCGACATTGGTGACACAAATGTGGCTCGCAGAGCGTCGTTCCTAGCCTCAACCCGGCTGTCATTCTTACATCCTCGTTTGAGAGGCGCAGGTCTATGGCAGTCACAGGGGGGCGCTGGCATCCAGTCTCCAGAATGAGGTGCTCGTGAGGCCAGCAGGCGAGCACGGTCACATGGATTGTTATTGGACTCCAGCAGACCTTTCCATGCCTTGTCTGTGAATCGGAGGTCCAATTCTTTCCGGCGATGACTCGCTGCTCTTGTTGGTGGTTCTGCATCTGTCAGGGTCTTCCAAGCGTTGAGTGCTGAACTCGCAAGTTCATATGGCTCCTCAGCAGACTCTGTTGGTAGGATGCATGCCTGGAGTTCGCTTGTACCAGCAGCAGAAGCCAGAAAGGCAGAAAGTGCCAGCGTATTATTATTATTATTATTATTATTATTATTATTATTATTATTATTATTATTGTTATTATTATTATTACTATAGTAATATTTTTGCTGCTTGGTTATTGTTATTCAGTAATCAATCACGCAATGAAACGTAGGCCTAATCCAAAGCGTTTCCTTCAAGATTTCTACTCAGAGGCGCTCCCGGTTCAACTAAAGCCTTGCAATATAGAATGATCTAAGCAGCAGTGGCGTAGCGAGGGGGCGAGGGGGCGAACCGCCCCAGGCGGCACTTGTCCTAAGGGCGGCATTTTCTGGAAAAATAAATAAAAAAGTATTTTTTATAACCTGCGCTCTTCAAGATTCTTGCTGCTCTTGTCTAAACCTAAAGCTGTTTTGCTATTCCTTGACTTAAAACTAACATATACGATATACCGAAGGACCATCGAATGGCACCTAGTGTCAATAGACACGCTGCAAAATGGCAATGCCGCCCGTGTCTATCTTGCCATGACTTTCGCACCAATAAAATGAAATAAAATTTGCAATTATGATAATGCGAAAATTTTTAGATTGATGAAAAATCATTCTCTCCTAAGTAAAAAGTTGGGTTAATTAAGGACAATCTCTGCTTAAATATAAATTTCATCTATGAAAAAACTTGCAAAATGCATCATGTATTGATGCAAATAAAGTTTTATGAAACAGAAATTTGAGTAATGAAAGACGTTTTTGCCTGCTTTGAGCGATGAAAAAATTAACGCAAAGTTGGATTCACAATCGAAATATAACTTAAATAAAAGTTGGATTTATCAAAAAATCTTTCTTAATTAGAATCTGAGTTGATAAAAGAGTTATTGCCTAAACAGAAATTGGATTTTCAAAACTAAAACTAATTAAAATAAACTAATTAAAACCTACTTAAGACCTACAATTAGAGAATCGCTACATTCCAATTTAACAGTTCTTTCAGTTGAACGCTCTTTGACTAGCACAATTAACTTTGACAAGGTTATTAGTCATTTTTTACAGGGAAAGCAGAAAGTAAATTTTTAAATTGTAAGAGTTGACAGATATAATGAAAGTAAGAGACCGTACCATATTCGTAATCCGTATGATAAGTTCTTTCATTCACTCATTACGAAAATTTATATAGCGCCCCTTCAAGGTTACTACTCAGGAGCGCTCCAATTAGTCAAAGTTATCAGTTACTAATCTATTCTAAGTACCATACTTACTATGGTCTCATTATGATTAAATTATTGTTTAGGCCTAAGACTTTCTTTTCAATACGTATAGAGTAAGAATAGGCCCCATGATTTGTATTGTTTTATTTTAATTTTATGGGGACTTTTTATAATTTTCGATCTAGCCTACAAGACGTTTAGTAACTTTATTGTGAGGCTTGCTTTATTTGTTTGTTTTATAACTGGTTAATTTCTTAATTAATACAATCTTATTCTATTTTCATATCTTTTATATCTGATGATAATGCATTTTAATTAGTCAAAGGACATACAGCTTTAATGTCGACAGTGCATGCTGAGGCTGTTACTAACTTTGGGCCCTATAATTATTTGAATACTGAGTTGAATAATCATAATGTATATAAGAGCTTAATGAAGGCATTCAAAACAGGCGCCCAATGCCTATCGCCTTGTGCATATCTCGGAGTACGCCTATATTATACAAGAACGAAGTGATGGAAAAATAAGCAGAGGCGCATTTGTACATTCGCCCCAGGCGGCGCTCTGACTCGCTACCCCACTGCTACGCAGTTCTATCATTTGTGCTGTAATGCATTCAAAATCTGGAGCTTTTAGCAGTTTAAGTATGAGACATCAATGCACTAAAGCAATTGTCTTGTTCAGTGTCTTTTCAAGCTTTTTATTAACTACTTTTCAAATGAATGTGTATATACATGTATATAAACCTATTGCATTTATTCAAAAATTTCTATAGCACAACCCCCAGTGCTACACCAACAGAGGCGCTTCCTGCTGCAATAAAAGACTCAGGGTAGGTAAGGTTATCTGTGAGCAATGAAAGGATGCAGAGGGGCCCCAGCTTGAACCAATGACTGAAAAGGAGCAAGTCATGGGAGGAAGTTGATTCCCGTAGAATGGGGCCGTTAAAGGCAGAAGCACGAGGATTTTGCCACGGCCTGATAAATACGTGCATAAGCGGCCTACATGTATATATTAATATAATTATGGGCATATTATTATACATATACGCCTATATATATATAAATTATATATAGGTCTATCAAATGTATTTCAGGCAGGGCCCTACCGAGCTATAAGTGCGCCCTGTGCCTAGCATCAATCTGCATGGCGCCCCCGACATTTTGAAAATTGTGCATTTTAAGGAATCAGTCCTTCCATCCTGAAATTTGCGCCCTTTCCATATTTGTGCCTTGGATCACAGCCCCGCTGGTCTCCCCTTGGTACGGCCCTGAACCATGCTCCGAGCAGTAATAGAAGACGTCCGACGATGAGTTTGTTATGAATATGAAGATAATAGCATGTTATAATTGTCTGCTTTACTTTTGCATTATTCAACATAGTGTTGAAAAAGCTGGGTTTAGATTACTAAACTTCATCATATGCACTGTGTATATGAACAGGGTTTTAGTGAATTCGTGTTGTTAGCGTAAGTATTAGAGGAGGTGCGTAAATCTATGCGACTTTGTATGGCACGCCGGTATGCGTACCGATAGTTCATCGTAAAACTTGAATATGTTGATATAGCGGAATGAGGATACTTTTTATTGAAAACGCGGATGTTATAGGCCATTAAGCTTGAAGTTGTGGTTACCTGACTAGTCAATATAAATTACATTTGGATAATAGTTGGTGCTATCCCATAAACCACCCCATGTAAGACATGTTAGGCCCATATATTTTGACAGAATTCTCATACATGCTTCACATGTCGTATTATGGGCCCAAATTGTAGGATATTTGAAGTTCACACTATGAGAAAACTGTGGCACATTTTTCATATGCCCCACACAAGTCAATTTATTATGATTAGACTTTGCTGTTATGTCCTTTTGTGCAAGATTCATTTTGTGTAGGTGTGTATACGACAGGCAGATAACGATAATACTAATGACATTGCTGTTAGGACATGCAGAAGAATAATGGCCACCACTTTTTTAGCCGCTCTTTGTGTCTGATCGAACTATTTTTACAGCGCCGTCATCACAAGGCACTGGACATCGGTTGATGATCAGTTGAGTGAAGTCTTTGTCAAGAGTAAATTATTTGGAGCATCCTTGTCAAAAAATCAGGTAGCCAAAAATCTGGAACAGCAACAAAGGGTGTGAAATGTTAGCAGCTTTATGTTCGTAAGTTAGGTATGTAAAGGCTAATAGATGGTCTTATTTTTATCGTCTGAAATCAATATATTCACATTATTGGAGAGCACTTTATGTGTGAGGTTATTATTATTGCTATTATTATTATGTTCATTTATTGAACAGGCTGGCAAACCGCAGCAAGTTACATACATCAGAACACATGTAAATAAACAGTGAAAGATAAAGTGAGTGAAATTACAAACTTTGATAATGTTAAGGCATACTTTAGTTGATGCAAGAATATTAAGGTCCATGAGCACTTGTGTCATAAACAGGGAGCATGTGTGACAACGCCTCTCCTCTCTGAAACAGTTAATTTGTGCAGATCTTGGGCAAGTCTTTCACGCATAGTTGCCGTGTGCCATTTATTTGATGCTATGGCCTTAGAATGTTATGCCTATTAAGTACAGAAATATTCGTAATAATTCTATTTTTGGTTTTGTGCCTCGGGTTAATTTTTAACGGGTGGACTTTTTACAGGTCGGCGCTTGAGGTTGACTGATGAGTAAAAGACAGATGTCGGCCAGATCTTGGATCGTCCGTGCCTTAGTAGCTGCTGCTGCCTATTTTCTTATTCTTCAGTCAGTAAATGGAGCTGCAATCAGACATAGACGAAGAAAGGGCAGTGACTCAGACGACACTTCGGCAAATTCCACTGTCTCTATAAAACCATTTGGAGTCGATGTCCTCCCATCAAATGACCAAACAGCTGTTAAACAGGTGCCTCAAAGAAATGCCGTCATCACTCAGGAGGGTAACAAGACCGAATCGGGGTTGCAGATGGAGGCTGCAGGAATTAAAATTGATGATGCAAAGATCAAAGGTAAACTTGAAAGGGACCAGAAAAAAGACAATAATATATTGATGGATCCTGATTCAAATGAACAGCTTGGGGCTGGTGATGGTCTGGGTGAGGCAGAGGGTATTCTGAGTGATGCGGTTAAGGATAAGTCTTGGACCAGTTTGAACAAAAGCCGAAGCCAGAGCGAGAGGTTAGCGGAAAAAGAGCCTTTGATTTTACGACACAAGCCGGATGAAAATGAAGTCAAGAATCATCTGACTGAAATGGTGAGACGTGTTCGTTTATTAACCATTTGATGTGGAATAGATATTACATGTGCTTTATTGTGGTAATGTAGGTGGTAGAGGTCACACCATTACATCAGAAGTTTGATTCCAGAGTGGCATGAGCTTCAACTCAAAGCCATGATATTATTTTTGGTCAAACCTTAGCTTCTACAAACTTGTAACTAATTTTTCCGCTGTATTTCATGTGTCAATGCGATGCACTCAGCATTTACCCGATACTTGAAAAGGTGCATGTATTTGCAAATGATTTCACAAATAACGATTAAATGTTTTTAATTGACCCAGCAATTATTATTTAAGAATTTGTTATATTTGACTGGTCGGATCGTTTACTAAGATTGCTCGCCATGCTGTGCCGAGGTCTTCACTCTTGCCTCTGAAGATGGACGATCTACAGCCTCCAGACCACATCGATGGTGTACGGATGGAACATGATGGGCACCTGAATCGCGACTATAAGAAGGAAATCTTGCTTGGGAATCATGAGGAGTTTGAATGGGAAAGTGAATCAAAGCTTGTCAATCGATTGAAAGATATCTTCCAGAAGTAGGTAGCAGCAGCTACACTGTTTTGATATTGCTCCTGCCTATCTTGGCAATTCATTGGTTTTGTCAGATCCTTAAGTATGCTAACTAGGGAGCTAACTTGAGAGAAAAAAGCCAACTGAGGTATATGTGCAAAACCCAGTTAACAAGCCAACCCATGGAGTTTTTTTAATGGCTTTTAGGCAATAAGCTTAAATATGTTGTGAACTGGGTTTGATTTGTGAAATTTTATATCTGTTTCTTGAAATGTAAGATCTGAACTTACAATATGTTCAAAGTGCAAATAGTTTCTGAGGGTGTTGAGGCATAAAGCAGCTTAAATTGTTTCCAGCTGGGGCTTGTAAGGCAGCAGGATCCTCCAGTATGGTTTGGGCATAGTTCCTGGCTGCCTGTATTTTGGAGCATGCCTACTCCAGATTTCTGTCAAATATTATAAGGGTTATTTGTGTGTATGGTTGTCGTGTGATGAACTTTCCTAAACTAGTGGCCCACTCTCCATCAGCGGCAGAGGATCAAATGCTTTAGGGCATACCCGAGTAGACAATTTCCACCGAGTACCAAATCCGAGTATTTGGATGCACTATTTGCTGGATACGGGCATGAACCGAATAGTAGTGGCAACTCTGGCCCGAATGGTACCATCTGCAGGCAAAGCTTACAATTTTCAATTTTCATCACTTAAGCCGTTTTGTGTAATGAAAAATTAGCAAAATAAATGTTTGTGCCTGTTATAACTGCCAATATGGCTTTAAGTTTTTTATTTTTGTTTTCAGATTGTTAAATGTATATATAAACATAAATGAATAAAAAAAATTATTTTTAACTATTTGTGTGTAATATTTGCCGAGGCAAATACTTCCGAATTGTCCTGAAAAACGGCCGAGGCGAATGTCTTAGGCGATTTTCGGTTATACCCTAAAATGCTTGGTATTTAATATAATACAATACAATGCAAAGTCTGAATTTGATAAATTGCTCTTCTTTCAACATTTTTGACTCAGAATTGCGCGCACGTCTCGGCGACGCAACAGCAGTTGCACTGCAGAGCAATTGTGTGCGAAGGACTTGCTCAAGGTCCCTACACAGTGACTCCTCGGACAGGGGTCGAACCAGCACTCTCAGCGTACACTGAGCTTTGCGGGCCAACCACTCTAACCAATCATCCACCATGCCACATGACCAGTAGTAAGCTACAGCCAATGGATACGAATGCATACAGCATTAGTGCAGTTTTATGATAGTGTAGTTAGTGGTTAAAGCATTGGACTGTCAATTGAGAGGTCGGGGGGATACAAATTTTGTTTGAGATTTCTGCTCCTACTTCACCCATTAGCCATCTCAGTTGTGACAAGTGCACTATTATACGCTACCGGTGAGAAGGTCAGACAGCGAGGGAGATGATTAGCCGTCCACCCTCATGTGCCTAATCTAACAAAAATAGCACTTCATGCTTATGGCTGCCTCACGTGTAGCTTAAAGAACTCTTCTTCTTCATCTTCTGTTGCGCGCTGGTAGCCAGTGACGAGACCTTAGTCTGAACTAGTTTGACCTGATCACCTGTCTTTATAAATTGTCTGGCTACATCATTGTAGAGCGGCTGTGTTTGTGACATAATGTCCTGGTGCATATAACACATTGTCCTAGTGTATCTGACAAAATGACCTTTTGTATCTGACATATTGTCCTAGTGCCTCTGACAAAATGACCTTTTGTATCTGACATATTGTCCTAGTGCCTCTGACAAAATGACCTTTTGTATCTGACATATTGTCCTAGTGCCTCTGACAAAATGACCTTTTGTATCTGACATATTGTCCTAGTGCCTCTGACAAAATGACCTTGTGTATCTGACATATTGTCCTAGTGCCTCTGACAAAATGACCTTTTGTATCTGACATATTGTCCTAGTGCCTCTGACAAAATGACCTTTTGTATCTGACATATTGTCCTTGTGCCTCTGACAAAATGACCTTGTGTATCTGACATATTGTCCTAGTGCCTCTGACAAAATGACCTTTTGTGTCTGACATATTGTCCTAGTGCCTCGACAAAATGACCTTTTGTATCTGACATATTGTCCTAGTGCCTCTGACAAAATGACCTTTTGTTTCTGACATATTGTCCTAGTGCCTCTGACAAAATGACCTTTTGTATCTGACATATTGTCCTAGTGCCTCGACAAAATGACCTTTTGTATCTGACATATTGTCCTAGTGCCTCTGACAAAATGACCTTTTGTATCTGACATATTGTCCTTGTGCCTCTGACAAAATGACCTTTTGTATCTGACATATTGTCCTAGTGCATCTGACAAAATGACCTTTTGTGTCTGACATATTGTCCTAGTGCCTCTGACAAAATGACCTTTTGTATCTGACATATTGTCCTAGTGCCTCTGACAAAATGACCTTTTGTTTCTGACATATTGTCCTAGTGCCTCTGACAAAATGACCTTGTGTATCTGACATATTGTCCTAGTGCCTCGACAAAATGACCTTTTGTATCTGACATATTGTCCTAGTGCCTCTGACAAAATGACCTTTTGTTTCTGACATATTGTCCTAGTGCCTCTGACAAAATGACCTTTTGTATCTGACATATTGTCCTAGTGCCTCGACAAAATGACCTTTTGTATCTGACATATTGTCCTAGTGCCTCTGACAAAATGACCTTTTGTATCTGACATATTGTCCTAATGTATCTGACAAAATGCCCAGGTGTGTCTAACAAATTATCCTGGTATATCTGGCAAAAAACCTGGTATATCTAATGTATTTCTGACAAAGTGCCCTGGTATATCTAGCATATTGTCCTGGTGCATCTGACAAACTGCTCTGGTGCATTGGACTGGTATATCAGATAAACTGTCCTGGTGTATCTACCAAAATGCCCTGGTATTTGTGCAAAAATGCTCATATGTAACTGACAAAATGCCCTGGTTTATCTGACAAAAAGTCCTGTTGTATCTTACAAGATATCCTGAGGTATCTGACAACATGTCCTATTGTATTTGACAAAATGTCCTGGCGTATCTGACAAAATGCCGTGATGTTTCTGACGAGATTCCCTGGTTCTTCTGACATAATGTCCTGGTGTATCTGACAAAATGTCCTGGTGTATTCAAAATGTCCTGGTGTATGTGATAAAGAAATGTCCTGCTGTATCTGACAAAATGCCCTTTGTGTATATGACAAAATGTCCTGTTGTTATTGACGAAATGCCCTGTTACATGTAAGAACAAGCTCATGTGTCTGAGAAAATGTCCAGAGCCTATCTTACAGCAGCTCACAGCTGTATATGAGAAAATGCCCAGGTAGCTGTGTCGTATCTGTGACGTAGCTGTGTCATATCAGTGACATAGCTGTGTCGTATCTGTGACATAGCTGTGTCATATCAGTGACGTAGCTGTGTCGTAGGTGTGATGTAGCTGTGTCGTATCTGACGTAGCTGTGTTGTACAGAGTCGTATCTGACTTATTCTGAGAAAATGTCCAGGTGTATGCGATGTGATCCCAGCTGAGTGCACCTCTGAGTAGGTTTCTTGAAGGGGCACTATATAAATTTTCGGAATGAATGAATGAATGAAAGGTATATCAGACAAGATATCTATGCGTAATATGTGTATCTCGCACGCTGCCCATTGGTAATTTGTTTGGTGGCAAGTAATCTTGTGTGGAGTCAATAATGAGTGCAAACCTGAGAAGAAATCTGGTGAACCTATTTCTGTGTATTATGAAGCACACGTTTGCAAAAAGGAAATTATATTGCTGAAGGATTATTACTGGTTTTCTTCATAATCTTTTTTTCTTAGCAACAAATTTCAATGTTCCTTTAGTTCCTTAGCACTTTAACGTTGAGAGCGTACTAAACACAACCGAGAAACAAATGTTAAGGCTAATTGGGGGACATTGAATCATTTGTTTCACTTTGTCAAACTTTTGCTGAAAATCTAAGGGTTTTTCATGAATTAAGATGATGTGTTCCAGTGACTGTGAATGGCGAAGTGACTGATCCAATGGAATTCAATTTGTAGATTTATAGTTAGGAGTGTGTTGTTGTAGAGCAGACACCAATAAAGATGACTTTCTAGAGCTTGATGAGCTAAAGGATTGGATTATGCTCAATGTGAGGATTCATCTGAATGAAGCCATCCAGGATAATAGAAGAGTTTTCACACATCTTGACACAAATAATGATGGTATTGTTTCATTTATTTATTTTCTATTATTGTTATTGCAAAAGTTTGTAATATGCTTGGCTTGCATAGTCACAAGGCAATATTCATTCATTTTTCGTTACAAGGTTTTATATGGCACCCTTAAGATTATCTACTCAGGAGTGTTACAGACCCAGCCCTGGCTAAGAAGGACAGTCTTGAAGGTTGTAATGTAATGTAATTGAACATTTATGTAGTGCTTCTTCAAGATTTAACTCTGTGCTAGCTTATATGATGTTATATGTCATTGCAAACGAATATATTATATTGATCAGTTAGCAAAACTATGCACAGTGAAAGAGTCGCAAGTGGTAGGCCTTCGCTGGTTTGTGTTAAATGTGATATAATGTGCAATTCATTTCTTCTTTCAGTGAAGTTAACATATTGTTGTTTGTATCATTGGATGCAAATCAAGACAAATATGGTCAAAACCCAATGGTCATATTGACAGATATTGAGTCTAGGTAGGGGCATTGCCTTGGGACTTGTTGCTCCACCATGGGCTGTGGCTTTGGTTGTTTGCGACTTTGTAGGTTCATGGTGTCAGGCAGTCTCGTCTTCAAAATTTGAATGGTTCTGGATGCCTTACTCTTTATTTCTGGCTAAGAACCTGTTGGGGATACATGCGCTGTTTGTGATGTTGTCCTGATATATATTATTCTGCTCCCTCCCACCAACTGTAGCTTTGCTCAACTCTTTGCTCCTCTTCCACAGGAGCTTATCCATGAGCATGTCCTGCTGTTATGGGCTTCCATTAGATTGCTGCCTCGTAAACATTAACAATATGCCTATATTTTATAGGTTGCTAAAATCTCTCTGTTTTAGGTATGGCTGGATTGAGAGCACCTCTTGGGATTGAGGACACCTCTTGGTTGGCTCCTTGAGGGGCACTATTTAAATTCCTGGAATGAATGAATGAATGTTCTTAGACTACTTTAGTTGCGTGATGTAATAGCATTAAATGGGTCTTGAACGACATGACTTTCAGCTGGTTTACTCATGGAGAAAAACCCCGAATAGAAAGACTCTTCGTTTAGTAATGGAATTACACTAGAGCTGGACTTAACTGCTACTGAATATAATGCCTGTTTTCCATAAGTCACAGATTAACTTCTTTCTATAAGTCACAGATTAACTTCATTAACCCCATTTATTCTGTCGTTCCATGTTACCCTTACTATGCATGGATAGATCTGTAATCTTTCTGTGTAAATACACTTACTGCAGTTAGCTTGCTGTTCACATAAAAATTTGAATTGTTCATATTCTTCAAAGTATAATGATGCCCACAGAATGACCTTGAAGGCGAGACTCCACAATCACAACTCTTAGAGTTTGAGCCATTTATTGTTTTGTTGCTTTGTAGGGTTTGTGACATGGAAAGAGTTCTTCATTCACTTTCTGCTGGCCAAAGGGTATGACCCGGATGCTGCCCAACAACATTTAGAGGACTATGACACTGTTTCTCTTGATCCAGATGGTAGGACAATATTTCACAGTTCTAATACACTGGGTTAGGCATTGGAGTTCATATTGCTCAGGTTTCAGTGAGTTGAATATGGATATTGTAAAAATTAAAACACCTGATTGTTTTATAGTCTTTGTTTGAAAACTAACACCTGCATGTCTAAAGGGATGATTTATTTTGGCCTGCTGTTAGAATATGTTTATGCCACTGGAATGTAATAGACAAATTTATGAATTAAATGAGAATATTTCATAGTGTGAGTTATGATGGACCCTTGTATTTTCTGTGGCACACTGGTTATACATCAATAATAAAGCCTTATTTTGTAGCAACTGTATTATGGATATTAATTGAACAATTGACATGTGAGCCCCAAAGCAAATCAAAGGTGTTGAAAGGAAACAATTTAAGGATTATTCCATTTTCAGTTGTTTTTAATTAAATGTGATCACACAGTATCAGGTATGTTTTGAAATTGTTTTCAATGGGTTTTGAAATTGTTTTCAATTATTTATTTTGGGGAGGGTTTAAACTCATAAAACTCCCCTACATACTCCCATGATGCGAATAGTTTCCAGAAATTATTCTATTGGAGTCAAAAGATGCAAGCAGTGAACATCTCCAAAACTGAAGTAATGTCTCTTCCAATACTTACTTAGTACTTAGTCCTTCCTGTGTAGGTCTACACATCGGGCAACGCACTTCCTCCATTTGTCTCTATCCAAAGCCAGTGTCTCAGCTCTTCCAATAGATGAAACAAAATCTTCACCATCTATGATACTAAGTCACCCCTTGAAAATTGCCCCTCCCATTTTGAGCTGATAACTGTTGCGTTGATCTTGAAATTCAGATGCAAATTTTTTTTTTTAAATTCGTATTGCTGGAGTGTTCCATTTGCGAGTTTTTAGTGGAACTTCAAGGAAACAAATGAAAGGACAAACTTTGAGAACTACTAGTGTGGAATAGCACTGATTTTGGAATGATTATGTAATTAGTGAATGATTGTGTGATTAGTGAATGACTGTGATGAGTAAATGATGATGTGATTAGTGAATGACTATGTGATTGGTGAATGATTGTGATTAGTAAATGATGATGTGATGTGATTAGTGAATGACTATGCGATTAGTGAATGATTATGTGATTAGTGAATGATTATGTGATTAGTGAATGATTATGTGATTAGTGATCCTTTTCTTCCATTAACTGATCCAGCTAGTGCTGAATTGCTTGTGATTGATTTTTGTCTGGATTCGGCCAATCATTCAACTGGTATAAGTTACGATTGGCCGTTTATTGACTTTCAACGTGATCAGTTTAGTTATTGATTGGTGAAGAGCTAGTACGAATGAATGGAAGTCACTTCTTCATATATGCTCTAACACTGGCATATCTGTCATTCTTTGATGGTATTAGGCTATTATATTTTGTTGCTCCTCAGAGACTGTTTCAGAATATATAATCTTTCGGAGCATATTTATTCTGAAGATATTCACCAGGGGAGAATCTTTTCCAGAACAGAGGCCTTTGAGGGGTGACTCTGTTAAGGGACACAGACGACTCAGTTCAAATGAGAAATCATCAGCTGTTTTGTGATTGCCTTGAAAATGAATTCTTTAAAGATGTTTGAGTGTAAGCTCTATATGAAATGGCAGTTTTATGAAATTCAAATGTTGTTTTATATTCAGAAAAGGAGAGAATAATTCGCTATAAATTTCGCTGGGCCGAGGCAGATGAAGAGCCGCAAAACAATCGACTGACCTTTCATGAACTCATGAACTTCCGACATCCTGAGCAAAGTCAAACGATGCTTGCTAGAATGGTCAAGGACCTCATTGATAACTTTGGTATGCCAGTTCAATTCCATATTCGTACATGTTGGAAACCGACTAGATCATATTTCACTGCTTAAGTCCTGGCCATGTATTATTACTTGTATTGAATACATTATTAAAAATATCTGTATTAGTAAACTATTGAGCGTCTTATATATTTAGTTTTCGTGAACATGTAATGTGATGTAACATTTGGAGTATTTGCATGATATAAAAATATATTGTTTACTCTTTGTAACAGTTAGGTTATGTATCCAGTTTCATTATTTTTATAAACAGTTCATAAAGTTGGAATAAATGCTAACTCATTCACTAGTGAATCATATAACTATTTCCCTGGACTGTTTATACATGCGTTATATTAAGTTTCTTTTATTGATTGATTGATTGATTGATGTGTTTTTATGTACTTTGCAATCGGTAGCAATGTTGCATTTAAACTGTTTTCTACCATGCAATATATTCACTTGTCTTAAAGACTTGTTGATAATGATACTTGTGTGTGTGTGTCTGGTTAGAGTACAAGTATAAGGATCCAGGGGCGTACAGATAGGGGGGTCCGGAGGCAAATGCTTCCAATTTCAAGTAGGGGAGATAATTTTTTTAGGTGAGATATCTTGCCTTCCTGACACCTGGGACCAGAGGTTTGCCTCCATTACTCTCAGGGAGGATTGATGCCCTGTAAGGATCTATTGGAAATATATGTGCTTTACTGTTTCACTGTTCGATTTAGTGTTGGTGCGTTTTATTTGTGTCAGACCGGAATGATGATAAGCTGATAACTGAGGAGGAATTCGCTATGCTGCCACCAGGAGAAGTCGATGGAGCGAACATGGCAAGCGACCAAGAGTGGTTGGTTGAACGCAAGAAGGAATTCAAGGATATCATTGATCTCAACAACGATGGTTTTGTTGACGAAGCAGAACTAAAGGTTACTGTTGTTGCAGTCTCTGATTGGACTTCAATATTATTGCAAGAATGTGCTTTGCATAATTTATTTCAACACATTCAAAGATTCCTGCTTACTTTTCTTAAATATGAATTTAAGTCATAGCTGCTAACATAATATAGCTAGTCAAAGAAGCTGTTACAACTGACTTGTTTTATGCTCTTACAGAATAGTTGACCTTGAAATACTAATCATAACTAAACTATGAGAATTCCATTCTGTGACGCTTTGTGCAATATTGGAATGATATATGTTGTGTTTTGCTATTATGGCCAATGTGTAATGACTCGTGCAGAATCGAGAGTCATTTCAAACTAATTTTCTCGATTAAATTCTCTGCACTCGATAGCATTTTCTTTTTAAATTCCAAAAGATCATTGATCCTTTTCAGGGAAAAATAATGATAATGAAAACCCTGTAAAAATAAAGAATTGTGATTTTCTTGAATCATCAACTGATTTAGCCTACATGTCATTCTTGTTTAGTTCTTGTTTAATTGTGGTGTGCTTGTTCCAGGTGTATGTTGACCCACACAACTCAAACCATGCCAAACTAGAGGCAGAAAATTTGATTCGCCTTGCTGATATGGACGGAAATGGTCGCCTCTCACTGAATGAAGTACTCGAAAATGCGGAATTGTTTCTTGGAAGTAAAATGGTTGACGCTAGTCGGAACTTTCACGACGAATTCTAATTTATAATGCACGCAGATATAAGAAAATTCCATATGCCGACAAGTTTTGGTTGTAAATGCAGGGCTTTGAATTCAGTTTATTTTGTAGCTAAAAATATCAAAATACTATGTTTCATAAGAATCGGTTGTTGCTGAGAATATCCTGGATGCTTTGTATGCAATAAACCTCTCTATCTGTGGAGCCTCTACTTTTCTCAACAGTTCTGCGTCTGTCATAAATAGATGAGTTTTTATGAGCCATTCAGATCTTGATTGTCGCATTAGTGTGGGAATTTAGAATTAAGCATATTCAACGTTTTGAGACGTTACTCGCTGTAGTTAGACTTAGTAGTTAAAATACATGTTGCTCTTTGTCATATCCTGAACGTAGGATGCTCTTTACTGTGATGTAGGAAAAATCAGGTAAATATGATCCAGAAATGTGCACCTACATGACAATAATTATGTGCATAAGAATAGGGAGAAGCTTCATTCGGAGTGGGATTTGTATGATGTTAGTTTTACTTGATGCATTCCTACCTGGCCTTGTATTTTATTGATTAGAAATATAATTATATTAAAATGAACCTCTGCTAAAGTAATGTGTACACTTAATTTGTTTGATATATTCCATTGACTTGAGATAAAATGGATGTACGCTTGCTGAATTGAGCTGGCCTGCATTATTTTGCTATGACGATCAGTGAGTATTAAACTAGTTCCTGGTTCGGTAGAAGTAACTACAAGTAGGTAAGTAAATAATTTATTTGCCACAATCGTTCAAGCAAATGAGTTTTAACTGCACAAATTTCACAAATTTAGTGGATGGATTCTTGATGTTGATGCTGGACCCATTGCACTAGTCCTACATAAAGGCACAAATATATAGTTCAACAGAAAGCATTTATGATCACAGTACACAATAGGATACAGACAGATTGAGGACTACATTGTATATATGGGGCTGTAGATAACAAAGTTTTGTTATTTAAACTAAGAAACAAAACTTTATGGTGTTAGTTGCACATTTAAGTTATCATTTCTAACATGGATACAGCACAGATGCTGTATAAGTCATTGGTATGATCACATTACAAATTGGTCCACGTTCTGTTTATAAAGTCTTTTTAGATTGGGATGCCTAGTATAACCTGCCTGTTAACCACAGGCTTTCCATTAAGAAATGTGTCATGTGTAAACACTACATAGTGACAAGAAATGGCAATTTTTCGTCAATATAATATAATGCGGTAGAAAAGTCAACAATATTATGTTACTGATATGTAATAGAAAGTAAAGAATTAATTATATATTTTGCTACAGTTTAACGTTTTATAATGGAAAAAAGTTCACTTATACTTAGACACGCATTTTACGAAACATGTTTGTTCATGCAAGCTGAATTTCATCTGGTATATAGGCTTATAAATATATATATATATCCTTTATTTCACTATGTATTCAAACGAAACTGAAGCAAATTATTGAGGTATAGGTGACCTATATGCCATATATTTGGTCAGCTGTTCTTTGTTAATCAATGTCTGTGGGCCTACCATATAATCACCTCATCTGTTTTTATTGACTCAAATGAATCGCAATAAAACACAGAGCAATGGCCAGTACGATGAAAAAAAGAAATCTCATTGTGGGAGATTGGCCGTTCTTCGGAGACTTCCTTGTCTGTAGCGGTTCAGCAACGCGATCCATAATCGTTAGGATGGCATCCCTGGCCCCGGGCCAAGCCCCATGGCCCATCACTCGATAATGGAGTGGCGCACAAGGACCAAACAACATTGCAAACGCAAGCTTTGGATCCGTCAGAAACAGACGAACTACAATAAAAGACGTTATACATGCAGAGATGACCATCGATTAAACTCATCGGAGCACTTCAATATCTAGAAGTAACAAGGTGTTTGCCCGTCCTATAGGATAGGCTTAGTAACGCTTAGTTTGATTTCTCTCTTCCTCACTTCCCTCCCAATATCCCTTTCCACTTCCTTCTCCCGTTTCTCTGCCCTACCATCTTCTTCCCATGCGCTTCTCCTTCCGTATACCTATTTCCGGATTTTCTCAATCTTCCACTCCCATTTTCTCGCGTAGCCCTCTCTTGCTTTGTTCTCCTATTCATTCTGCGCCTCCTCGACATATATCTGCTGCATTTGATACTATAGACCACAGCCTTCTTTTGACTATCCTATCCTCTTGGTTTGGCGTCTCTGGGACTGCTCTACTCTTATTCCAATCAGGGATGTGGTCCTGATCGATACCGCGGTCTTGGCCTCGATTGCATCGACCTTCGTCTTGTTTTCGAATCATCGGTCTCGGTCTTGAATGCGTTTGTCTTGGTCCTGGTCTTAAGGGAACGGTCTTGGGATTGGTCTCCGTCTTTAATTAGAGTTCTTGGTCATTTGCCGTATCAGAGCAATTTTCCGATATTTGTCGGTTATTTTTGATGATTTGATGTTTTTGGTGTTTTCCGTTTTAGCGTCTTAATAAATTGAATTGTTTGTAAAAAAAGATGGTCTTGGTCTCGGACCACTCGATCTCGGCCATGGTCTTGAGATTTTGGTCTCGTGCCCAACGCTAGTTTCAATCGTAGGCTTATAATATACTTATCTTCTAGCACCACGTTTCTGGACTTTTTACTTGACATTACTGTCAATCCTCGACCAAAACGACACCCTTCTTAACAGCTACTCTGCCTCCCTGCTGACCTTCTGGAAACCGAACTCTGACCTTCCACGGACTATCCTTTGGACAACCATTTCCTTATGACGCAACGATAGTGAATAAACTGGTGTCCTGCGCTTAGCTTTCAAGTGGCGCTCTAAATATGTGAGGATTACGATTACGATTCCTCTTCCCTCCCTTCCCACGTCCCGTTCCCTTTTCATGCCTCCAATTCCTTTACCTTCTCCACTTACTCCCCTTCTCTTCTGCACCCCTCTTCTCATCCCCTCCACATCTGCCCTTCTCTGTCGTCCTCCCCGCTTCGTCCTTCAGCATTGCGTCGTCTGGCGAATTATGAGAACCAAGCGTTACACGTCTCATTCTCTCTTGTAATTATTATTAATTTATTAGGCCCAAAAATTATGTTTCTGTGTGCAGGTTGTTTATGAGTATGTATACAAAGATCACACGCTGAGGCCTGCGGGCCCGTATCACGGACTGCTGTTTATCCTGTTCTCAGACTTCTAGAAGAGTCTTCTGTTAATGAGCTCATGTTTTGGAGATAAAATTTGTTTGCTTCACGTGTCCAAGCCCAATTCACAATTGTTTCACCGCACACAGTAAATGTGCAAATGTGCATCTCTGTTCTGTAGCCTACTTGGCCTATTCCTTCACAAGAAAACTTGAACAATTACACTATTAGGCTTATGCAGACGAGTGCATACCTTTACCTGTCTCACCTTTGATACCTTTTGTAGCTGCACATAACAGCTTATTCTTATAACACAAAGATAGGCTCCAATGGCCATAAGCTGGACTCTGGTGCATTTCATACCTGGGTGCTTTGTACTTGCCTTTCTGAACTCTGGCACATGGGTCAGTCGGTCACATTGTTCCCTATTCTTAGACATTCGTACATAGGCCCTACATAAATACATATGGCTAGTTTGCGTTGTTCATATATATATATATATATATATATATATATATATCGGAAATGTGTCATTCTAACTCACAATATCGTGTTAGTTTTCGTTTTTAGACCAATGTGACAGATATTCGCAATGAATAAAAAACGTAGGCTATAGGTTATTAGAGACGGGACGGTCAATGCTGGCATTAATATTAATAGATACTTACACATATCAGGTTTACAGCCGCATAGTTCAGCGATTTCCTCCATGAACGGCTTCCAATCGACCTGAATCGTATGTCGAGTCGACTTCACGTAACGCTTCGATAGTGCTTCCCTTTTCTCCCGTATATCTGTCCACATGACTTCAGACGATGGAAGACTCACATCTCTCTGCATTTCGAAGAAATAATAACTTGTGGCATACGAGTATACGGCTCTTAGTTAAAGTTAGTTTACGCTGAATGTCATTTAGCCTTATTGACAGCTATTGCTGTGCTAACACCTACAAGCCTCTTAAGTTTGACAATTAACCACAGGACCTAATTATTGTATGCCTAGCTGTGACGCGCGTCACTCTGTACGATGGCGCTATATAAAAGTCTTCGATCGACAGCTGAAGCGTAAGAGGACTACGTATGAGAATGTCTACCTGACACATGAAATGGGAGACATCAATGGGCTTCGCCCGAAGCAGAAGACCTCAATGCCGACACCAAGGAATATGCAAATATCAACGGAGTGTCAAGCAGCGAAACCCGACACCCCCCTCGAGGCGGACGCCTACCCCTTCCATCTCTACGACCCACAGACAAAAAACTCACGAATCAGTTGAAGGTTTGGCCTGGACCGGCTGGTTGACACGGATCATGAATAGGGGACAATTCCTATACGAACGGCGCAATCTGTTAGGCGGTATAACTGTAGTAATGGGATTCAATGACGCTAATAAGGCCCAGCCTTATTACATAACAGCCGCTAGTCAAACAGTAACTGGACGCCCCTAGGAATCTGACGTGACGCTAGGGACGCCAAGACCCGACCAACCAGAGTTTAGTAATGGTTTCTGCAGGTGACCTGTCGTCCAACAGAGATACGAGTTTTGCGTTTGGGATGGCGAAGGAAATCGCCTCTAGACGGATTCATATAGCGTAGCAAGCAAAGGAACAGGGACTTGTTTCGGAACTGGGGGAGACGCTAGGTCGTTCTGGCGATAAGAGTAATAAACGTGGTTGGGAACCCCGTCTCCAACGTAAACCAGGGAAACATTTCAAGAGGACACGAATAACTCCAGTAAGTGCAGATAGGATGCGTGGTGTGTATATATTTAATTAAATATACATATTAAAACCATCAAGTGAGTCGTGTTGCTGAGCTTGGTGATAGAGGAAAGAACCAGCGGATACTCTCGTCATCAAGAAGAAGGAGTGGCGAGAGCGTAACCCGCGACACTACCAATAATGCAAAAACGCCAGTTTAAACAGATATAGGCTGCTCGTAAATAAATCTAGCCAAGCCCACAATGGTGTTAGTCTAGACCAGAGATTCAAAAAGCCGGCCCACGGGCAATGCTCCCTCCAGTTGTTTGGAGATGGTGGGCGCAAGGAATGGTATGTAGATGCAGTTTAACGACACCCTCTTCCTTTATCCAGGCTTGAGACTGGCACTGCCTATTTTATAAATGTTCCACAATTTTGTGCACAGGTCAGAGCACAGAGCGATGATAGTTAGATTAAGACCATAATTTATCTACAAATCTATAGTGATAACCTAAGAAAAGTCTCTTGTCTAAAGATAAATTACTATGACTATGAATAAAAACCGCTGCGCTGCCATAATATAGCGAATATAGAAATTATAGCATAATATAGCATATTATAGCGCTGCCATAATAATACACAGGGCATCAACCGACTGCGCATCAAAACAAATCCGAAATTAGGTCAAATCCCAAAGGTCAGTCCTAAGAGACAGAAAGTTCAAGGAGGATAGGCAAGGGTAGGCCTAAATAAAAAGGTTTTAAGCCGAGATCGAAAATAAACTAAAGACTCAGCGGTCCGAACGGCGTGAGCTAATGAATTCCAGAACTTTGGACAGGCAACGGAGAAAGCCCGCATACCAAGACTTGTCCTAACAGACCCTAACAGATGGTAAAGCAAGGGACAAGAAGTCGGAAGACCAAGTCGAGTAATGATGACCCTGGGTGGGGACAAGCAGAGTGCGTTTGTACCCCGGCTGACCAGAAGAAACTGTCTTATAGGTAATTACACCAATTTTAAATTTAATTCATTGCTCTATGCAATGATTTAAGAACGGGGGCGTATGAACCAAGAAATCAAAGTGGCTAGAGTAAGGTAAGCCGCAACCGGCTAGATGACTCGATTTACTTAGTTTCATAAAAAGAAATCGTGACTTGTTTTTTTGCCAAAAAATTGTGTGCGCACATTAAATTCTTATGTGCGTTGGCTCCAAGATCTGTGTCCGCGCACATGCGCATATATCCATTAGAGGGAACATTGCTCGCGGGCCAGAAATGGCCCGCCGAAGATATATTTCTGGCCAGCAGAGCCTTGTCTAAAGACAACACAATAACTGAGAAAAAGATATAACTCTTAAATTTTAAGGCTTTTTAGTTTTCTACGATGTTTGTAATTGATAATACATATGAGAATCACGTTTTCAAAATCTGATTCACCTAATATTATAATATATTTGGCCCCTCCGAAATTCCTAAATAAGCTGGCACCCCGTGCTTCTCATCGGTAATCGCAGTCATTTTCGGAAGGCATAGTAACCGATGTAAAAACGTTTCTTCAGAATTTGTTTCAATAGTTTTAGTAAAGCGTTGTCAAACATTCCTCGGTATGGCGCACTAATATTCATATCTGGAAATAAATTAACAAACGAACACTTGCCTTGAACACTCGAGTGACCCACCGAGCCTGCATTTCAGACAATGGCATGATTGCTCCTATCGGCTGGAAACAGCCAATCACTGCAATTGTAGGAGGTGAGATGTCTGGAGGGAATGCCAACTTGTACAGGTTGACCTCGTTATCCCTGACCTCGAGCGCCTTGTGGTCAATGAAGGGAAATCCAAACAGATATCCAGTGGCGCTGATGATGGCGTCGATGTTGTCAGCAACTGATCCGTCCTCGAACTCCACTGATCGACCTTTCAATCGACGAATATCTGGCTTCAAGATAACATTTCCGGCGATGAGTCTGTTGGGCAGATCGTCACTGATCGTCGGATGTTGTGATGTGAAGCGATGTTCGGGCTTCAGTCCGTATAGTTCGTGGTTGAACTGCTGATTCAGCCATCTCTCAAGCACTCCGTTGACGATGCTGCTGGGAAAAATACTCATTAGAAAGTACTCGAAACGGTTGAAGTGAGCACAGTCGAAGGGAAGTCCGTTGTCCGAGACTCTTTTTATGACCCACGCTCCACGTCTGGTGCTTTGATAAACCTAAATCACCATTAAATTCGGCACAAATTAATATAACGTCTTAAGCATATTTCCGGCCGATATTACTGTAATCAATTTATATGCAGAAAACCATTGTAGTGCTAGACAAAGCGATACGATTTATAATAAACTATAAAATTAATCGAAGTCCTTATTTCTGTACACCAAGAGCAACCTGATTGCCTGTAATAGTAGTCTTTAATAGGCTATGTTTTCCCATAGTTGAAGGCGTTTTTGCCATCTTTTAAATGGTCCAACTGGTCCATTACTTATTTCTTATTTTGAATTGTATCATCCTTTAGCCGGTTTCCACTCCAACATAAATTTTAAGTTATCATAACCAGATGCTTTAATTTTAGCTTTGGAATAACATCTGATGTTCGTGGAAACTACGAACCAACATTCTCAAAACAGAATTCGTCATCATTGTCCCTTCTGGCCAAAATTAATCAATAACTTCTCTGACCTTCAAAACACCTATTCCCTAGCCTTCTACAACCCTTTCCTTCACCTTTGATGCCCCAGTCCGCAATCTTGGCGTCAATTTTGATCCTCATTTCTCTTTATTTAGTCATATCTCCAACCTCTCGCGACTCGCTTCATGCACAATTGTGACCTTCGCCTCACCCGGCCTACGATCGATTTCAAAACTGCCTCTATTACTACCTCCCAAGCTCAAGCACTGCAATTCCCTTATCCTCAACCTTGGATTCACACACCTCAAGAGTCTGAAACTTATCCAACACTCACTGGCCAGACCTGTTCACGAAAACGACCAATCATCATCACATCACTCCAGTATTCAAATCATACCATTGGTCTAAAATTCCATAGCGCATATACGTGTATATATATATATGTATGTATGTATATATGATATACTTCAGAGTCCTTTCGCTAACCTAAGGCTCCTTACGGTACTCGTAGTCAAAATATATTAGCGAGCTCTTCGCCATCTATACGATGAAGCGACCCGCTCTACCCGATCATCCTTCTGTCTCAGTCTTCACAACCCCGGGTCACCATTCATCCATTAGCAGTTCAGAGATTGCAATTATGAACACAATCTTTTGACTTAACTTGCTTTTATTACCAAAGTACTAATTATCACATAGTTTAAATTAAGCCATTGTTACTGGGCATTATAGTTACCACAATTAACTATACATGTATACGTGCTTTCTTTGACTGAAATGGTTATTCTTATCAAACTAGTAGAGTATAAAGTAGGGGATGATCGCACACTGGACTAAAGTGCAGAATGACATGTTTGTGCAGGCCATTGCTGGGTGGCAATTGCTGTGCGCGGAGCCTGTCGAATGGTCCGTGCGTCATTGGCGGAGCCTATTGGTTGCCTATGGGCTAGCCTAGGTAAATGACAGGTGGGTGGCCTTGAGGACTGGCAAACAGACGTACTCATCCATACAGACAGTCACATACGTACAGATGTTCATCCTCCAGCACCTTGTACATTACTCAAACTTTATTCAGAAGCAACAATAACTTCAAGCGTTGGAAGAACTGCTTACCTGGTCACTGATTCTGCTCAGTTCCACAGTTACGTCTGCTCCAGAATTCCCGATGCCAACCACAACAACTCGTTTTCCTTCGTATCCATGAAAGTCAGTGTAGTCGTGGCTGTGGACGATCTTTCCTTCGAACGTTTCTTGTCCTGGGAAATGCACAATCTTCTTCTCTGCATGGTGACCTGAGCAAACCATCACTCCATCAAACTCCTCTATTCTGGTCAAACCCGATTCCAGGTCCTTTATTTCCAGCTTCCATCGACCGGTTTCTTGGAAATTCTCCACTTGGCTCACTCTCTTGACCTCGGTTCGGAAGTGAATGTGTTTGAGTAAGTCAAAATTTTCTGCATACAGACGGAAGTAGCTGAGGACTTTCCTATTGTGCATGTAGTTTGGATAATCAGCGGGAACCAAAAAGTCGCTGTAGAAACCCACTTCCTTGCTCGTGTTGATGATGGTTGACTTCATGACGGTGGCCTGGCCATCTGTTGGATTTTCCTTCCAGTTCCACAGTCCACCAATGTCATCCGTTCTCTCAAAACAAACTGGTTCTAGTCCTTCATCCAGGCAACACTTGATGGCGGGAAGCCCACTGGCGGCTGCTCCTATGATCGCTACCTTCATAGTCATTTGGTGTACGGTTTTGATCTAAAGACGTAACATACCATAACGTCATTAAAAAGATAAATAATTTTATATAACACTTCCGTGTAATAAAAATCAGAGATATAAGTCTACAGCCTTGAGTATGGACAATGGCTTTGATCATGTTATTTGTTCGCCCGGTTCTAGAGTTTGTATATCGTAATAACAATGGTTTTAAGACAATGGCGCTGGAACCGACCAAACATTGAATTTTGTAGGTTTAAGATAATTAGCTTGCGCCAGGGCTTGGAAGTTGCACGGTATGAAACGGTATGCCATATGGGTACCTCTCAAGGCCTACTGCAAGCATACCGGTACTTTTCCAGAGCAAAAAACAATACATGGCAGGAGATGGGGATGGTTGGTGTAACCATATCTGCACCTTTTCCCCACCTAAAGCCCTGGTTGGTGATTTTTTTGTGTTGTTGTCTAGACACATGTATACAGTCCTAAGCGTGAGACTTTGAGCCACAAAAATTCAAGCACTATATATCTGACATGTCTTATTTGCATACTATTGCTGTTCAAAGCAATTCTTCCACAGTTTTTAATAATTCAGTGTTATTAAAAATGATACGAACCCTGAGGTGAGTGGCGTAGCGAGACAAAGTGCCGCGTGGGTCGAAGGGACAAAATGCCGACTCTGTCTATTATTTCCATCACTTTATTCTTGTGCATTTCCCGAGATATGCACAAGGAGTGATAGGCATAGGACTCTTGTTTTTAATGTTTTCATTATATAAGCCTACATTACGATTATTTTAGTTAGTATTCAATTCGTTATACAGTTAGTAACGGCATCAGCATGCACTATCAAAACTAAAACTGTTCCAGACTCTAGGTCCGTTCTCTCTACGTATCGATAAGAACGTCCTAAACAATATCATTTAATCATGATGGACTATAGTAGTATACTTATTAGAATAGACTAGTTACTGGTAACTTAACATACAGATTACAGATACGGTACGGTTTCATACTTGCATTCTCAAAAAAATATTGCACAACATGGGTACGATGTCTAACTTCTCTTTTGCTAAATGTCCACCAGAGTTGGTTCCTGGCATAGGCTGCATAAGAAGCCTCAGGGCGCCAAACCTTAGAAGCGCATAATTTTAGGGATAATTAGGTAAAGTTTTCAGGAATGAAATTTCGTGACTATACATAAATAAATTATTAAATTTTTTAAATTATAAACTAGTTTTTGACTAATTTCAATTTCAACTACGAAATTCAATCTCTTAACACCTCATTGAATCTCCCGATCTTTCCCTATTAATTTTAATTTGCCAAAATAGTCTATATATTTTGACAAAAATTTTTTTATGTGTCCCGTGCAGTGTGTGCCTAACTTCATATTTTCTCACCTCTTAATACCTATGCAACGAGAGTGGGGCGCTCTTTTATTGATGAATGCCTAGGGTGCCAAATTACCTGAGGACTGCTCTGGTGTTTATAAACATTAGATTCCATTCGATCATTTCGATGGTACTTCGGTATATCGTAGGTCAATATGTCTTAAGTCGAGAAAAACCTAAAGTATTGTTCCAGGTATAGACAAGGGCAACAAGAACCTCGTAGAATGCAACTTTACAGCAATAATTTTATATTACTTTACCGAAAATGCGGCCCCTGGGACAAGTGCCGCTTGGGGTGGTTCGCCACCCTCGCCCCCCTTCGCTACGGCGTTGCATGAGGTATTGAATTGCCATGCATGGCACCTCTAACTAACGTTCTGCTTAACACCAGTAGACATCAACCAATATCATCTCAATACCTCGCCCTTGCTTTCCTTTTCCCTACCTCACTTTTATCATTGGCATCTACAAGGCATTTCTCAACAAATTTCAATCTGGTGAATAACCAGCAATTTTCGACATTTCGTGCATTAATTGCAGTTCGTTTTCTGTAGGAGATTAATTTTTGTGAAAAGATTATGTGACGGGAAGCTTTAACCTTTCCGAATTAACGTTGGATTTGGTAAAATTAGTTTAAGTCCGCAGCCTTTGGTATGGCATATGTCAAAAGGTTGAGTCTTCGTATTTCACGATATAAGTTTACGAAATTGTCAGGAAAGATTCGTAGTCCGATTTTGTAGTACATATTTTGACGACTCCTGCTGAGAAGTTGTCTCGAAAAAAATAAAATTTGGATAAAAGGGTGGGCACAGACGATAAACATTCTAGCCTGGCGAAAGTGCAGAACGAAGAGCCCTAAACATCAGTGCTTGCTTGGTCCATAATTGCTGGTCATACTTCTTTAATGATAATTCTAGACAATGTTATTGTATCGGCAATCTGAAAGTTTGCATATGATACAAAACTATGTAAAGCTGTATGAGATGAGAAAGAAGCGGAGATGCTGAGGGAAAATCTAAGAAGAATGTTCAGTTGGTCGACCACAGACTCGCAGAATTGGTAGATGCTATTTAATATGGAAAAGTACTCGGTGATGATGGGCGAAGATAAAAATAAATACACTTTATAAGGACAATGATGACAAGTAGGGGTGTAGCAAGCGGGGGGCAGGGGACCCCCCCCCAGTTATAAAACTGGGAGGGGCAAAGCTAATGTAAGGTGTTGTAGGTCAATAAATTTCCAAAAGTTCAAAGTTTGTTTTTGTGATTTGTTCTTATTTATTGGAGTCGCTTACAAGGAGAATAATGCATGTTTGGTTATTCATTTATCCATAATGTATCACTTTGTTCCTACCAAAATACAGAAAATTTCTGACAGTAGAATATTCGTAATTGACTAAAGAAATAGTGTAGTGGTTGGTCTACGATCATGAAGTGGGGGTTCAGATCCTTGCCAGGGCACAAATTTGATTGGAAATGTCTGTTGAAACATGCGCGTCATACCCGACTCCGCTATATTGAGCAATATAGAAGTTCCTAGCATGGAAGACTTGCGTGGAGCTGCTCTCTTGGTGATGGAGGCTGGTGAAAGACTGTGGCGATCTGTAGTTCTACGTAAGTCTAGTGCACGATCGGTCGTTCTTCCAGGTATCATCCGACCAGAGTCTACAATCGTGACCTATGACTTCCATTTTTGCAGTCTGAGTATGACAAAAATTGTATCCCGAGAATCCAATTTACGAATCAAAAGCTGTCCCGTTAACCATGATGACCCCGGATTTTGAATTGGACGAAAAACTCACTCATTTGGAAATTGGCAATATTAAAATTAGTTTCTGCTATTGATTGCAATGTATCGACCATGTGATCGCACAATAAACTAGTAATACACTGTCCTAGCCCTTCAAGTGGGAAGCTCCGAGAGAGTGACGAATGAGTTTCCACCTTCATATGCAGAGGCCATGGAAATTATGTTGTAAGCAGGTTGCTTCATACCTTCATAGCAATCTCTAGGTTAGCTCAAGTACTGCTCTTCCACATATGGCACCTAAATCCGGACATTTTTAACCGATTAAGAATTTGACTATTGAATTTTGACATTTTGCCCTGTTATCACCAGCCAAAAATATTCGACCATCTAATAGCACATTAAAGTTGTTTGTAGTCATTGGTTAGAAATGAAATCCTGATCAAAACTCTGGTATATTAAGTAAGCAGGTGTGAAGGCGCTAGAGAAATATCTGTATACATGCATATCGAATATTAGATCTAAATAACTTAAACGTTGACATGAATCCTGCGGCAAGTTAAAGCCGAAATTTATTTGGCATCCAACCTATGCGCTGTTGCAATGACCATGATAATCGAGAAGATTAATTTGCATGCAATTTACTGTATATTGTACAAAATAGTAGGCCTACTTTATGGTGTATACTTAAAAAGCGTCCTGCATATCACATTTCCATGGAGTAACTATGATAAGATGGCTTTCGGTAAGATAATTTGTGCCCCTCCCCCCTCCCCCATTCTCAAATTTCTGAGCGGCAAAATTCAAAAAGTGGGGGAAAACATAATTTTTTTCTAAATTATGCCCCCCACTTTTCAAAACCTGGTTACACCTCTTATGACAAGAGACAAGCATATAATACTGTGCGGGTTTTATTAAACTATCTGGAAGGCCTGTCGTGATCAATTATATTTGGAAAGAGTTTGGACGACGTTCATTGAGAAATTAGTTTGATCGCGTTGAGCAACTGTGCGATTGAGGAATAACTTGGGGAGAATGATATGTAGAGTAGGATGTCGTCTGTAAAGGCTACAGTTGGTGGTCAAAAGATAGAGCTTCTATTGGAATAATCAGGTGGCACACAGGATGAAGAAGTGTGGACCGGTCAATTCGTTGCCTTTTCCATCAGTTGTTAACTTGCGCCAGCGTTTTTAACATTTTCAACTGTTTATGGCACAATAGGCCTATACCATAACGTATTACATAAGAAATTATACAAGTCATTATTAACATTGCCACAGAATGCTTAATTATTTGTAGAAGGCAGGTCTAGGCATACACTTATTTAGTTAAACGATTACAAATGCAGACGAGCAAGTATGAAAGAAGTCGAAACATGAACGTGTCTATATCTATTCATAGAACAGCTTTAATTCTGAAGTAAATTTTTTAGTCAATCTTTGCACAATAACTCAATAAGGTAAAATTGCGACTTTTATAGTCATAACAATGACCTTGAAAAACACCGTGTGGCCCGAACTGGCAGCCGTTCAAATGAATGCAAACGTAAAAGTGTTTCTCTAAAATGAGTGATCCACCATTGTCGCTCGCATTTTTTATCAATTGATATCCTTGAACGCCGCTGCTCGTTTGAATAGATGCTTCGCTATTTTGGATCCCACACGTCTGTGAATTGAATTACAAATGGAAGGCCACTGTAAAGCTGAACCCTCTGCGTATACGATCCAACCAATGTAGGGAACTGGGCCTAGCTACGACAGAAGTTTAGACAGAACGTGAACTGTTGGAAATGTGAAAACGTTGCAGCCCTGTATACAGGACCATATTTGCAGCATTTGCAATGTAAAGTCACTAGTTAGGTCACGTACTGACTCGTGTTGGTTTATAGGGTGTCGCCCTTGTAAGTTACTTAAAGGGCGATACGTAAACACTCTCGTGAATACCAATCTCAACCAAACATATTAATGCAAAGTCATATATAACTAATCTACAATCCACTACATTCCTCACAGCCCAATATCTCCGTCAACTGTTTACAACTCAACCACATCGTTCAACCCGCTTCTCTTCCACCCTCACACTGCTCGCCCTTCCGTCACCTCATCACTCAAATTTGCATATCGTTCCATAGCCATTGCCTTCTTTGGATAAACTCCCTCCAGTATTAAGACAAATGTCCGATCCATAATACGGACTCACCAAAGCCTCACCTCTTGCTATCTCCTCACCGGCCTTTCACTCAATACCTCACTAAAATTGTGCTCAAATTGCTGTAAGGTTGTTTTTACATTTGGTCCCTCGTCACACCTGTGATACATCCAGAGCAGAACAAGTTGATTTAAAAACATTCGTTTTTAGATTTTTAAGACTTTAAAGGGGTAACTATTCATGGATGTCTTCCATTGCCTGTATTCCGGATTCAAAACCAGCACACTATGTCCACTCGTGATTCAGTGTGCCCACTTGCAGCCATTTTCCTCGTCACGTATATAGTCCTGATTATTTATTCTTCGGCTGCATTGTGGACTTTCTAGTCCGACCATAATTTCTACTTATCTGATCTATCAATTCGGTAGCTTTGTGAATCTCTTTGTAGCTGTTCATTTACATACAGCATGCGTCTCTAGAGTCGCTTTTTCATAAACAAAGCAATCGTAATTGTAAACTTCACATTTCTAAATCGTGTCGCAAACAGATGCCTCAAATCCAAGGACCGCTTAATTTAAATAACATACCAATACCGAAAGTCGTAACAACCAAGTTCTTGGGCGTTCAGATTGATCAACACCTTACATGGAATGATCATAATTTTATACAACACATCTCAATTAAAATTGCAAATAATTTAGGAATAATGTCTAGGGTTATGCACCTGATTCCATCAAGTACACGAATAAGCCTATACTACACGATGATCCACCCTTACTTAGCGTACTGTAACATCCTCTGGGCTTCAAACTATCCTTCAAGATTAAGACACCTTAGTATTTTACAGAAGAGAACTAAACCCATGATCAACGGTAGCCACTTCCTTGCTACATCTCAACCCATCTACAGAGAACTTGGTATTTTGACTATTGAGCAATTGACCACTTAAACCAAACCCTTGAATTCATGTATAAATATACTCACAGTCAGCTACCCGTTGTGTTTAATAACTACTTTTCATCCATTTCTGTTATAAACCCATACAGTCTATCATCCTCCGCCAACTCTAGACCTGTGTTTTCCAGAACTAATACACGAATGTTTTCAATTAGATACTTCGGCCCAAAGGCTGCCATAATTACTTGTCGTACTAGGGTGACCCGACTACGGGACTTGTGTCCTTTTTGGGGTTTCTTCCTTGTTGGTTCCTTTTCCTTAAAAAATCTAGATTTGAATTATACTTGTAGTACTTGCTTGGATCAATAAAAACCAGTTGTTATGTTGTTATGTTATGTTGTTAATAGAACATTCGAGTCTGTGATTGCGACTTTAAGTTAAGCTCAGCGTACCAGATAATTCAACTGCATAGGACAGGTCATAAAAGTCTGAAGGCTTTATAAATATCCACTACCTTACTAAGAATATTTTATTTAGACACAGCTGTACTTACTTTGAGCAACCAACGTATCTTAAAAGGTTACAGCCAAGGAAACCAAAGGCATCGAACGTCGTATAGGCTAAGTGAAGAGAAGACGACCAACGAATGTAACGAACAAAGATCAAAGTGAACACGTGATCTCACGTCCCGAAAACAGGTTTCGGCAGAATAGACCTAGTCCTTATGCGTTGCCTTGATCCATTAACGACTAGCGTATACTGAAATATTATGGGAAAACCTATGCCGCTCGACGTTTCGAAGGTTATCTTAAAATTGGTGCTTTATGGCCTCGTGCCATAAAAAATACCGCTAGATGTCATTCCTTCCGCCGCAGTCAAAACATATGCATAAACAGATTCACGATGTCTACATTTAAAAGACGATTTACGTTTTCAGTAGGCCTACTAACTCAAAGCATTGTTTTGAGTCGGTACACTGAAAATGTAAATCGTGAAAGCAATGTGATTTAACTGAACATCTTTTGGGTTTACATTCATTTTTGTGCCTGCTTTTATGTTTGATTAATGTACCGAAGTCGGTCTCTAATTCGTGTTATTGTAAAGAGAGCAAAAACAAAGCCTCCGCAAGAGTACAAAATTCTACGAAATGAGGTACAACGGATGTTACGAAGAGACAAGCAGTCGGAATTGGAGACATTATGTAACGAGCTGGAGGAGAACGAAAGGAAAGGCAACACCAGACCTGTATTCCAAATGGTGAAGAAGCTCACTGGCTCGTTCAAGCCTCGACCACAGCCATCAATGACAACAACAACAACAACAAACTTGTTGAACCGGAAAAAGTAAACCAAAGATGGAGAGAATATTGCGAAGGATTCTACAACAATGAAAAAGAGAAAGAAGACATAAAAATCGAAATACTAGAAAATGAACCACCGCCACTAAAAGAAGAGAAAGAAGAGATAAAACGAGCCATATTGAAAGCAGCTATGCGGAAGTCACCAGGTCCAGATGGCGTAGCCGCTGAGCCGTTTAGAGTTGGTGGAGAAATGACTCTGACAAAACTACACGAGATATGTGTGGATGTATGGGAGACCGGGGATTGACCAGAAGAATGATCACAGCCAATTTTTATTCCACTGCCGAAGAAAGGAAATCTACTTGACTGTGGTGATCACAGAACAAGTGCGCTAGTCTCACATGCCAGTAAGATTTTGTTACAAGTGATACTGGAACGCATCCAGACCAAGCTGGAAACAGAGATCGCTGAAGAACAGGCTGACTTTAGGCCAAGAAGAGGCACGCGAGATCAAATTGTGAACTTAAGAATCAGTTTCGAAAAAGCGAGAGAAAGGAAACATCTACTGTACCTCTGCTTCATTGACATCACAAAAACTTTTGACATGATTCAACACGATCAACTATGGATTACCGTGATGGAGATGGGTTTCCCACTCCACCTCATTCAGCTATTGCGAAATCTCCGCAAACAACAACGAGCTACTGTAAAGACAGACGGAATTATGTCGACATGGTTTAGTATCAAGAAAGGATCCGTCAAGGATGTAACTTATCACCAAGCCTGTTTAACATTTTGGCAGAACAGGTAATGCGAAAAGCACTACTAGGCTACCACAAGGGATTCAGGATTGGAGGGAAGACTACAAAAAACCTTAGATATGCCGATGACATCGTGCTACTGGCCACTTCACCAGAGGATTTACAGGAGTTGGTGCAACGTGTTGAGATATCAGCAAAAGAGTACAGTATGCTGATTAACGTAGCAAAGACAAAGGTAATGACAAATAACAATGATGCACTTTTGATCAAGGTGGACGGATACAAACTGGAACAAGTGGACTCATTTACATACTTAGGGAAGCCTCTAGGAGAATAAATCAGTCAGTACTAGAACCAAACTGCGACTCATGAAGGTCTTGGCTTGGCCAGTAGCAACGTATGGTTGTGAGGCGTGGACAATAAAGAAAGACGAAGAGAAACGTATACAAGCGTTTGAGAACATGTGCATGAGGAAACTGCTCAGAATTCCATGGACAGCAATTGTGACCACCGAACAAGTGTATCAAATGGCGAAAGTTGACAGCAACCTGTTGGGCCACATCAAATCCAGAAAACTGCGGTACTTTGGGCACATCGTGAGACAGCCTAAAGACAGTATTGAAAACAGTGTGATGATGGGTACAGTGGAAGGAAGCCGAAGTCGTGGAAGACCCAGAATCTGCTGGTTTGACAATGTCATGGCGTGGACTGGTTTAAAAGGCACAAGCTTAATGAACATCGTACGAGACAGAAGCATTGGACATCACTCTCCCATTCATGTAGGCAACCGTCGCTAAGCGACGATGACGATGTGACATGACATGACATGTAAACACTAAGTCTATTGCCAGCACAAAAGGGAATTCTCGGAGTCCCTTTAGAATGGACATCGCGATACGCCACTTTCAAACGGAGCGCGCACGTATAATGCCTTATAAGGGGCCGTTCACATATTACATATTAAGGGTGCATATGGTGGGGAGGAGGGGTCCCGAAATGTCCAAAATGTACGTACACAAAAATAATTGTATAAGTATGACGCCCACAATGCAGGATATGAAAATCAGATCAATAAACCTAATCACAGACTATATTCATGCTTATTCAATTTTATGTACCATTAAAACGGTTTCAAATGCAAGTGTTGTTAGTATTTTGATTCTTCATAACTGATAACAAATTTAAGCTGCTAAATATGATGTTTAATAAAAATAAATATATATAGCCTGTGGTAAAATCAATGTCTTGTAGATGTTTTTGGCTATTTAACCTTTGCAATTGGAAGGAGGATTAGAGCTCAAATGTACGTAGGCATGGGGAGGGGTCAACGAAATGAACGCGGTGCAACAAGGGGAGGGGTCCAAAAATCCGATTTTTTTTGCGTACGTAATATATGGATGGGTCCTAACATTTAGGCCGATAATAAAGGCTTTCATTCTAAATGCCAGTAATTCTTGTACATGGACGTGACCGGGTTTGTCTTGACGTTTCTTGAGCGGCGCCAGGCATAATTATGTTCGCTTTTAACACCATTTCAGCAGTCAACATCAGAATAAGCCCCACACCACAGTAAACGTCCAATGCCCATTACGCAGCAACGGGGTCGAAACCCACTTCCCAAGGTTGCAGCTGGGGCTGATGCATAGATCAAGACTTTCCCACGATACGAGCTACGACATAATATGTTGACCTTATTGTCTCAATAGGACTCACATACATACTGTCGCGTGATGTAATCAACGGACAGAAAATGAGGCAGGTGTAGTCAGTGGCACCGGTTGTTGTTCGAAAGGGGAGGGTGGCATAAACAAGAAAATTTTAAAATCCGCTCGATATAATGGTGTTTTCTCCTCTTTTCCGTGTCCTAGTCAGTTATGGCATAGCCAGAATTGCTGGCAGCATCAAATATTTGTATTATAATGTCGACTTCAAGCATTAAAATACCTCCCAAAGCTGCAGACTACATGCTGCGAGTAAGGTGTGGTAACCGTTCTGTGTAGGTCTACGGTATGGCCGAACTCCAAGGTTCTGCTTTGTTAGGCTTATGATATAATTTCTTCATTGTTGTTGAAATATTAAGATTAGAAATGCACAGTATAATAAACAATATTGACTAATTTTGTATAACGTACAGAAACAAGTTTCTATTAATTAAGATGTAGGCCTAGTTATTAAGAACGTTAAATCAGGTTAAGTTTAAATAAGTTTTTTGAATTTATCATGTATCCTGTTGTCCAATGTACGTTTAATAAAATCAAACGTAGGCCCTACTCCTCCAAATTTATACCTATTTGAAGCTAATATATTTATTTTTATATTTTTATTTCAGTTATGGGCTTTAAAGAATACGCTTAAAACTTAGTCGATTTAGAATGTCAAAAACGTTTGTCAAAAGAAAGTACACTTAATGTAAGAGCAATGCACAGTATTTGTTCACATATTATTTAAAATTTATCAAAAAAATTCAACTTCTCTCATTTTTGCAAAATGTACTCTTGTGGTATAGGCCTATATATCTCTTAAGCTGATGTAGTTCTGTATTTCCTGACAGAGCGGATCGTAAGCCGTGTTGCCGAATTTGTCTATTCTCGAGTAAAGTCTCTAGATCTACAATTCGAGGCTTCGGCCACTGTGTTATTATTCTTAGGCCTGAGGGAAGTGGGGATATCCTGTTCGCTTTCAAACATGGCTGCAAACTTTATCTCCTACTACTAATGACCTTACCGATCAAATACACTAGGCCCTACGCCCATAATTCGTAACAATAATTAAATTATGCTAGCAATTATCGTTCACTTAGGTCAGAGGCTTAGAGCTACATCGGTTTAAAACACACGTCATAACGTTTTTTGTACGTCAGTGCAAATGAGTAAAAGTTCATCTAGAATAACGATTGGAGTCCCTGAACCGTATGATATCAGCTGACTAGCGAGCTTTGAAATTATTATAATGCTCGTTTAATCATTTAAATTTTGACAACATGTGTGCCCTTAATGATCTTAAGTTTTAGACAGCGCAAGAATCACCTCAGGCGTAAGTTTTACAAGGACAGGCATTGAGTAAAATCAATAGGTTCTTGATCCACTATATCAGGAAATACTGAACTATATCAACCTAAGAGACTTATAGGCGTATACCACAAGAACACATTTTGCAAAAATGAGAGACGTTAACATTTTATAACAGCACTGCAACGCTGTTGAGTGCCAAATTGGACGCTCGACGATTGAAGCTCGTTAATATGCCGTGAGAATCACACCATCATTTAAGCTAAGAGCAACTGTGGTCTAATTGGTATAGTAATCTACTTCATGTCTTGTTTATACGGATCTAAAAATATACAGAGCCTTGATTAATATACATATTAAGAGATCTACAGCGAGGCTACACGAATGACACATTTTGAAAAAGTTTGCTCATCCTTTAAACAATAAAACGAATGATTCGGTTATTCAAAATTCATAAGAGAGCTAAACAGGTTTGGTTGAACGATTAAGACGCTTCTCTGTAGCTGTTGAATATTGATTTAGACGTTCTGTTTCACACTTATTCAAGTGTAGAGAAAAGAGATGTCAGCGTCTCCTGTTGATATATTTATCTAAGTCTTCATGCATGTCGTTGGCTTTCTCACAGTAAGGGGGAGGAGTGATGACACTTGGATTCTTGATTCTCCTCATTATGTCAAAATAATTTACCTGTCCAACGAACGAAGAATTATTATGACCATTATAATACAGCACAATGTAATGTAATACAATGCTATATTGCAGCCAATAATCTTTATAGTGTCTAACCAGCTAGGTAAGTCTACCTTTTCCGAGGATATTCATGCATGGACCTCTGCCAAGTTTCGACTCGGCATTGCACCGTAAATTCTGAAGATGAATTTATCCAAGGGAAGTAGCACAAATAGTCAATTGAAATATTGCGCGGATTAAACTGTGGTTTCATTTATGTATTTTATTGTCTTGCTAATTAAACTGTAGCCCAAATGATGCTTCTAACTACCGTGCTAATTAAAATGTGGTCTCAATAAGTCTTTATGTTGCGCACAAACTCCATCTGCGCTTCAAATCGCATTGCACGATGGTCGATTGTTCATGGTCGACGTGAAATCGTCACGTTGCAATTCATATAGGCGACTGGTATATAGGCTTGCAGTCGGTTCTGGATCTCCAAATCTTTAAAAATATGAATCAACGCCTATCTGATGATACTGAACAACCAATATATTCGTCATTTGCGACCCGCTTAAACATAAAATGTGTGTGAAAATGAGATCATGGTCTATTATTGCAAGAGTGACACATTTTAATTAGGTGTCTGGTCTAATCTTTTCGATATTCAAGTGACGAATTTCAAATCTGATAAACCGGATCTCAGACTTTGCGGAATCCAGTTGAATCTAATCACTGTGTAGGCTGTCTGTTTATTGTTGCAAATGCCGGGTTCTTGATAAGCATAGTTGCATTCATCGTAGGCCTCTATAGGCTAACAGAGAAAGATGGTTCTCCAACAGAAACACTTGCCTCTGAAAACTAACTAACTCATAATCTGAATTCAAGATACGAAATATCATAACAGCTGAAATGATGATGACCTGGCAGCTCGGTGAATCATTACGGCATCGTAAGTAAAATAGATAGAAGTTACGAGCTTTCCTCATCAATTCTTTAATGCGCTAAATCATTAAATACAGTAAATCCTAATTAATTACTAATCACTACTATACATTAATATATATGTTGTATATAATGGTGCATATGACTGCATTTAGTTAAGCTTTGTTCATTTTTTTCATTTGGTGTTTGGTTGCGTTTTAGGATTAATTTGCAATAAAGATAAATTGCCATTTATTAGTGTGATATAGTTGTTACATGGGGGCCCTATTTTGCGGGATTTGCATCCCTTGTGGGGCTCCCATTGTAGCCAATGTAAATTTGCTTGTGCATATTGTGAGATGTACTCCATTTTGTTGTTGGTTACAATAAAACACTTTTTGATTTGATTTTGGATTTTGGTCAATTCAACATAATCATTATCAGTTCCAGACGTCAATTTTTTAATAGCACAGTTGTTTCGACACCTAATGATTGCCTCAAGCAATCGTTTCAAACATCGTATTTCCTGTAGGCTTGAAACACCTGCGATCTACCGCGACTGTGAGTAGTTCTTTCTCATCTTGCATAATCGTCTTGTACATTTTTATATTGGTTATCTTGGTGAATTCTTTGCTTCTTCGTAAAATGTTCACCGTGTAATTGTGAAATGCGTTGATTTCTTCTTTGTAGACCCCTATGTCTCCTTCGTTGCTGCTGTACTATCGGACGATGTAGTCGAATGAATAGGAAAACCCATCATCGGGATTTCATAATTTATGTTTAAGGTGTCGTTTGAAATCTAATGGGCATGCAAAAGAATTCCGCTTACAAAATTCATATCGTTTGAAATCAGATTTGTAGCCTATGCGAAGGAATGTCGCTAGCAGATCAGATAACAATACAAAAATATCGTTCAAACTACCTTATTTATACTGAAATAGTTCACTATTCAGTCACACGAAACTGAAGCAACTAATTAGGCTACAAGTACTCAAATGTCCTTCGTTTATGGATGTCTGTACTTCTGATCATCGTGTAGACATTCAGACAAATGGTTTGACAATTCAATAACCTCTCCTTTGATTAGTAGGGCTATACTGGTTCTTTAGTCATTAGTGAGCCACAAACAGTCTGGTCGAAGGTGCAGTAGCGTTTACTATTCCGCATTCTTTCTGGCGTCGTATAGAATCGGACGAGGCAGTCGAACGAGAAGAATAGGAAAAAACATCACCGAGATTCCATAATTTATGTTTGAGGTGTTGTTTGATACCTAATGGGCAGATGAAAGAATTTCGCTCACAAAATAACAATACATATTCATTGCAAATGTTCATTTTACGGTATCGTTTGAAATCAAATTTCTATGCGAAAGAATTTCGCTTACATATAAGAATACAAGAATGTCGTCTTAAACAGCTACAGAGTGACATGAAATCACGACTATCCAAATACGCAAAGTTATAATACTGGCTAACAGGATATATAAACACATGCTACATTTGCTTAGCATCGGCTAAACCTCAAGGCACGAACGTACATTTACCAAAGTACATAATTATGTGTTCAAGATACCTTAATTATATAGTTCACTACTCAACCAAACGAAACTGAAGTAACTAATTAGGCTACAAGTACCCCCAATGTCCTTCGTTGATAGATGTCTGTACTTTCTGATCATCGTGTAGACATTCAGACAAATCGTTTTACAACTTAATAATCTCTCCTTTGAATAATCAAAGCACCAACGTACATTTACCCAAGTGCATAACTATGTGTTCCAGCCACCCTAATTAGACCGGAATAATACACTATTCTGCCAAATGAAACTGAAGCAACTAATTAGGTAACTTGAACTCTAATGTTCTTAGACAGTGTCTGCACCATCTGATCATCGTGTAGGAATTGACTGCACCAACTCATCTCTTTTTATTGACTCACATAAATCGCAATAAAACACAGAGCAACGGCCAGTACGACGAAGAAAAGCAATTTCATTGTAGGGGATTGGCCGTTCTTCTGAGATGGTTTCATCTTTAATGGTTTGGCAACGCGATCCATAATCGTCAGAATGGCATCCCTGGCCCCGGCCCAAGCCCCATGGCCCATCACTCGGTAGTGGGATGGTGCAATTGGCCCAAAAAACATCGAAATCGCCAGTCTCGGATCCGTCAGAAACAGACGATCTACAATCAAGACGGACAAAATAGTAACTTAATGTGATTAAAAATTAAATGTACCTTGTATTATATCCTTATCTTATAATGCAGTTCTATATTCAGCCTCTACATGTATGGATAGAACATTTTCTACAGCGGACGGATGCTTGTTGTTGACTATCTGCCAAGGTCACTCCTTACTGTTTCATGTCTAATAGACAACATCGCTGTATTTATTCAATAAAGACTATAATTAATATAACTATTATTGACTATAGGGCTTCAGTCGAATTACCCCAACAGCAAGGGCAATGAAAGCATTTCACATGGACTCCGTATGTTTTACCCATGGTTCCAAATGTACGACATATGAATTACGCATGGAAATGCCAATAGTGTCTTTATTATTCCGTAGCTGAACATGCAGGATCTAGACTTCTGGTGCGCACCGATTATTCTCATGTGAGTACAGTCCTAAACAACAGTAGTTTGGACTTTGGAATAAAAAACTTTTGGTCATGTTACGCAAGAAAAAGAAGTAGCTTAGAGAAGAAGGACTAATCATGAATATTGTCATTCTGAACAGCAATCAGAAATGAATTATCTGTTAATTGATCGGAGTATATTATTCTACCACAGGGATTTGGCCTGGGGAAATGACAAGAGAGAATTACTGTATGGGAAATTGTTGTATTGTATTTATTGATTTCTAGCCCCTCTCACAGTACATGCTTAGCATAGGCGCCTCCAGTACGAAAAGTCCCGCGAGAAAATAAAAGTCCTAAGAATACGGACAGAAGCAGATAAGCATGACCAGTTAAAATCACAGGGCGAGTTGGAGAGGGGACAGCGTTTCAAAGCAGAAGGCCAACAGAAGCATGGCATTGGCAGCAGTACGATGTACCAAGAGGTTATGTCGGTCAATAAGAGAATGAAGAGGATGACAAGAGGCAGCCGAGAGAAAAAGATTGATAAGGCTACACAGATAGCATGGAACCTGACCCATAAATGCTCTAGATTTAAGGAAGAGAACTTTTAACCGAATGCAGGCTGTGATCAGAAGCCAGAATATTTGTTCGGTCATGACGGTCGAGATATGTTAGAAGCGAGGATTACGAGCAATCAGACGGGCAACTGCATTTCGTACCGGTTTGTCAACTCTGGGCGACATACACGACAGTGAACGATTTTCCTATACGACGAAGAAATGTCCTGGGGCGAAATAATATTCTCCATATAATCCAGCACATGTTTGGCTATTGTAGAGTCCTTGTCAACACATATGGACCGTGTCACCTTCTAACAAGAGTAGTCCTTCACTGTACAGAAAACTAAAGAATATTACAAATAACATCGATTTCGGTTTTCGACTCACGTAGTATTTACTAACGGTGGTAGAAGTTGATAAATCCATGTCTTTATGTTACTGTACTCTTTAATCGCAATTGTTCAAAGTCAGTATTTTAGGGCTGTTGTCTTCCCTAGTCTCTATAATAACCAGACATGTGCTGGATAATAAAATTTCGTTCCCATTCTGAATATTTTAAAAATGCCAATTGCTACATACCGAAATCTGGTCTAAATACACTTACAAACTCATCCGGTGCCGAATTGTCCGGTGCCGAACTGTCCGGCGCCGAATTGTCCCCGCCGAACTGTCCGGCTCCAAATAGTCCGGGAAACCCATGTTGGTGACCTGTTTTTGTCTTGCAAGGACAATTTACAATTTGGTCAATTTTGAACTTTTGGTAAGAAAGACGTTATTGACTTCAGTAAAAATCTATTTTTCAGTCTCGTCATCATTCAGCACAGTCATCTGTTTTGTAGTATATATAAAACTTTTTTGTAAATTACAATATTTTTATTTTGGGATCGCGAACCACCCTATGTTTTTTCTCGGCTGCTAAAAAGTATTCGTGCAAAATTTGGGAGCTATTGGTCGAGCTGATCAAAAGTTTCTGTGGAACATCCAATGTTACATACATACTTTTGTTCTTTATATTAATAAAACTGTGCTAGGCTAACGAGCTGGAATGGCTGCTGGACTTAAATTTTGGAGTTGCCTTCCTGTGTTTGTTCCATTTGTTCAGTTTGTCGTGTCATTTCGTGCTCAATTCAAAACTTATCTATCACGACGGATCTCTTACTGATCTGATTGTGGATTTGTTTAGCATGAGAAAATGGGGTACTATAAATTTAATTACCCCAATTAATGGCCGTTTAATAATACAAAAGAAAGAAATATATAAACTACACTAACCCGAACCGTAGGCCTAACCCTAACCGACCCTCACGATGCCTACTGTAAACCTAACCGAAACTCACGATGCGTAACCGATTCTCACGATGCTTCAGGATATAAATCCGATATTAATTCGGGTGAATTAAGATTATAGTACCGAAAATGGCGATGTAGAAGTTACTAATTAATAATAATTACAGCTTGAAGATGACATTCCTAGTGCTGGTAATACTCACACAAATCAGGTTTGCATCCGACTATTCCAGCGAGTTCGTCCATGAAGGGCTGATAGTCGACTTGTATCGTGTGACGAGTCGACGTAACGTAACGCTGAAGAACACCTTCATTCCTCTCCTTTATTTCCGCCAACATGACGTCAGGTGATGGCAATCGAACGTCTCCCTTCATTTGTAAGAAATGATAAGCAAACGCCTATAGAAGGTGCACTTGGAGCCTCTGTTCAGTCTCCTATGCTTCAACCCTTCCAAAACAGAATTCGTCATCATAGGTTCTCTTAACCAATGGGTATTGACATATAATTTACTACGAATGGCATCTAGCCTCAATGTTAACTCCAACTAGTAATCTATGATCTCCAGCATCAGAATTATGGTTCAACCCATTCAGCCAGATGTCAGCTTCTGCAAGATATCCATTAGTTTACCAAAACAGGGCAGTTCCAGGGCAAATCTGACAATAAATTAAAATTTTATCTCGTTTTAAGTCAGAGCCACTTAAACCATTACAAAGTTAAACTTCAGACTTAAAATTCAACGGCGATTGTTAGCGGAAAACAGATACGAATCAACTAATATTATGAGAAATATAAATTTAACTAGTTGCCTTCTGCACCAGCAGCAGGGTTGTTAAAGCATTGTCATCCAACATTCTGCCCAACAACTGCCCGTTTGTAGTTTAATCTCTTATTTACTTTTTCGTATATATATATATATATATATATATATTATTTATATATTATACATCAAACATATATTCAGTCCTAAATAAACTGTGTATATATTAACTAATAAAATGGGCTTAAATCCAGCAAATATATATTCTTGTAATTTTGTTATCTCTTGTAACGATGTTCCAATATTCATAATCCTATTCATGTCTAGAACTTACAACACGCTTAGTCGCTTACCTTGAAAACGCGAGTGGCCAACCGACTTTGCATCTCAGACAATGGCAAGACGCCTCCTAGAGGCTGAAGGCAGCCAATGACAGCGATCGTAGGAGGCGAGATATCAGGTGGGAAAGCCAGCTTGTAAAGGTTGACTATGTTATCATTGACCTCGAACGCTTTGTGGTCGATGAATGGAAATCCAAACAGATATCCAGTGGCGCTGATGATGATGTCAATGTCCTCGAGGACCGATCCATCCACGAACTCCACCGATCGACCTTTCAGTCGACGAATATCTGGCTTCAAGATGACGCTTCCTGCGATGAGTCTGTTGGGCAGATCGTCACTGATCGTCGGATGTTGGGACCAGATGCGATGTTCAGGCTTCAGTCCGTAGAGTTCGTGGTCGAACTGTTTGTTGAGCCATCTCTCCGACAGGCTGTTCATGTGATTGAAAGAAAGAAAACTCATCATATAGTTCTCGAAACGTGTGAAGTGGGCGCAGTCTAGAGGAAGACCGTTGTCAGAGATTCTCTGTATGATCCAAGCTCCACGTCTGGTGCTCTGGTAAACCTAAATCAACATTTAACGGAGTCAATAACGGAGAACATATAGATCTAACTCTTAACAGATTATTCCTATCAAAGTCTAAGAGATAACTCCTCTTTCAACCATAATTATATTACTATGTTTTTATATTTCATGACCATGCGGTTTTTAGTATGTGCTTCTACTGCATAATATCACCCGTTTCACAAGAAACTTAAATTTCTAACCCGCCATGAACTGATTCATTTCCACTTGCTCAAGAAAACCGAGTGACTGCCTTTAACTTTAAATCGGTTACCAATTAACATTTCAGTACATAAAGCTATTTATCAGCATTTCTCTGTGTAGATCACAGACTGGGGTAATTGACATAATATTAACTCCTATGTTACAGCAAGCTATTAATATTTTGCTATTTATTAGTTACCTACCTGCAATTAACAGGTAGCATTATGCTTACTTTGTCTTGCAGGGTCTTCGTAATATTTCTCCTAGACCTACAACTAATTGCCTAATAGACAGTATTTGCGCTCAGGATCCCATAGAGGCACGTCGGGTCCCCAGCCCAGGAAAAAGCTTTTAGACCATTTAAGGACGTATATTTACAGCTGTTAGACTTTCAGGCAGGTCTTCTCTTTTGAGATTCTTAGCAGGCGCTTTACAAGTGTCGAGATACATGCAACCGTAAATTAACAAAAGTTTTGGCATATTGCTGTATACCTGGTCGCAGATTTTGCTCAGTTCCACAGAAACGTCTGCTCCAGAATTTCCTATGCCGACCACAATGACTCGTTTTCCTTCGTAGCCTTGATGGTCAGTATAATCGTGAGTGTGGACGATTTTTCCTTCGAATGTTTCTTGTCCTGGGAAATGCACAATCTTCTTCTCGGCGTGATGACCTGAACAAACCATCACTGCATCAAACTCCTCTGTTCTTTCCAAACCCGATTGCAAGTCCTTCAATTCCAATTTCCATCGACCAGTTTCTTGTAAATTCTTCCCTTGACTCACTCTCTTGACCTCGGTTCGGAAGTGAATGTGTTTGAGTAAGTCAAAGTTTTTGGCGTAGAGACGGAGGTAGCTGAGTACCTTCCTATTGTGCATGTAGTTTGGATAATCAGCCGGAACCAGGAAATCGCTGTAGAAACTGGTTTCTTTGCTGGAATTGATGATTGTGGATTTCATGACGGTAGATCGTCCATCTGTTGGAGTTTCCTTCCAGTTCCACAGGCCACCAATGTCATCCGTTCTCTCGAAACAAACTGGCTGCAGTCCCTCATCCAGGCAGCACTTGATGGCCGGGAGGCCACTGGCGCCTGCTCCTATTACCGCTATCCTTTTCATTGTCTGCTAAACGTAGCTGATCTGAAGAATTGGTTTCAGATGCTATCTGCACACAAAATAGGGCAATGTGATAATTAGTAATTAACAAGACCTATTATAATTTATACAAATAGATTCTGCACTTTTCTCGCTAGTGACCATTGCCGCCAAGTGACTTGGGTCAGGAACTGATGGTGATGTTAATGATGCGAATAATAATGATAATGGAGATTACCATATAGGTCTTCTGTTACTATATTTAAAAGAATAAAAATGCGACGTAGATGGCGAAGTAGAGGTGCTACAGAGAAACTAAGCCTCGTGAGCGTGACTAATAAATATCGTTTGTTAATGAGCATCAATCAATCAAAGAATCAATCAATCAATGAAACTTGATATAGCGCCTATTAAAGAAATCAACTCAGAGGCGCTCCCAGTTCAACCACGGTCAAAGAGGTCAGATAAAAGAGAAGAGTTGAAAGAAGATCCTGGGTGAGAGCCACAGGTCCAGAAGAAGCCCATTCAAAGTAGTACAACAGGGAAGACAGGATGCTACAGCTTATTAAGTGCGTGAGAATGGAATGCTGACTAAGACTTGCGCAGCAAAACGCAGCGCCATCCGAGCGCTGGCACTGCCTGGCAGCAATCGGGCGGCAAAGCCCTTGAAGGCAAGCAGGCGCAGCCCCAATAAGACAGCGTCATACCAAGGAGGCAATTCGAAATGCAATGCGGGAGGGGAAGCCAATGCAACGCATCACGCACATAGGCAGAAACATGGCCTGTCTTATAAATGCAACCCATCAGGCGTGCCGCTGACCAGTGGACCCGCTACAGTTGCCTAGTCCTGCCTCGTGAAATGCCCGCATACATGATGGAGCAGTAGTCAAGACGACTAGTGAGCATGAATGTGGCACAGTGGCTGATCGGTTAGAGCGGTCAGCCCGTAGCGTTCAGTGTGTGCTGAGCGCGCGGGTTCGACCATCGTCCGCGGCGTCAGTCACTGTGTAGGGACCTTAAGCAAGTCCTTCGCGCACCATTGCTCTGCAGTACAACTGCAATTGCGCCGTCGAATCGTGTGTTTGCACTTTTGAGTAAAAAGTTGTTGAAAGAAGGGCGGTATCAAATTTCGGAAAATGAATGAATGAATAAGAGTGGTTGCAGCACTAGTAGAGAGCTAGTGGGAGATAAACTGGAATTGGCGCATCTGATATAGAAGCAATTACAAATTACTGAGCTGATATGATTGGCGAAGAAAAGCTCTTGGGTGATGCCAGCCATGTAGCAAAAGTAAAGTTAGGGAGAGCAGCAGAAACCAGAAGGTGTCCCAAGGTCAAGCTATGCCAGTTGTTGCCTAATCCAAAGCCAGATAAATTCTACTTCCAGTCTGCCTGATATATTAATGACATACCGGTGGTATTATAAATAAACGTTTAGTAACCGTAGTAACACCCTGCTGGCTATGGCATGAATTCTTATTAGGCCCATATAGGAGTCCATGGCAATTATCTTATCTCATCGGTCTGTTGGTCACCCACGCCGTCGCCAAAGTCGTTAATTATTAAATACTTAAACATTTCTTTGAAATGTATCTACTTGAACTGCATATTAGGGAAACTGGAATGTTTATCATGGGTCTCAGCGTTATCGTCATGTGACCCCAATTTTGCTTGACTGGAAACCAGATCGACATCTGTGGAGAAGCTTTGCAACCGCTCTAATGTGCTATTGGTACAAAAGTTATTTTGTAACTGCTACGTGACATCTGTATAAATATATACCAAGTTTACAAAGGTCACATAAAAACGGTTATGTGCACATAATATATAGGCCTATTTATATTCTGGTGTATGTTCAGTTAGGATAAATCTGCTCATTGAGTGAACACTAAGGATATATCCAACTGAAATATGTATTTAATCCCGATTGACATCCGTGCTAGTAATGTTAAGCGATGGGATGGTCTTGGACACTAGCGTCGAGCATCCATGAATGAACCACCTAAGGCAAACTGAGTTTTTCTGAATAAATCCTACCGAATATCTAAAAGAAAATTATGCCATATGATCGGATGATTTTTCAAGTATGTTGTTAATAAGTATAGGACAGAGCGTATTTATTCATTTATGATAAATAACTACAACAAATTGGACCCTAGAAAGTCCAATCAAGGCCACCCGCTTCCTTAAATGGACCACATGGTGCCCTTGACTGGAACGGTTGCTCTGAATGGAACAAATGAGTCTAAAAACGTTTCTAAAGAAAAGTTGAATCAAAACTTTGACATTTAAAACACTTTCTGTCTAAAGACTTTCAACGCAATTCCCCAGAGGAACACATCCTCATCAAGCAGTCCGTTTACTTCAGTGCAACTGTCGTTACACCATAACGTACACTTGCTACGTTTTATCCAATTCTTCGTTTTACGTTCGACATAGTATCGCCAAATTCTATGTTCGCAGGCATCCACTACAGACAACGAGGAGCGTTGTTCCGAGTTTTCTTCCTTCTATGCAGTTTGCTTCCGATTATGGGGAAAAAATGTGCGCGACTTAGCCTATTAAGCCTATAAGCCAATTAAACTTAATTTTATAACATTGCAAATGCCGATGTACTTAAATGGACCACACACAAATTATCGGTCCAATTCATGACACTTAACGTGGTCCATTTCAGGCAACACGGACTACTTCTGCCTACACTGCGATAGTTCAACACGTAGGCCTGCGTGCCAGTTTTAACATAAAAGCTCTTATTGTCGCTCAAACATAAAACGTTCTTTAAAGTAAAACAAACATGATTGCATTTTTAAACACTGACCTAAAATGTATGCCACCGTTATCAATTACGACTCAAAAATAGATCAGGGGTATACATATGAAATGAAGTTTTCACCACAGTTTAATAAACACTTGGTATTAAGTAAAACTGCGTGTGGCAATTTAAATAATATTCAAATGAGCAAGAATACAACATTTAAAAACGAGATCATATTGGGATCTAGGGTCTAAATCGACTGCGGTCCAATTAAGGCAACGGTCCGTTTGGGGGCGACTCTTCCCTATGTAAGCTCGTCCTCGACACATCTCATTTAGGTGGACCTTCAGATGATGCCGGAATATCAAGAAGCTCGGAGCATCTACAGATACCACTTCCTTCGCAAATGGCAATCCGAGTGGACCATCTCCGACACCGGCTTGGACTACCGAGCCATCGAACCGAGCGCCAGCCTAACCCGGAAGTACGCCAACCCAAACTGGAAGAAGGAAATCGCCATCACCAGACTACGACTTGGACACTGCCTTCTCAACACCCAGCTGAAGCAGTGGAACCTACATCCGACCAGAAGCTGTGACGAGTGCGGTGACGTCCAGGAAATGTTGCGCCACTTCCTACTGGAATGCTCTGCGCAGGTGGGCCTCCAAAACAAACTCATCTGGAAGTGCGCGCGGGAAAACTGGATCTTTGATCTGCGAACCACTCTCACCCAACCCAGCTGCCAGAACATCGTCTACAAGTGGCTAGAAGTATCCGGAAGAAGGCTATAGAGAGTACTAAACAGCTGCCCAGGCTAACTCCGGCGGTCTTTGCGCCTTTAAGCAAGGAAGGATACGTGCTAACCCAGGCGGTCCTTGCGCCTTTAAGCAAGGAAGGATAAGTGCTAACCCAGGCGGTCCTTGCGCCTTAAGCATGGAAGGAAACCCGGATACCGTGGCGGTCCTTGTGCCATAAAACAAGGAAAAATAGCGCAAAAAGGTAAAGCATTAAGCTCTCTCTACCTGCCCTCTAATGGTTGCCATGGAAACTGCCTGATGAGAAATGGGTCGTCAGTCCTGGCAGCAGAAATGGAGACCATGAAGAGGGCGAGACAAACCAGACATCCACGCTAACACCTGTCTTGTTATTGCCTTTCAGATTCCTTCAAGACCTGGACGACGAAAGACAAACGCCAACACACCAACTAAAGATCGAAGAAGCAAAGACGAAGACGCGAAGCCAGAAACTAAACACTGAACATTTATGTTAAAAATTTACCTAAAATGCTAATTAATCTTATAAATCATATTGTATTGTAAATGCATAAAACAGAGATTGACGCATATCATCCTCGTCATGGATGCGTCGTTAAATAAACTTATATCAGTCAATCAGACATCTTATTCCTTTTCTGTTGCTGTTGATAGTGTAATTCAGAACTGCGACGGCCACTATTAGAAAACCAGCAGATGGTTTGGTGATTGGAACTGTGGAACAGGTGTTGGGTATTTGGTATCGCGTTTGACATTATTATCGTGTCTGGTGTTTGCGAGTTACTACATTTCCGTCGTGTTACTTAAGTCTAGTTAAGAAGCTGTAGCTTATTTTCTGCTCCCGGTTCCATGTATGGGAAAAATAACTGAGCTGCTCGTGGTTTAGGCTGTAAGCATCAAAAATATTATTTACATTTAAGGATTTATCACTTCAATACACATGCCACAAAATGTGTATCAATGTATACATATGTAATATTATACATGGGCTAGACGAGAAAGATACTGAGAGAGAGAAAGAGAGACAGACAGACAGACAGACAGAGACAGAGACAGGGACAGAGACAGAGAGAGAAGGATGAAGAGGGATTGATCAATGTAAGATTGTGTCACTCTGTGGCACTCAATGATTTATGGCTGAAAAACCATCGCATTCATTCAGGATCACAAGGACTCTAGTTAGTCTGAAGACGAGGGGCATCGAAGACTGGCCAACTGGCCAGCTCACTGAACTCTGACCAACCGATCCATTCAAATGTGACTAGAGAGATAAACAGATAAACAGGTGAGAACATGTGGTAGCCGTGGAGATATCTTGAAGTATTAAGCACGGAATCAGCAGCTTGAGTAGATATCTTGAAGGGACGCTATATCAAGTCTTCGTTGAATGATTGATCGAATATATTATATATATATTGTATTTTTGCTAATATATATAGATAGATATGTATATGCAATGTGTGTCTACGTACGATTGTACGTGTTTCTATGTGTATACGTTATACGTGATTGTATATGTATGCATATAATTATTTAAGCGCTCTTGTAGCGGCCAGGTACGGCGCTCTAGAAATCGTCCTTTTAATAAATATATGTGTATATGAGTATATGTGTCTATACATTTATACATACATATATATATATATATATGTATGTGGATATGTATATGCATGTACTTTATATTTATAAATGCGTGTGTGAGGCAGTTGAACAAATTAGTGTGATATCTACGGCCAGCCAACAAATTGTTGACTGTGGCGGCGGAACGCAGACCAAAAATCTGCGGCGGCGGCGCTCACGAAATGTCTGCGTCTACGACACGCCAAGGCGTAGTGCTCTAGTTCAGCTAGGCTCCATATAAAATTCTGCGTCTTCCAGTGTAATCTGAACCACTCGAAAACATCCAGTCCACACTTTCATAAAAAACTTTTTTAGAAAACAAGGCATCGTGCCAGAACAGGTTATACGGCTACTGAATCCGGGTTCCGTGACTGGAAATAATCTTCGTGAGTTCGATATGCACAGAATGCGGAAAATCAGAGTAAGCAGTTATGCAAACTGAGTTTTCCAAGCCAACGACCAACTTCATTGTTAGCCATCCAGGAAAGAGCAAAGTCACTCTCTTAACTAACTGGTCAACAAGCCTTCATGCGATGCTTTCAACGCCTAATACACCGCTTTCACTTCTCCTCATGGTTTGACATAATCTCTTATAAAATTTGATTTTATATTTTATTATACTATTTATTATTATTATTTTTTATTATTATTTATTCTTATTATTATTTTATTTTATTACATGCATATGTTTTATAAAAAATATGGCTTGACAGCAGTACAAAGGCCTGTAAAAAATAATTGTTGTTCAAGGGGCAAGCAGGTAGGAAGAATTAAGCCTACGCACGTTGGCAGAAAGAGGAACATTGATAACAACAGCAATGTCCGTGCTTAATTGGCTGCGTTTCTTTCGACTTCTCTTTGTTGCTAAGCTTACATTTAACTATTTCACTCATCATTAATCACGAATTAATCAATTAATTAAGAGGTGAAACAGAATCTCTTAGATAAAATTACATTTCCTACCGTAGAAATATCACTAGTTTCTCTTCCACTGGTTTCTGCGTTAATGAGACTGGTGTCAGTTGAAACTAAGAACAGTATGTAAATTTCCCCTTCGTTAATCGTTATAGGCCCTGTATTTTCTAACATGTATGTGTGATCAGCTGCTGCCGCACTGCAGTGTAATCCGCCGCAGGGTGGTAGAGAGCGATATTTCATAAGACACGAGGCCATTCTCAAGGAGGTCGAAATGCGCGGTCTGTGGACTGTAGTATCAAGGTAATAGCACGACCAAAACGAAGTCAATATGCAGGATGTCGATCCATCAGAACAAATCGACTGAGCAGAGCGAAAATACACAGAGCACGAGTTCAAAGTCCCGCAGACAACAACTATGTTTAACAAGACCAGTTCAAGACTTGACAATGATGAGAGAAAGTTCATGAAATTATGTGCCTGAGTAATCTAATTAATTATTAGTAAGAGAATAAGGAACGGTTTTAAAAATAATATAGTGTTGGTCAGAGTTTAATGTCAATAAATTAAGAGACTCAAATAATCAATAAGTCTTCGCTGAACAGGAAGCTAATATAATGACTTACGCTAATATAATGACTTATGCTAATACAATGACTTATGCTAATACAATGACTTATGCTAATACAATGACTTATACTAATACTGGGGCGCGATGGCGTAGTGGGATGTTCGGTGCCTTGCGGATCGCAGGTTCGAACCCACCCCAAGTCACTGCGTAGCGACCTTGGACAAGTTGCTCACCCATAATTGTCTGTGAGGAAGGAAATGGGAAACAAACTCACTCATCTCACCCCCGGGTGGCGTAAACCCAAATGGACCTGCCTTCGGGCAGAGAACTCATCATCATACTAAAGCAGATAGCAAAAGAGTCCTGAACTCTCTGAAGTTTTGCGATGTTCGACTTTGCGAATCCAACTGGAAGCGACATTCAGCAATCAAGACGAATTAAGATCATTGCATGGACTCGGTAGGCTATAGGGAGGAAGCTGCTATAAATTGGTAGACCTATGGTCGAGTTGCGGCGCCACGATATGGAAAGAAGTCCAAATTTGCCAAGATTCTTATTCGCAAGTTTAACGCGTATACGCTGAGAAGTCCGCATATTAAGAGTAAATTATGATAGGCATGGGTACGTGGTGCGGTGAACCCTGGGTCGATGATCCATAACTTCAGTAAGGTAGACCCAGGAGTAGGCCTATACAAGAACAATGGTGCATTTTTTCCCGGAAAATATATATATATGCATACATATATATTCAGTGAATATATTATCAGAAACAGAATGCATGGTGAATGAATCTGCAACTACCATCTTCAGCGCTTGCACTGATTTACTGTAGCTCGTTAGCTGTCTCATCGACGGATTATGTATATCTAATGGTAACGATTGTCAGTACGTTAACATAGCAACGATAGTCTTGAAACAGAGTAGTACAGGACCTACGTTACGTAGATATGGCAACGATTGTCTTCAAACAAAGAAGAGTAGGTCTATGCGAATATATGGCAACAATGGTCGTCAAACAGAAGATTATATCAATCAATCAATCAATCAATGCAATTTATATAGCGCCTCTTCAAGATAACTATTCAGAGGCGCTCCCGACCCAGGCCCGGTCAAAAAGGAAAGTCTTGAGAAGTTTATAGAAAGAGCCAGACAGGTCGCGCGGGAGAGAGCGCAGGTTAGATGGGAGGTTGTTCCACACACGAGGACCCACAATTGCAAAAGCTCTATTTTGCCTGGTTGCGGTATGAGCATGTGGAACCACAAAGTCACCTCTAGAGGCCGAGCGAAGAGATCGGCGACCATAAGAAGCCGAAGTTAAGGTGAGCAGATCCCTAAGATAGACTGGCGCATTGCCCACAACACCGTGCCAGACAATAGAGGAGATTCTATATTGAATGCGCTGCCTAACCGGAAGCCAGTGAAGGACGTCCCGCATGTACGTAGAGATGTGGCCAAATTTAAAATGTGGATATGGTAACGATTGTCTTCAAACAGAAGAGCATGCGCAGATATGGTGACGTCTGTTTTCAAGCAGAAGATAATACGGTGATATGGCAACGATTTTCTTGAAACAGAGGAGCATACGTAGATATGGTAACATTTGTTTTCAAACAGAAGAGTATGCGTAGTTATGGCAAAAATGGTCTTCAAACAGAAGAACATACGTAGATATGATGACGTTTGTTTTCAAACAGAAAATAATACGTTGGCAATTATATTGATGCTGTAGGCCTAATAGTCGAAACAAAAACACTCAATTCTGCACATGATGTCAATAAACATAGGCTTACATAAGGATTCACAAATAGATTTTACATTGAAAATGTGACATAAATTAATTGTAATTGCTACTCGCAACTTTACATAGCGGCAATTAAAGCGTATAGGCCTACTCCAGACCCAGCGAAAAGAAACCATGCTCGAACGCAATGATATAATCAGCTAGCAGGTGTATGTGGATAGAAGTCAGAACGGCGAATGAGTTCATGTTTGAGGTTGCTGGGAAACAATCAGGACGATGTCCTATCATAACAACTCTTCTAGACTGGACCGTGGAAATCTGGGCGTTGGGAAAATGAAGGCACCTTACAAATGACGCGTCACTAATCAGGTGTATGTTTCTTTGCGAGTAAGATCTTAAGACATCTCGCCACGAATGCATAGTCTACATGCATACAAACACATGCATACATGCATGCATCCAATAGCACGTGCATTGCACATTTTACTCCTTAGGCCTACATGCTTGCAGTTGAAGATGGCTTGTCGATGCCTCGAGACCTGTGACGCTTCTTAAGGAGATTATAGTCCCTAGTCCCTACAACTGACTCTAGCATGTTTGCAACAGTGCAAGAAATCAAAAGCAGAGAGAAATAAAAAAACTCCGAAACACTATAGATCTATCCAATATCTTATTTGACCATGAAATTTATTCAGATGAATTAGAATCGTAAAAGATTAATAATCTCAGCTGCCAAAAAGACCAAAACATTGTCGACTATTTTAAGGGAGTTGCATCTTGTAAGTTTCTTTATCGTTTGTATGTAGGCCAACAATTCGTTTAAAAAAGTTAAATCACCCCTTGATCGTTGTAGTTTGATGTTCAACTGCTGGCGAATGACGTTCCAATGTCCAGAAATTCCTTCAAATGCAGAAATAAACGCAGGCATAAAATATAACCTCGAACGAAGGTGTCTCTTGTCGAGAATGACAGCAGACGCACACACAAACAAACCTTCAGTGGAACTTAAGTATACGGGTCGCACATGCGCGTCTGCTGTGCTAGGTTAATGCTTTTTGGCTGAGGTTCCACGCACTTAGTACGGAATGCATGCAATTGACCTTGGGCAACAAACGTAACTTCAGACTTGCTGCGGTAATATAAGCCTAACGCTTGATAATCGAGCTATTTTTCAGTTAGTCAATGCGCAAACATGTAGGTCATGCATTATTCACCACCAAGGACAGTTCAGCACAACAAGTCATCTGCATACTGAATATCTAGCAGGTAAATTAACCCGAACCTCTTGACTGCAGCGGGTAAGACCCAGTGCATAAATAATGCAAAATTAGCTTTTTGCAAAACCATATTTCCCTCGAGTTTCAATTTTAAAAAAATACGCGTCGACGCTACACAGCGACGTGATATTAATGGCAAACACGTGGCTTTGCGTGTTTACGAGACATTTCGCCAGCCTTGTTCCAGTTCCATAGGTCACAGGCAAGTTTGCTTGAAGCAACCTATAAGCACCTGACTTAGAATCAGGTCGACCCCCTTTCATCTGCACAGCCGGATTTAATACGCCCATTGGCAAGTCTCTACAATTTCCGCTCTTACATATATATCCACTTACCCCAGGCATAAAAATTAGCTTATGCCAACATACGGATTAACTCAGCGCTGTGTGTTAACAACTTGGCGATAGACTTTGCAGTGTTTGCGTTCAAGAATAGTCAACAATGTTAGTTATATAAAAATAGTAATGCCATAGCGGTACTTAGAAATCCAGGCAACAGTGCTCTCAGGCCCTCTCGCCTGAACTGTCGCCAAACACCAAAGACAAGTTTGGATGATAACGAACTACGAATCACAATTTTGATAGTTTAAATCGATTAAATTGTCTGGCTATACAAAGTAATCAACATTACAGCATCGTCGGCTTCTACCCAGCTGATTTGTGATTGCTTGCTATGATTATTCTGTTACTGTGGCCTAGACAGCTAGGGTATTTTGCGCCCGAGGACAAGCAACAGAATTGCCCCCCTTTTTATAATTTATTTCACATATTTCAATTACATCTAAAGGCTAGTAATTTTATACATAACTGCCTTTGACCGTCTAACAAATTAAATTTTCGTGATAAGACTTGTAAATTCGTCCATTACGTTATGAAAAGTTTTCTCCAATGTTGTTCGTTTGATTCTAAGAAGAGCAAGATCGCTGAGACGATCTTGTCCCATTGAAGCCAGTAGAAAACACGACAAATTAGCTTCAATTTGCTGAAGGGCCGCTCACAGTTTGCAATTGAAACAACAATTGCTAGAAAATTTCGCAGTGAAATGCGTAGGTTTGGAAGTACATCAACTCCATATAACACAATGAAACCAAGAAGATCCAAAGGAGTCATCGGTAGAATTGTATTCGGGTATACGGAGCAGGATTTTGCAGTCTTAATTCTGTGCACAGTTCATGACCCTTAGTGATCACTTATCAGTGAGACCCAAAGGCGCCAAAATTGTGCTTGACGACGTGTTTATAATGAGGATATTTTGGGGGCGTCAAATTAAATCTTACTAACTTAGTTGTGATAAATTGGTTTGCATCAATAAAAAATAATAGTTTTGATCCTCATTTTTGGCGCCCTTTTCTAAATTGCCACCCGGGGACACATTTCCCATCTGCCCCCTTAGCTACACCTCTGACTGTACATTCACTGATTGTTCATAAATTGCATGATGTTCCCGCAGTGAGTTTGCAGGCGGTCTTGCAATGTATGTGCATCGATGCAAATTACTTACTTGCCCCGTTCATGGAAACCTAGCATAACAATTCATGTGACGTCGATACATTATGACGTAATCGTGTCACCACTGATACTCTCTCAGCAACCAATTGCGAACGGAGAAAGTCATTTCATCTAAATAAATGGGTCTTTGTCGCGGGTTTCTTTCCCGCCACTCCTTCTTCTTGATGACGAGAGTACTCGCTGGTTCTTTCCTCTATCACCAAGCTCAGCAACACGACACACTTGATGGTTTTAATATGTATATTTAATGATATATATATACACACCACTCATCCTATCTACACTTACTGGAGTTATTAGTATCCTTTTAGAAATGTTTCCCTGGTTTACGTTGGAGACGGGATTCCCAACTACGTTGATTACCCTTATCGTCAGAACGACCTAGCGTCTCCCCCAGTTCCGAAACATGTCCCGTTCCTTTGCTTGCTACGCTATATCAGTCCTTCTAGAGACGATTTCCTTCGCCATCCCAAACGCAAAACTCGTATCTCTATTGGACGACAGGTCACCTGCAGAAACCATTACTAAACCCAGGTTGGTCGGGTCTTGGCGTCCATAGCGTAACGTCAGGTCCCTAGGGGCGTCCAGTTACTGTTTGACTAGCGGATGTTATGTCTGGGCCTTATTAGTGTCATTGAATTCCATTACTACAGTTGTACCGCCTAACAGATTACGCCGTTCGTATCGGAATTGTCCCCTATTCATGATCCGTGTCAACGGGCCGGTTAAACCAGATTTTCAGCTGGTTCAAGAATTTCTTGTCCATGGGTCGCAGAGGAGGTAAGAGCAGGCGCCTCTAACGTCTGCCTCGAGGTGTCGGGTTTCGTTGCTTGACACACCGTTGCTATTTGCATATTCCTTGGTGTCTGTATTGAGGCCGTCTCCCTCCGGCGAAACCTATTGAGGTCTCCTTTCTCAGGTCTCAGGTAGACGCTTCATCCGTAGTCCTCCTTCGTCTCTTCTGTCGATCGATGACTTTTATATAGCGCCATCGTCCAGAGTGTCGCGCGTGACAGTCTTCGTAACGGAGAACGATGAGTTAGGGCTTATTCTGAAAACTAAATCAGGATTCTCAAAAATTCAAATACTTTTTTGTCTGCATTTCCATTGACTCCGGACTCATGCGCCGCATAATATGCTGGTCTCTTTGACGCGGCTACGTGTGGCGCTGAGAATTTTCGAAGATTAACAACACCTGTAAATTAACCGCTGAGATTTGTTACGAATCCGGCGAGTGCAAAGAGCGAATAACTTGACAAGCGAGTACCTACTGGTAGATCATATCAGAAATCGGCCGAGACGGCGCCAGAAATGTGGGTGTGGGTGTGTGGTAACTGTGTAAAGAAACAAACATTCCCTTTATCAGTATAATATATATAATAATAAATGTTTATATATATTCACTCAGTGGGCAGTCACGACATCATAGCGAGGACGCATCAGTATGTGCAGGGGTACAGATATCGATAATGGTCACAAGATGGGCTGTGGATTATCGCAATGTCTGTGTGTTACGTTGTGTCGACATCTGACAAGTAGAGATTCAGTAGGTTCTTGAAAGAACCACCCTGCAATTCAATCACTGATAATTGAAACTTAAAATTGAGTAAATGAAAAGATTAAAGATGAAGTCAATAATACTGTTATATTCAGGCTCAATGCACGCTCATTACAGGTTTAGGGCCTACCAATTGGTGTGACCTCATGTGCAATATCAGAAACAAACATTATGTCTGTCGTGCCAAACTCAAATTTCGACGTTTCATTTGAAAGATGGTATACCGTAAATTCATGCACTCATACGGAGAATTTTTACATAGCAAAACTACTAAGAGGTGTTACCAGCCCAGCCACGATCAAGAAATTTGACTTTAACCGTTAATAAATAATAGATTAATCGATTAATCGAACAAATCGATTATTCGATTAATCGAACTAATCGATTAGTTAGCGCTAACTAATCGCGATTAGTAAAGTCACCAATTGCCCAAGCCTAGTTATAGCTTTAAATTTGGAAATATACCAGATTGAGGAAGGTGATTCAGAACAGCACAGTTATATCGCTTATAGGGTTCAGCAAACTCAGTTACTGACTGCAAACACATATTAATTTTCGTCCCGAATTTATCATTCCAAGTGGAATTCGAGTAAATTCGTACAGTCCATTCGTATTACGAAAGCTGTTTACATTGATCGAATTGCAAAACTGAACAAGTATGCACAACGACAATGAAAAATTAGAATCATTTTAGATATTCTGACTTTGTTCAATTCAAAGCATATCATGTATTCGGTATTGGGTATCTACAATCCACGAGTTAATTTAACTGTAATTCTGTATTCACTGGCTAGTCGTAAATATCCGTAATTACTTTTTTACATTTAAAAGAGACATCTAATTCTGATCGATGACGGTTCAATAATACTTTACATTCACCAGTGGATTGCTATTCTGGTAGATGACGGTATGTTTGCTCGCAATATTTACTTTAGCTGATTTTATCTTCAACTCGAGTAGTGAAAGAAGTTCGATGACTAATGAATTCCTTTTCACAAAATTCAGTTTTCAGTACAATATTTTTCCGACCAATGCACATAGGCCTAGTCCAGATTTCTGAGCACGGGTCAAATGAAAGGTCCACAGGACCACTTGAGAAACAGCAGAAGAAATACAACAGCTGCCGCGATGATGATAGTTCCCATCGTTGATGAATCGCCCCTTTCCGAGGTTACTCTCGTCTTTAGTGGAAAGCGGACGCGATCCATAGTCGTTAGGATGGCATCTCTGGCGCCGGGCCAAGCCCCGTGACCCATGACGCGATAGTGACTCGGAATGCTCGGTGCGAAAAATATCGCAAGGGCTAGTCTTGGATCCGTTAGTAAGAGTCGATCTGCAATCAAGAACAAGTACACTGTCAATATTGTTAGGATGATCGACTGCTCCTATACGTGTACGTCATATCATCTTCCTAGTTCATTCCTTGATTTTCAACCGTGCCAACAAGAACGATCCACGCTAAGGATTCAACGAAGCCAAGACAAAATTCGAAGTCCTCGACGGCTAGTGCAGTCATTTAGTGCTAAGGACGAAGAGTAGTGGCAATTGGAGGGAGCATTGAGGAATACCACAAAGGAGTGGTAGGGCTGCTAGGAGTTGTTAGGAATTGTGAATGAGTGACTTGGGTAATTGCGGAAGGCTACAGGTAGGCCTACTGCTCAATCTTGTAGAATGGCATCTCACCGGCTATTTATATTGTTCGCATTAAGACAGAGGAAGATCGAAGAACATAACAAGACATGCGTAATACATGAAAAAGAACTAGATCAAGAGGACAAATGAACGTAAAGAATGGAGATCTGGAGATCATTTTTATTTTTCAAATCGGGGCCAGCTGACACCTGAAAGAGATTACAGAACAGAAGAAGCCAGCTAGAGCTCTTTTTCAATTTTTCTTCGGTAAGAAAATAATTAATAATTAATTTTATCGGCATGCCACAAGTTAACCTTAGTCCGGCGCAACCTATTCCAGATACACTGCTAACGGTGATATACCTACACAAATCCGGTTTACATCCACAAAGTTCAGCTAGTTCGTCCATGTAGGGTATGTAGTCGATTTGCATCGTATGTCTAGTCGACGTGACGTATCGATCCAACACTTTTTCTCTTTTTAGCTTGATATTTGCCCACATGGCATCGAAAGATGGCAGATGAACATGTCCCTACATTCGGAGTTTAAAGCACACATCTTTAATTGGCAGTTTACAGTGTAAACTTTACACAAGATAGCAATGACTTCGAAAGCCGTGTGTCCAATCAGCACTAAGCAAAAAAAAATTCGCGAAAGTGGATTGTCAGAAGATAATGAATCATGTCCATGGAACTTTCAACATGCACGCATCACAAATGTTTCTTTCTAAGGCACAAATGCTAGTTGATATCTAGTTATTGAACAAATTCTTATCACCACGATTCGTTGTTGTAGGCCCATAGGTTGTGCATAAACTTAACTTTCAAACACATCTGGCATCCTCACGAACCATCCTATGCACATTATTGGGACAAAATTTGACAACGGACAGAGTCCCAATGTGCGTGTGTTGTATGTGCAATATTTAACATATCGCCCTTTCTTTACTGAGGAGATAGCATACATGAATTACCTTGAACACACGAGTGACCCATCGAGACTGCATCTCGGAAACTGGCATTATCCCACCGAGTGGCTGGAAGCAGCCAATGACGGCAATTGTTGGAGGTGAGATGTCTGGTGGGAAGACATACTTGTACAGGTTGACCTCGTTATTCCTGACCTCGAACGCCTTGTGATCGATGAAGGGAAATCCAAACAGATATCCAGTGGCGCTGATGATGGCGTCGATGTCGTCAGCAACTGATCCGTCCTCGAACTCCACCGATCGACCTTTCAGTCGATGAATATCTGGCTTAATGATGACACTTCCAGCGATCACTCTATTAGGCAGATCGTCACTGATGGTCGGATGTTGTGCTGTGAAGCGATGCTCAGGTTTGAGCCCATAGAGGTCGTGATCGAAGTGTTTATTTGCTTCGCCTTCTGCTAGGAAGTTGAGAAGACTTGCGGGCATAAGTCGCCTCATGAATTCTTTGTAGCGAGAGAAGAGAATGACGTTTGGAAGACCGTTAGTCAAAACTCGTCTCGTAATCCAGGCTCCGCGTCTGGTGCTGAGATAAACCTACAGTGCAGATCATTTAGTTGCTTATCCTGATGGGAAAGCAAACGGGTTGAGGGAGATTCCTGCAGAGGTGTTTTGTCAGTGCGTAGCTAATCGTCGATAGATAACATCTACATCATATAATATTATATAGTCATCTGTTGTTAACAGTGTTCGCTTATGCTGTGCTGCTTGCTACAAACATTTCTCCTCTGTCTTATCTTCAGCCTGTGATACACCAACAGGTCTTCCTCTGTTGAGAACCAGGCAATCATTATGCTCTTTCACATAACAACTATCAATGTTAAGTAGTCTTAGTAGCCTATTGCAGGAAGCACCTTGAAGACGTCAACAGCCTCTGTTGCTATGTGGCTATAAGATGTCGTCAAACTTTTGAATAGTACAAATTTCAGGGAGCAGCTGAGGGCATTTATTCTAGAGTGTGGGTTATCCAGAAATCTACTCAGAGGCGCTCCCAGCCCAACCACGGAAAAAGAGGATCGATTTAAACAGAGAGTAGAACGAAGATGAGCAGTTCCTAGTTGAAAGACGGAGGTCCAGAGGAAGCCCATTTCATGTGTAGGGCCCACAACAGATTTATAAGCCACGATGCTGCAGCATAGCAGTGTGTGAGAATGGAACAATGAGAATGCCCTACCCAGCAGAGTGCATTGCCCTTTGAGCTGGCAGCGGTAGAGCGGCGTAGCTCCTGAAAGTGTGAACCCCAACAAGACAGCGCCACAAATCCGAAAAGAGAGTTATCTATCCAAAAAGGTCGTTAACCACGTTTATGTATAAGTGTGTATGTTAACCATGTATATGTGGGGCACGGTGGCCGATTGGTTAGAGCGGTCAGCCCGTAATGCTCAGTGTGCGATGAGTGTGCGAGTTCGACCCTCGTCCGAGCGTCAGTCACTGTGTAAGGACCTTAAGCAAGTCCTTCGCACACAATTTATCTCTGTATCACAACTGAAGTTGCGTCGTCGAGACGTGTGCACGCTTTCGAGCACGACTTGTCTTGTTAAAACGCGTTATAAATGCCTAATTATATTGTATTCTATTGTATATGTAGGGCCAACTTAATATCACACTTAGGAACCCGTGTAATTTTGAAGCTGCTTTAAATCATCGGCGAAATGGTGTGCTAAATGTACAGCACGCATAATGGGTCCTACTCCGATCTAATATCGGATTGAATGACTTCTATAGCCCCAAATATAATAACCAACGCATTGCTAACGCAATAAGGAATCACGAAGAGATGGTTGACAGCTGACACATACATCAGATGGTCGTGGGTTCGATTCCCGCTATCCCAAAAAGTTCAATCCAGCCGCTGAGTCCACTAAGTCGAACGGTAGGAAAGATGGGCGTCTTGAAGGCCGCCACAAAGTTAAATTCGATTACTTTCAAATGTGTCATCCGCTGTTACCATACAATATCATATCACGTAATCTTATTGCATACTGCGTGGTTTCTTTAAACTAATACACGAATATAATAATATTATATGGATTGCTGAAGCTCAAAGTAGACTACAGCGATTATTGCTTTCTCATTATCTAATCAATTCTGCACTGAAAGATGAGGTTACGTAGTACCTGTTTTCTTACTTTCGATGGCATAAAAATCGCTATTAAATCTTCTAAGATGCGAAATGACAGAGTGAGACGTCGCCAAGTGGGGTAATTGATATCACAACGATACAAGGCTGTTGACGTCTGCTGTGCACTGGTGATAGGATTCATCATACTTACTTGATCGGAGATTCTGCTCAGTTCCACAGTTACGTCTGCTCCAGAATTCCCGATGCCAACCACAACAACTCGTTTTCCTTCGTATCCATGAAAGTCAGTGTAGTCGTGGCTGTGGACGATCTTTCCTTCGAATGTTTCTTGTCCTGGGAAATGCACAATCTTCTTCTCCGCGTGGTGACCTGTACAGACCATCACTCCATCAAACTCCTCTGTTCTTTCCAAACCCGATTCCAGGTCCTTTATTTCCAGCTTCCATCGACCGGTTTCTTGAAAATTCTCCACTTGGCTCACTCTCTTGACCTCGGTTCGGAAATGAATGTGTTTGAGTAAGTCAAAGTTTTCTGCATACAGACGGAAGTAGCTGAGGACTTTCCTATTGTGCATGTAGTTTGGATAATCAGCTGGAACAAGGAAATCGCTGTAGAAACTCACTTCCTTGCTCGAGTTGATGATGGTTGACTTCATGACAGTGGCATGGCCATCTGTTGGATTTTCCTTCCAGTTCCACAGTCCACCAATGTCATCCGTTCTTTCAAAGCAAACGGGTTCCAATCCCTCATCCAGGCAGCACTTGATGGCGGGAAGCCCACTGGCGCCTGCTCCTATAATCGCTACCTTCATTGTAGTTGGACCTAAAAAGGTGATAGTTTACGCTGTAGGTCTGCACAATATATATATATACGTTAGAGACTCGTTATTCTTGTCAGCTGCATATCATTACGTAGGCCTACGTACATGGATATAGGTGTGCATATGTTTCTACGTCGGTAAGTTGCAGCGCATGTGTATATATAGTTTTACATATTGTTTTCTCAATGGCGGTGCCGCAATCCCCAGTACCCAACCCCGCAATTCAATCACTGACGATATCATAAGAATTTTTTGCATCGGCCGAGGAGGCGCCCATCAGCCCTTGGCGCCCTGGAGCCATTGCTCCACTTCGGTCCATGACGCTACGCCACTGCAGTAGCGAGTCAGTAACATTGATCTTTCACTATAATCAGCGGCTGAAACTAATTCTGTGGCAATAGTAAGCATCTAGACTAAACTTCGTACTTACCAATTAAAGAGTTAGCCTATGTTGTCCAACGTTGGTAAACTGTCTGTCAAGATTTACCAATTAATTAACAGCTTCGTTTTTTCTAAATAAGTTCAGGTGCAAAAGACGATCATTTATTAGTCCTCGATCCAAATTCTGAGATGTCTTAGCAGTCACAATCGCACTATGTATACACGGTTTCAAGCGAACATGGGCCCTACTCATAGACTCATAAAAATTGCCTTGGCTGAACTATCTTCATGACAACCTAAGACTGACAAATGAGGACGGGGTCTTCAACAACCCACCATGCATGTGACCATGTGAGAGTTAACATTGTAGCCTTGTAAATGTAGACGTACACCCCTCTCGTCCCTCCCTTCTCTGGTGCGAGTAGGACGCTTGAAAACTGTTGACGCTCATGTGTATAGTCGGTTCGCTCAGAGTGTCAGCCCATATAGTGCAAGATGTAAGCCACTAACTATAGGCCTACTGTGATACAGCAGAGTACTGTTGGCAGCTCTTTCTAGGCTTGACTCAGCCGTGTTCTGATTCTTCTGAAGTGTTTTAAGCTACAAATACAATGGCCGGATCACTTATCGGAAGACCACAGGGTAAAGAATGAGAAACGGTTACCCTAACTGCACACACAGGGATGTAGAATTTAGGCTTTTTGAAGAAAAAACTCCTGATGCTATAAACTGCATATTTCACTTTCTTAGTTTATCAGCTAGACTAATTGTGTTTTTGAGCTAATTAGAATAGGCCTAATGCTTTTCGCCTTGACGCGCCTTGTATGATATTATGCTGGCTGCGCTCTGCTGTGCACGCAACAATAAACAAAGTGGAAGAGAGATCGAAGGAGGGTGTAGGCCTAGGCCTATGGCCGTGTTCTTAGCACGTTAAAAACGCAAAGAACCTTTAAACAAATTTGTAAACACATAGGCCTAAATTTTATCGTTTCTATGCACGCAGCACAATCCAGCTTTTGGAGGGACTTTCATTTAGGGGTATATGCTTGGTGGTCGTGACGACGCTCAAGGCATTGCTGACACTGGGAAGTTAAACTTTTGGACCTAGGTCTAAGCTACGGACCCAGCGTCAAAATCAGCGGAGAAAAACTAAATATTTTGCAATAGCGACCATCTTTATTTTAATATCACAATCGAACTTCAATAGCTAGTAAGTAATTCACAGTTTGCATGTCCTGTACGGCCTACAAAGTGCTGATTTTTTCCCAAAAGATTTCAGCCATATAATCATTATGAGGCTACAGCTTTTTTGCTAATATAAATTACTTTGAAGAAGCTTAGGTAAAGACAGAACTCACTTAAAAGCTATTTTGACCAAGAAGACCTACCTAACTATTATTCCAACTCTAATCCTTCCTTCATGTCTAAATTTTTAACTACACAAATTGTCCTAACCAGCTCAACCTGTCTTCACACTTATTCCTCAATCCCCAACGATCTGACTTCACTAAACGTCACCATAGTCGCATTCAGTGTGAGGTAAGAGGAAGAAGTTGATTGCTTTTTGAAGTGTTTGTCAATGGTATGTGAAGCTTTATTAACAACAAAGCGCCACAGTTAAAAGTATCAGGCAAGCTGAAAAGTAGCACAGAAGTCAAAGATGAAAGACGTTGCTTTAGACAGCAGAATTTCAAAATTTAAAACAACACCAAATGTAGGCCTACTAACGAGCGATTTCTATTTCCAACATTTTTACTGTGCTAACCTTAACAATCCCCTCCAAAACCCACTGTGCCTTGGTGTCGCCCGGAGTTTCCTCTTCTTGAATTGAACCCTTTATAAATACACCACTCAACAAAAACACTACTGACCTCACTGCACAATAAACTGGTCTCTTAATCTTAGGTCAGCCAGTCTCCTGCTTCTGTTTCCTTGACATATCCGCCTAATTCGACACTATTGACCACAGTCCACTTTTTAAATCGACTATCACTTTAGTTTGGTACAGTGACGCAATTGGTAAATTTGTATGACCCGATCGACCACTCATATTGGACCCGACCCGACTTCTGACGTCAATATCTGACCCATGAAGTGCAAGACCTGACCCGCCTATAGTTCTAATTTTACTATTAATATTTATCGTCAAATTCTAATGTCGGTAAAGTGCAATATGGTCATACCGCTACGTGTAGAATGATAATTTTGATATTTTAAGCTCATAATAATTATTAAACGTATCAGGCAAGACACCCCTCGTTTCTTCCATTTGGCCTAAACTTTCTTTCTCCATAACTTCATGAAAAAGAAATCCAGAAATTACAAGGCGACAATCCCGGGGAGTCGAGGGAGACAAGTCCACCTCACCTTTTTGCAGAGATGGGATATGTTATGCGTTTGTCCCCCACACATCTTACCCATCTCATTGGGTGTCCCCCTACCTCTCAAACGAAATCGCCGCCTCTGACTAGGCACTCAAGAGTTCGGCACGTATGCCCCTGCAAACAGATGCGTCTACACAATAGTTACATGCTTTGGAGCAAATGCTCCATTCAGAAAGGGGCAACCTCATTGCAAAATTATGGGAGAATTAAAATTTTCTTAATATTATACCATTAATAATCTTTTTATTATTTGCAGTTGAGCCATTCTTTTCTATACTACAGCGTCAATGGGTAGGCCCTACGACATTCACTTAGTTCAATCTATTATTCAACCTTAAATAATAGAAGTCAAAATTGGGGGGGAAGTTGGTCAAATGACTTGGGGGGGGGGCTAAATTCCTCCAATGACTTAGGGAATAAACGTCGCTGCCTCTAAATACAAACGATTTAATAGTATTAATATATATGATTATGCACTTAGAATTATAAATACACGCATTGGGACTTGGTGGTGTAGTGGTATGCTTCTGTGCCTTGCAACCAAAGGGTCGCAGATTCGAACCATCCTCAAGTCACTACGTAACGACTTGGGACAAGTTGCTCATTCATAATTGTCTGTGATGACGACAACGGAAACTCATCTCACTCATCTCATTTCATACAATCCGATGGACCTGCCTCAAGGCAGGTAACTCATCATCTTACACGATAAGAAATGTCAACCAAGTGAACTATGCTTTGCCGTTCCTCTCCCACAGTCACCTTTCTCTCTATCCTGCCCATTCACCTGTCTCAGACCAATTGGTCACCCATCCGACCACTGCCACTTCTGGTCATCTCGGCGGCCACTGGCTATTTTCCTCAGCGGGCCGGGCTCGTTCTTTAACTCTGGATCCTGCACTTCATATCGTTAGCCCATCGCTTTATTCTGGTTCTAACTCCAACAATCCCCAGACATGCAGTCAAACAGGTATAGCGATTCTCCCTCTATAATTTTGTGAGGAACCTACTTCCACAGAAATGAAATTAGGCTCTGCGTAAACAAGGATGGGTCGAAATGGGCCCGATCCGCTGTCGAGCAAATCCGATCCGATCCGACCCGCCAGGATCGTGACTCTACCCGTCGAAAGGTTACATCTGTGACCCGACCAAACACGTCGGTCGACTCTGGTTTAGCGTCGGTACCACTGCTCTACTCTGGATTAGTCCTATATTTGTCTCTATTGTTGAAGCAACTGTTTACATCCGCACCCACTTTCTTGCGACGTCCCTCACAGATTCCGTTCTTAACTAACTCCTTTGTCTTGTAGGCCTCACTAAGTCATTTAACTGATCACAATGTGTAACAAGATGACACAAAACTTTAGGCCTAGGCCTATATATGCATAGGAAAGCCATGCTAAAATTTTCAAAGACTGGCAAGGCTCATTAAATTAGATTTTCCCAGACTTGGGCCCAGCATACTCATAATTTGACACTATGCCAAAGCTTATCTTTATGATAGCGAATTGTCAGTAAATGACGAACTACAATTTCGCAGGACAATGCACAAAATCTACGGAAGAGAATTAGAGGAAATGTTACGATCCAAATCAACATATTCAGAAGTTTTGAACAACAATGAATGGACAGAAACATAGAAAACTTATCCTAAATTAACACATAAAACATATCATATCATACATTGCACAAAAGGCAGGTTTTTTCAGGCCGCTCACGAACGGCTAGGAATAATCTAGAAATGACAGAGAAGCCTTTCTAGAATTGTAACTTACTGCAGCAGCTTTGCATTCACTCTGCAATTGGCTATCAACATTTTATTTCAAGCAGAATTGTTAACAGCAATTAGCCTCAACATGTAATGTATACAGAATAAAAGACAGAATATATAAAAACTTAGTTCTATCTGGTTTAGACCTCAACGATGAAACTTAACAGTGATCTTTGCAAAAGCTAAGGTCAATTTAATCAGTCATTTGGCTGCAAGCTTAATGACAAACTTGCCTCAATTACATGAGGAAATGACAGAATTGTTCCTATTTCTGCCATGGTCTAATAAAATTTAGTGTCACACCTTCCTAAGCTCATACAAGTAATGCCTGGAAAGAGCAGATATGAAAACAGATAGAAACAATTGTCCCGCATGTTTACTACACAGACGATGACCTATGTAGACGCATGCAGTACCCAGACAAACTGTTGGTTTGACACTAGACAAGTGTATCCCAGCTAGACAAACTGTTGGTTTGACACTAGACAAGTGTATCCCAGCTAGACAAACTGTTGGTTTGACACTAGACAAGTGTATCCCAGCTAGACAAACTGTTGGTTTGACACTAGACAAGTGTATCCCAGCTAGACAAACTGTTGGTTTGACACTAGACAAGTGTATCTCAGGAAGCATTCTAGGAACCTCAAAATAGCTTTGAAGAGACTCGGAACTACTGCAACAACGTCGATCTAATTTCACTGTCAAGCCTTAAACAGCAGTTGAATATAATGAATACACAACTGGCTAACTTCTGTGAACACCAATTCTGTTGTGCAAAAAGGCAAGAGTCTCTGTTGCAGGTTTCACACCTGAGACAAAAATGAGAGTCAACAGCCTCCAGAAAGACGCTGCATTCGATAAAAAGTAATATTAGAGGACACCAACAGCAACACAGGTTACCTTTCACAGAATTATAAAAACACAGTTCGAAAGAACTAACATGATTTAAAAGTGTAATTGATTGAGTCACAAAACACAGTGACCAAAAATCTTAAATAGTTAGCAATTTCTCTTCCATATGTATTTAAAATTCTCCCAAAATGGAGGTAAGAGTTTTAAGAGATATTGCAAGCGAAGAATCTACAGGCTGCTTTATGGCTGTTTGTACAAGTCCATTAAAGAAATTAGAATGCTGGTTTCTTCAAACAAACATGAATAAAATGATCCCTGCCAGACCACGGAAGTAAGGCCGTCTTTTCACAAATGTACATTCCTCCTTATGCTGCCTTTTTCGCACGCCCACGTTTCAGAAATGCCTTGCCTTCCTGAAAAATTCAACAGTTTACTTTTGTTGAAAAGAAAAACAATTAAAATAATAATCCTTACAAATTATATCAAACATCAAGATTTTAGGAAAACTTCTCGAAGTGCTGTTTCATAATCAGGTAATATCCAGCAGAGCATTTCACAAAACCATCTGAATATTGAGCTGCAAAAGACCAGGTTTGGGCACAATCACATCTAACACGTCAAAGGATGTCAACTGTACATATACACCGTGACCCTTTGTAAGCAATCTCATTTTCAGTCATTGTTCTTGTGCCACACAGGTATCTTTTGGGATTTTGGTTCATTCCACCCCAAGGGTCAAAACATTTACATCGTCAACAGTTTGAAATATCCAAGGTTCAAATTAAGTGAAATAAGCATGCCTAGCTCGATCAATTCTACGAATGGAATCTAAATCTCACAAATCCCTGAGCGCCAAACAAAAGATGTGTCAGGCACAAAAGTTTATATGCGATGAAGAGAAGCGACCATAAACTTTAAATACATGTACTGCAAATCTGTTAGAACTGTGAGACAATAATGACTGTGTTTGAAACGAGTAATAGCTTACAACATACATTCATCTATAATGCATTAAACAGGAAAAAGACTAAGAAACATTCTTAATGACAGAAAACCTGAACAGGAAGCTCTTATCTAGAAAGTTGTTAACAATAGAAATGTAAGAAGAATGTGGCACTAGGTCAACACTAAAGAAATATTCAGTTTCCATGAATTTGTAGATAGACACATTCCACACAATGCTGATTTGAACCTATATTTCTGTTTCCAAAACCTCTAATATTTCAAGTCTAAAGCTTTGACAAACGTCACGAACGAATAACCTACATACTTAAACGTCTGTCAATTTTTAAAGTAGATCGATAAGCACATAGCATATACAGTAATACACACGTAGCTTTAGAAAATACTCAGAGACAGAGGTCTGACTAAATCACCGTGCAGCGTAGGGCAGTGATTCTCAACCTTTTTGACGTGGGGACCCACTTTGCAGCATCTAGATCCTGACGAGACCCACCACTCCAAAGTCTGACAGCATGCATGCATATTAGGCTATTTATATAGCGCCTTATAAGAACCTCTCGAAGGCGCTAAACGTAGCTACCCAACAGAGCTAAACAAATGCGATTTGAATAATTTTGATAAGTTGGCTGCAAGCAGTGCAATGTTGCAAAGTTGTAACGGAAGAGCGTTCCTGTATGATGGTCCAATGCACGAGAAGGCACTGTTTGTCCGCATCGATGAACGGGAGCGTGAGACCATCAAGTCCCCACAAGCCACATCACGCAAGGATCGACGACCTGGCTGGCTGGAGATGGGGAGACAGCGCTCTCAGATGTATTCTGGAGCAGTGCCAACCACCAATGTACGTCCCATGAGGATGATCCTGAATGTGATCCTATCCTCCAACGGGAGCCAGCGCAGCGTGTCACGCATATAACTTGAAATATGTGAATATTTTGGCAGCTTGGCAACGATTCGGGCGGCGCAGTTGAGAACGGATTGCAGCTGTCTTATCCAGAACTTGGCAGACCCGAAAGGACACCATTGCAGCAGTCCAGGCGGTGACCGGACAAAATGGTAGGGGACAAAATGGTAGCGGATAAAATGGTAGCGTTTTGTCCTAGAACGATCCAGGCGAATCAGCATGAAGGAGTGAACAAGTCATGGCGGCGTCAATTGACAGATTTCGTCGAATGACTCTAATCTGGCGCAGTTGATAAAAGCAAGACATGCAAAGGGAGCTAACAAGTACCTGCAAGGACAGGTCTTCATCCAGAAGAACTCCCAGGTCCCGGACGACGCGTTGTACCTTCCAATGAGGAAATGCTGCTTTAATCGCCTCCTTCTCAACCCTCGACCGCGCTCGTCTCGTGCCCAGCAACATAAATTCAGTTTTATCCAGGTTCAATCTCAGGCAATTGGAGGACATCCAGATCTGCACTTGCTCCACAATTGCCAAAATTTTTGACATGCACTGCAGTTCCTCAGATGGGCAGCATGTCAACTACAGTTAGGAGTCGTCGGCATATGCCATATTGATGAACCCGGGCTCCAAGAGCACATATTGTTTGTTAAATCAGTAAGTCATGCATCAATGCATTCTACGACTAACCATGAGAGCATATAGCAAAACAATAAATATATCATAACAAAATTACATAATGTCAGAAAAAAATAATATTAAAAAAACTTTATTGTTTGACTCACATTGAGACATAAAAACTGTTAATGAGATGGTAGGGCTTGCATTCTGGTCAGAAGTAGTCCTAAGTCAATACCTGGGCTGATATTCGTTAGACACAATCGTAAGTCATTATTTACACAGAGCTTATTCCTATAATTATTAGTCTTGATTGTAATCATAGCTGAACAGCCGGTAGGTAGTTTAAAATGGCAGCAACACTGACAAGGCCTCGGTTCATAAAAAAATATAACGCATTACATTCACGTGACAATATTTTCAGTGGAAAAAATGCGATTTCGAAGAAAAGTTGACGACCCACTTGGAAATCGTTTGCAACCCACTTGCGGGTCGCGACCCACAGGTTGAGAATCACTGGTGTAGGGAATAACTGGGTGCACATTTTCTCTGTATTTGCAGAATCTGGATATTTGGCAGAGGTGAATGTCCAAGGTAACATCTGGTTATTCCTTGGTGTAATGCCAACTTTAAGTTCAAATTCAGCACTGGATTTAGGGTGCTTGCATAGGGGCAAGGGAAATGCCCATGATGCATTAAGTTTTATGGCTGACTAGTGACCATGCACAAGAATGGTCCTAGAGGGTAAGGGATACAGTCAAGAAGGGCGCAGTAGAGGAGCCATACCTCATTTCTATAGAAAATCTATCACAGGGCAATAAGACAGTGGTCAGCACAAAGCTACTGTACAAGAGTGAAATCAATGTAAACATAGAATTATCTCTCCCAATGACCAGACATACATCAATCTAAATAGCTGGAGCCAGCAAAATGAAGCATATGTTAGTTATTCTTCAGTCAGCTGCAATAGGCCAGTAGTATTGAGCTGCAGAGTGGAACTCTAATTTCAACATTTCTGGCAGCTACTGTTCAATGAGGACCAAAAAGCACACCAGAAAAAAGTAAGGTTTCAATATCTGGATCAATGGCACATCTGCACATCAGCAGTTGTGCGTTCAAAAGATGTTTTCAACTACCAACATCTCAAACGAGAGAACCGGAAACAATATTCTGACTTTCTCCATCGCTAGCAAAATTGACAATTACTCAAAATTGCTTAGGTTGCAGCTAATCTAAAATGGAACAACCTACTGCCAGCTCTGGACTTTTCTGGCACTGCATTTTACATCTATGACCTACTCTGAAGTCCTGTCCGTTCTTATACTGTCCCTGTGTCCTTCCCTGATAGACTTCAAACCTGCATCACTAAAATGTCTCCTGCACTGATATTTGCTCCCACCTTATCGTATTCACTGAATAAAACTTGATAGTTTTTTCCATTCTTTGGAGATAGAATCACAGAATGCATTATAGCAACATCAGTGCCACACCCAGCTCAATCCTGGCAAATGAAATATAATACAACTTGTGTGAGCCAAACATGATTAGCTCAGATCTATATGTCTATAACCAGACTTAAAATCATTTTCATGCACGCAATGAAGAGAGGCACTCAAGGTTTAACTTTGCAGGACTGATCAGTGGGTGTAAGAGAAACGAAAGCCTGAATATCGTCAGCGTACTAATAAAGCTGGACCCCAAAGCCATTGGTCATGAGGTGAAGTGAAGACTTGGCTGAGAACCGACAGATCTCTATAAGACACAAACCTTGCCGTACGGATGAACCGAGTGTCAATATAATGCCTAGTCCGAATACTCAGTTGAATTCTACTGAGTACGAGTTTCAAATATTTAAAGAAACATGCCTCATTCTCATTATTTTCAGTTTGCACATCATATGAATTTTTTGGTTTTGTCCCAATTCACACTATTAAGTAGTACTAATAGCAAAAGTATTTCTAGTTAAGATAATCCAATTTTCTTTGTCAAAACTTATATTTAGTTAGGTCGATTGTTGTTTTGTAAATCAAAAATCCAAGTTTCGTTTTCAAACAGAAAATTTAAAAGCCGTTTTTTATAAAAACTCGGAGCCATTGTTTATTTTAGTCCGAGTTTATGCCAAGTAATACCAAACTCAGCCGAGCAGAGTTTCTGTTCATGCCAATCTTTCACAGTGAAATAAAAGACTGAGCTAACATCATCAAGACCAATTACAGAGTTAGTCAGGTTAAGGCATTCCCAGACATGCCAAAGCAATTATTGAGAATTAGTGGAAATTTGGCACATTCACTAGATATTGCATGTATACAAAGTAGCATAATAAAAAAGACAATTTATATGGCGCCGTACCGCAGACATACCGCTACAAGGGCGCCTTGTATCAGACTCCAAATGTTAGAAATACCAAACAGATAATGAGAGCATATAAAACTACACACCTTGGCCGTCTTCTGCATTGTACCGGCCTTCTTCAGCTTCGTCGGGGATGAAGCAGCAGGTCGTCTGCGTAGTGACCTTCCTTCAGATGTGTCTAGTGATCCAAACGCTGCCTTTGCCTCCTCAACAACTTTGTCCACGTTTTTTACACGCTTCACGTTCGCAGGAGCCGTCTTTTTTGGCTTCTGCTTGCTTGCTGAACGTGATTCTCCAAGCTTCTCATCTCCAAGCAACTCAGCACCTTCCTGAAAGACAAAAACAAAACTGAACTACTGCTGTACATAACAATGCACTATAGCCTGCACATCATCTAGTGTAAATGTCATGATATACATGAGATCAGGTAATCAAAAGCAGGCTTGGAGACTGACACAATGCTCATACCCCCTAATGAAATGCAATCTCAAAGGTCGTCTCAGATCATTGCTTGATGCTGAGTGCTTGGACTATTACCAAAGCAGGACAATAACGACTATATAGATGCCCTTCACACATCAATGATGAGTCGTATTGGTTTCCCAACTGTTCACATTTAATACACTTAACTGCTTAACTGAGGAAGCCGTATATATGTATTGTTAGATGTGACCTACGACTGACGATAGAGACTTGTCAAAATGGAAAAATCATGATTTCAATCTAATCATAGGCTCAACAACATAAAATTAAAAGGTAGCAGCGTAACAAAGACACAAACACGAGGCGTGCTCGTAATTAAAAAAAGCCTAGATAATATAATAAATTGGTAACCTGTCGAACCACAGATCCGACAAAACTGGCAACAAGCCAAAAGAAACTTCACCATGAAATACAAAGCAGAAAATTCCTCTGTCTTATATAGAGAAGGACCAATCCTTCATCACATGTGTACAAGCACTAAGAAGTACAGTCTAGTAAATGTTAGAGTCCTGCAAATACCTCACTTGGCAACAAAATTTGTCTTACACTATACGACAACAGTAACTAGCAGAATGAGTCAAAAGTTGGAAAAAACATGTCACAAACTATGATGAACACAATGAACATAGCAAGTGTTCACGAACTCCCTGGCAAATAGAAGCTCTTTGTACAATGTACAAGGATGTATACTATATGAATTTCTTACCCTACAGTAGACAATTTTAAAAATGCATACACTAAGTTCTACACATGGATAAAGGGTTCGACCCTCGTCCGGGAGTCACTGTGTAGGGACCTTGAGCAAGTCCTTCGTGCTCTGCAGTACAACAGCAATTGCGCCGTCGAGGTGTGTGTATGCACTTCTGAGCAAGAAGATGTTGGAAGAAGGGTGGTATCAAATTTCGGTAATAAACAAATAAATAAATGATGCTTATTAAGTTGCAACGCAGGAACTAGCAAAAAAGGCATAAAAAGTGCCATGGGTTTAGATATAAGGAAATAAGCAAACAAACACTGAATAAATGGTTTTGTCTTGAGATACCTTTGCAGTTACTGCCATTGTGTTTGCTTTGGCCATCTTTGCCTTCTTGCTTGTTGGCTTACCATCCTCTGGTTTCTCCTGTGTTTCTTTCTCAACTACGGCCTTTTCTTCCGTCTCCTGAATCCAAAAATTAATTATTAAAACTATATATAAAACACGAACGATTCTTGACATGTGACTAGCTGCTTTAGATTCTCAACCTCTCTCTCTATCCCACAAACAAGAGTCGCAATTAAAGAAATTCCAGTAAATGTTATGGGTAGATAGTTGATTCCAGTATATATATTATGGGGAGATTGTTGATTCCAGTATATATATATATATATATATATATATATATATATATATATATATATATATATATTATGGGGAGATAGTTGAATGGTAACATGCTGGCATGAAGATCAGAAGGATGAGTTGGGTACCCGACAGTCTCATAAGATTGACTACGCTTTCCACTCCCTATGAAGCACCGGCAAAATGAGCATTAAGACATATGAACACCATGCAGGTTGCTACACAGTTAACCCCTTTACCATGAAATAATTATTTATAATTCCTTTCCACACATGTTTAATTATTGGTGAAAACAGTTAGTTTCTTACATTATCAACGATCTGCTCATTATCTAAGAATTCAACCAACAATTAGCTGAGGCACAGGTTATTAGAGTTTCATATATTCAGAAATGTTAATTAAATCCTTTCAATTGTAATGTTACATGCTGATTTGGTTCCTTTGCTGAAGATGCATTAGATTTTGCAGCTTTGAAAATCGTTCATGTGAGGATGGTGAGGGAATGGTAGGGACAGACACTTAAAGGACTGTGAGAGAACATGAACAGGCTGTGGGATGGAATGGGAAAAGAAAAATTGGTTGAAATGAGCTACATAACTGTCCCAATGTCATACTCAAACATTATATAATTAACAAGATGGCCAAAAGTGCTTCAATTAGGTTAGGATTAGATTTTAGCTTTGATTATGGCCTTGTGAATAGCTGATTAGTGGTCCGCCGCAGCCAACCTTCAGCTGGTACACTAGTATTCCGATATGAATGGCAGCCTGTTAACACTCTGTATTAGAAAGATGGCATACCTTAGTCGCTGGTGCTTTCTTGGCACCTCTTCCTCTCTTCGTTGCATTTCCTGCTGTACTTTCGTCCGTCTTCAATGACGAATCTCCGGCCTAAAAAAAAAGAAAGCTAAAGAAATGATTAGGCCCCTGTGGATTGTGCAAAATATTTTCATAAATTATGCGAAATCACGGGTCCTAGTCATCAACAATTACTTCATCTACGTCAGTAATCTATAGCCCAATAGGCAAATAATAGCATGGACAAGCCAATTATGGTTGACACCGAAATTTCCTAACTTTATGCAATAATTTGAAAAACTTTTAATTTAGGAATTTATGCGAAAACCGCCAGTTTATGCGAAAATATGCAAAATTGCATAAACCACGGGACCCTAGAAATGATCCTTGAAAATTGTGCACTTTGTCATCCTGTACCACAAGCAGAGAGCATTCTCATGTTCCTTTTTAAACAGTAATGTCATCGAGACACCTTATTAGTTCAGTCTTTCATATCGGCATCTGACAAGAATTGGTCCACACCGTTAGACAGGGTGCAGCATTTCCTTTGAACTTCCCATGCAATAATCTAATCCTTAACCTGCCATTTTATTTGCCAACCTGCCAATATCGCATCTTAATGCATTAAATTACTATTACCTTCTGGTGGTTGGGTAGCCTACAATAATATTAATTTAATTAGCACACAGCGATTTTCAACTGTAATACTTGTTAACTATATTTGTAAATAATGATTAATGAATGCCATTTCATTTGATTATACCGTGTAAGATTTTATTTAGTTAACTAGTTAAGTCTCTTTTTCTTAACAAACTAATAGCAACTGAATAATGACTAATACCGACATCAATCACCTACGTAATGGGTGACCCTGTTAGCAGGACCACAGTCCCTATAGAGTTCGACTGCATCCCTATAGATCGCTATCATTCGTTTTTCTGTATAATATTGTTGTACATAACGTGCTTACTCCTTGATGAATTGTCAGTAAGCAATAAAAATATTTGGTTATGGTTAATCTGTCGACCAATGGGGTCTATATAACTTTGTCATAGTCCATGATCAGCATTTCATGAACCCTGTTCACCCAGCGAATCACACTAAGAACACCGAAAACTTTGGGAAGTGGGCAAAGCAAAATTTAAAAGACAATTTGGTAACAGCCAAATGCTATTTCCAGCATATTCATAAAAGTTTCAGTAACGTGCAGGCATCGGTACAGACCGAGTCTTTAGCATGAAATTAAGAGTAGGGCGCCATAAGCATTAGAACTTCAAGTTGCCATCTCTTGACGTGCGCTAAAATGGTGTCAATTTAATACGCTATTGCTTGATAAACAAATTTAATAGGCAAAAATATAAGTTTACCTCAAATCTATTAAATGTACACAAAATCGTAGGATTGTTTGTTGAAAGCGAAAATAGGCACACAAGACTACTCTCGGTTTCAGCCTGCACTTTGGGTAAAGTTTTCAAATTATCTTGACCAACCAAATAAAAACCGAATCGCATCAAAAATTTTAAGAAATACTCAGCTCCCAACCTCATATATGGCATATCATGAACAAACATTTAACAAGTGACTGACCAAGTTCCAATTATCTGGAATATTCAACACAACGCAAATAATTTAAAACAGTTGTTTCTTATTTGAAAAGACATTTCGAGTCACCCATACATCAATCATGATAAAATATTATATTTTACTTTCAGATCTTCTGATAAGTGTGTGTGTGTGTGTCATTCATAATGCCATGGCTTGAAATTCTAGCGCTAAAACAGTCATATAGGATGTACGAATGCAACGAATATCAATCCCCGTGTATGATCAAACTAGCAACAAATATACAACAGTGAATAATTGACAAGGCATTATGCAAACGCTGACTCGCAATGAACAAATTAACCTTCTTGGTAGCTGTTTTGTCCATGGTTTTGCTTTTTGCCGATTCCCCAGATTTTTCGCTCGCAGCTGCCATGTTACCTTTTCAAACGCACTTACAGGAAGTCACGTGGCAAGATTCTTGACACGTGACTTGCTGCTTTAGATTCTTAACCACCGATTTCTCTCTCCCACAACAAGAGTCGCGATTAAAGCTCATTCCGTAGAGATCTATTCAAAACATAGCACACTACTAAATCTACCCTGGTAACCGCCTGAAAACTTCTCTTTTCGCTTTTCTCTTGCCCAAACACAGACGCCAGTTGAGAGCGCTGCTGACTATGTTAATGTTCGATTACATTAGGCTTACTACATTATTAGTTCATTCAATTTTGATGCAGACTTTCCTTGGATTGCTCTATATGCTAATAAATGCGTGATTTTGCACTCTTGTATTTCACTTTCTCTTTTGCACATATATCTTCATGAATTTCTTTATTTTATTTTGGGCATCTCTCTGCTATCTCGTGACTCTCGTCCTATAATAAACTACGCTGTGCGAAAGAAAAAGCAGCTGCTCCATGTTGTTAAAGTCTACACCTTTTCAAATTTCTTCGTAGTTCAAAATCCAGTAACCCAATTGTCCCAAATTAGTTGTTGCTCCTACAGTCCCACACTAAGCTGTCATTTAATTAGTGAAATGTAGCTTTCTGGGTCAAAATTGTGATTACTATTAACAGCTTTTTGCGTTTTGCTCATATATATTGTATCCCCATAGTATTCTGAGTGCATTTATAGCGCGATTTAAAGGGAATTATACTCGAATAATGGTTTTCTGCATCGATTTAAACTCGGCACAAGATTGATCACTCGGAGTGAGAAGGAAGAGAAGAGCAGTGACGCATTTCTCCATGCGTTGGACTCAGTGTTTCACAGCCGAGTATAGGCATACGTATACAGGCCTATGGGCCTAAAAATAATGTTTTGATATAACAATAATAATTATTATTATTGATAAATGGTAATTAAGTCTTTAAATTGCTACTGTACAATTCATGTGGCCCAAGAACGTTAACGATTGAATATAGTATACTTAATCGTGACTTTGAATTATCAAGTGCAAATCGGTTTACCCTACTTTAATACGATTTATTAAACCACGAGGTAAGTCTTGGATTGCTCATAATGACGTCATCAGATGTTGCGAGATACATACGATATGTAAGCTATGGTTCCGGTTTGAGTCGACGTCTAAGTTTCTAGACGGAGGGGTTTGTTGCCGGGTTTGTTCTGATTTTATTGATTAATTATATTATTTTCAAGGACTTAAACTTTGAGACAACTGATGTAATGAAAATATCAATTACTGAGTTTCTGAATAAAGTGAGAAAATTGTACTGACGCTTAAAACCTGCGTTAGATGTATACGTTGATTGCTTATACCCATCTTACTTCCCATTTACGACCTTCCCGATACAAGAATTGGCTCCGGTAAGGCTCGACCACGAGCTTGGCACGGCACTGCGACATCCTACATAGGTATCTATTCGAACGCTCTTGGCATTAACCCCAAAACTGATTCACAATACAGTAAAACGTAAATTTTCTACGAAGTCACAAGTGGCGTGCTTTCATAGGATATACTGTATGGCACTGCATATTTGTACTACAGGCTGATTTTGGTAGAGATATAACTTAAATGTTTTGTTTAAATGTGCTTTAGCAATACTTGTCCCTGATTGTAGGTCATGATGTTCCAGTTGTATAAATGTGTACATTGAGACCTGACTACATCTTTGAGATCAATTTGGCAGTCTTTGCATTGGTCTTGTGATGCCGACCTTAACTTTGTGATGCCAACCCTTAGCCCCATGGTCAATCAGCTTTGTGATTAATTGCCTCAAGGCTTGAGGTGTGAATTTTGTGTCATGGTTCAGGTTTTGGTGTCTATTTCTAATGCTGCCATACAATACAATTCATTAAAACTGTTATTTGGTATCACCCTTCTTACAGTTTAGTTCAGAAGTGCACACAAGCCTCGATGGCGCAACTGCAATTGTAATGCAGGGCAATTGTGCGCGAAGGACTTGCTCAAGGTCCCTGCAAAGGGCTGCCTCAGATGAGGGTCAAACCCGCACACTCGCTGCACACTGAGCGTTACGGGCTGACCGCTCTAACCAAACGGCCACTTTGCCACATGCACTATTCTACAAGTCTGGTAGCAGTCCAGTTTGTGATTCAGACTGCACTTTGGAATTACTTTATTTGGTTCTAGAATGATAATAATTATTTCTTTAAGTATTAGGTGCCAAAACTTCACAACTATTGGCCTTTTAATTTCACAGACATAGGTTGTGGACATATATTACTTTTTTGTTAGTCATGTGTCATTTTAGTCATATTTTGAATTGATCGATTGACTGCTGGTAAAGGTGGATGCCAGGCAGTAGACTATTCCAGTCAGATGATCCTGCAACTTGAAATCTTTATAGACTTTATTACATTATAATGTTATCTTCTTGGGAGCATTGAAGTCACTTTGAGGTATTGTTGTATAAAAGTAACTATGTGCTTTATTGAACCACCAGCAAACTCACTGCGGGAGCATACGATATCAGGTACTACTCTCAGGATCTGTTGCATCTTCCTTGTTATGTGAAGCATCTTAATTACAATGTATTGGATAATTTAATTGTTTTGTACTAAAGTACATTCCAGTAATGCAGTTAAGTGGGTTTTTTGTGGCCCTACGTATACTAAGTCTGTTGTTGCAAATGACAATAAAAAAATTGTTAAACAATAATACATTGAAATCTTTTGATTGATATCTATTGAGAAACTTGTGATGTTTCATTTTTGACACTTCATGAAGTAAAGTGTAAGTCATTCCATGTAAGACAAGCTGATGGTTTCCACCAAACCATTTAAGAATCTAGTTATTGTCTGCAAATATCTGATAGCAAACAGTGCAAAATATCATTTATCATTGTTGCATGGCTGGCAAGATTTGACCAGTTTTATATTGTTTAGTTAGTGAAAGCCAGGGACTGTCTTTATGCCTGGGCATATTTGGCTGCTCTAGCTTTGTAGATGGTTGTCATTCCTATTCCAACCAATTAGGGGGCCTGGGGAATATCTATATGCAGTATCTTTATAGACATTAAATGGGGGCCTAAGGAATATCTATATGCAGTCAGTATTTTTGCATATGTGAACTGTGGGCCTTATAGATATTTTTGTGCAGTATCTTTACAGATATGGAATGGTGGCCTAAGGAATACTTATATGGAGTATCTTTACAGAAATTTGGCCGTGTGAGTTCGTGATTGTAGCTGTAGGCTGTGAATACTTCATATGATATCGATTCTTGGGAACTTTTTGAGAGCACTTTCACCGTTTATTATTTTCCTCCATTGGTCTGTGTACAATGGATGCAAATATGCTGATATTTGGAAGATTCTTGTCTCTGTAAATCCAAGAACCATCTTAAGTTTTCAAGCATTTCATATCACACATATTTGCCATTTCCATGAACATTCTTATAATCACTGTACGACCTATACCTTGTATTATTCATTTATTAGAGATTGAAGCAGGTGGCGTAACTAGAATAAATAATGAGGGCTTATTGGGGGAGGGGTATAAATATAATGCAAACCAAGCTGACTGATTGATTGAATGATTGATTGAATGAATGATTAAATGAATGTCGGTAGATTTCTGCCTTTGAAAGATTTATATCAGGATCTAAATCAGTGTGTGGTGGAATATCTTTTTATTGCTGAACCACACAAGGTTGTGCAGTGATGACCTATTTATGCAGTTTGAAACTTGGATGTATATACTATTGTATATTTTGGAAAGAAATTTTAATTTCATATTTACGCAAGCTTTGTGAATTCCTAATATTTCCGTCTGAATGTGCTGTGAGGAGTTCTTTACAGATGCCTTGTAGCCGTGCTGGCAGAGACTTGGACTTGCAGTGTATGTGCTAGCTTTTGTTATAATAATATATAGCTATGAGACTCCCACTTGCAAATCTAGGTAGCCAGAAGTCGTTATGGCCTTTAACCTAAGTATTTTAATGTGTGTATATATATATATATATGAGTTTGTATAATGATGTTAAATATGCAGCCAAATGGACAAACAATGACTCTTAGGACATGACCTGTGAGTTTAAAACGACCTGTGGAGCCTTTGTTCTACCACAATTGAGAGATTTTCAATTTGGCGTGCAGAAATGTTGTGATTAACATGTGCACACGAGTGGACTGCAAGGAATTCAGCACAGATGGGAGTAGGCCATGATCTACCAATTTAGAGTAAGGGGATTTTTATGACTCGCCCTGAAAGAAGACGTTTTGCAATAGGTACTTTTTGACATCTGCATTCTCTGGTTTGTAGTAAATACTGTCATCTGATGCCACACCACAACGCTTCTTTAATAGCTATAGTTTTATTTGTGTTTTAATTTGCTGGGAAGTAAAGAATACTCAAAATATTGGAAATCCTAAAAGTTCAGTGTGGGATTACACCAAAAACATGATAGTTATATATTTATTTGGAGGATTTATATAGCGCCACTTAAGGCATCTACTCATAAGCGCTCTTGACCCAACCCCTGCTAAATAGGACAGTCTTAAGATTAGTGATTATATATGATGCCTAATGATGCCACATGGAGAGCCACCTTATTTTATTTCTTTAACCCAACTCATCCATGCCCATTGTCTTATTACTTCTTATTAATTCTTGTTATTGTATTATTTTTATAGTGAAGCATGCTATATGTACTGAGTTGGGTTGCCAGTGTGTCCTTGCTAACTTTGCTCAACCATAGAAGTTGTAATGTTATTGTCCAGAATGATATTGCTTGATTTTTTTCAGGACAAGATAACTTTCTTCAAGAGCAACAATGCCTCTGTTTGGTCCTAAACACAAGCCGCCTGCAGAGGTCGTAAAGGTCGTGAAAGAGGCGATCAGTGTGCTTGGTCAGGTCGACAATAAAGACGAGAAGAAAACGTCAAAGGTCAGATACTTTGAGAGATTGAATAGTTGACCTTCCTTAGATTCTGGTGTCTATTATTTTACTGTATGGCTGAAAGCAAAATATTTATGTTTGTCAATTGACACGTGTAATGGTTAAAGTTAACGCTTGTAGTTGGTGTTTTATGCTTGTGTTTGTAAATTAATGTTTGAAGTTGATGCTTTGATTTAGGGCTTATTCATAAGCAAAGGTACTAGTGTTTGCTGTTGGTGTTCAGGTTAGTGTCTATAAGTTGGTGTTTGAGGTTTGTGTTTCTAGTTGGTATAATATATTGTATGATTTTCTGTTTGCATATGCATATTTGGGTCAAAAAATTATTTAACACCTTCACAGGAAGTCAATTTTTACATTCTTGCATGATTTAATACTTTTGATGGGTTTTATCATCTGTTTTTGTATTGATTAACATGCAAGCATATATATGTGTTATATATATATATATGTATATATATATATATATATGCAATTATATATATATATATATTATGGATGTATAAGTGCACACACTTATATTAGCTTGTTACAGAGCATGTGATGGACTTATTTCTGTTATTTACTTTTCAAGTGCCATTTTAGCTGACTCTGCTATAGCCCTCTTTCCGAAGTCTTAATTGTGTTGATCAATGTTAATAGGTGCTTTAGGAATGAGAATTTGAATGAATTAGTCAAGGGTCTTGTTATTGGGCAGTTGTTCAGACTTATTTATGTTGCATTGAAAGTAGTACATTAGGTCCATTCATTTGAATAGATATTTGTGTCAACATCAGATATCTGTGTAGTGAGGGTAACACAAGGCAAGATAGTTGTCTAAGTAAGTAAGTAATTAAGTATATTCTTTATTAACCAATTGCTGTTCACATTTGGGTGTACGGTTGATAAACTGTGTATAACAAGGCTATTTTAATCGGTTTCGGCAATGTCAATAATCTGCTATACTCGGAATCGGCATTATTTGTAAAAAGTGATATCGGGACAGCTCTATTATAATAATATCCTAACAGTAAATGTCTTGCACATTGTTTCGCCTGGGAGATTATGCGGTCATGGTCATGCGCTTGTTTATAACTTGTCGCTAATTCTTCTCCTTGAGGAATGACGCATGACTCTGGATTGAAGAGTTTTTAATATGAGTCACGGATTTTGACAGCAGCAATTCAAAGGCATTTAAGTTCAGTCTGTTGTTTACGGGCTGCATGACATAGTAACAAATTGTCTGTGTGTAATGCAGAGCTGAAGAGCATTGTGCCATGACATCATGATGACATCAGTCAACTATATGTCAAAGACTTCTTATCGGTGATTGATAGAACTTGGTTTCATGGTGTGTTATTGAAGCCATAAAATTAAATAACTATAAATAGTGTGTTTTTCTTGCACAACCTAATACTGAATCTTGCATGACCTTGTTAAGATTTGATGGAAAGTGTGGTTCTCCTCTAAACTATAGACATGTGTGTTTTGTGTACGTGTCCTCAGGCAGTGGAAGATGTGTCTCGATCTCTGGCCAGCATGAAGTCGATACTGTGTGGAGGAGGTGAACAAGAGCAACAAACGGAGACAACAGCTCAGTTGGCACAAGAAATCTACAACAACCATCTTTTGCTCTTCCTCATTGACAATCTGAACAAAATCGACTTTGAGGCTAGCAATTCTGATTAAATACTATTTCAACCTTTTAACTTCATTCAGTCATTCATTCTTTCTGAGTTCTGTGCATTTATATAGAGCACGTTGAGAACCTACTATAGAGTCATGACTAAAGCAAAAGACTTCATGTTGTATTACTGCAACAACCATCTTTTGTTCTTTTATTGATAATCTGGTCAAAATCGACTTTGAGGCCAGCAATTATGCGTTTTTAATTGAATTCTATTTCACCCTGTTGAGTATAGCACTATATAAATACTCAGAAGGAATGAATGAATTTAGCCTTGAGACTGTTCTTTTCAGCTGGGTTGGGTCAGCAGTGGTCCTGGGTAGTAACATTCAAGGGGTGCTATCTAAATTTTCATAATAGATGAACATATGCATATGGTCTAGGGTTGTTATCGGATTTTAAAAAACGATTTAAAAGCGGTCATGGGATTTTATTGGTGTTTTTCGAAAAATATTTTAGATTATAATATGACACAACAATGCCCATTACTTTATGTAATACGTATCGCAATGCAGCGTCAACACTCTGTACCGAAGTGTTTAGATCACATTGTAATCTGGAACAAACAGTATCCCACAGCACTCGGCTCTCACACTCTCCCCCACTTGCTTTGAAGCTTTCCGCTGTGGTACTGCACAGGCCGCTAGTGGGTCACACGCCGAGTTCGTTGTCCAATTGAAAACCCTCCATCGGCTGTCCGCTTCCTCTCTAGTCTGTGAGGTCTCCCCTTTAGGGATCAAATTAGGGTTCCTTACAATCAGCTCTTCTGTCTATCGTCGTCGTCTTGTGTTACCCTTCCCCTAGCGCTCCTAGGACTGTTCACTAGTGCGGCTATTGCCTTGTAAGATGCGGCCGGGAATATTTCACTTAGTCGCGTCTGTACCTTCGAAGATGAGCCCATTCCTATGTGAACTAATCCGTGACAAGTGAGATAAATAATAAGGTGGAAAAAATTTGATTTTCGATTTGCCCTTACTTGCGGGGCCGTTTAATCCTTAATTTGGTCTCCCGGGTGATCGAACACTAATGCAAAGCTTATGTACATGTATTTCACTTTGGATTGCTGAATAAATTGCTATTGATTGATTGATTGATAATCACAATTACAATTTTATTCACTACCTTATCATTGCTAACTATGGAGGCCCTTAGATGATGGGAATGAAAATCGTTACTTCGTAGGTCTGATATTTTTTCAGAGAATTAAGTTTGCATCTGAGGATATTTTATCATGGGAACAAGATGTTTTATCCTAGGAGATGATATTGATATTTGAACTATTTTGAAGACAGAACTCTGCATGAGGTTATGCCTGTGGTTAATCATGTGGTTATGCCTGTGGTTATGCCTGTGGTTAATCATGTGGTTATGCATGTGGTTAATCACGTGGTTATGTCTGTGGTTAATCATGTGGATATGCCTGCGGTTAATCATGTGGTTATGCCTGTGGTCAATCATGTGGATATGCCTGCGGTTAATCATGGGTTTATGCATGTGGTTAATCATGTGGTTATGCCTGTGGTCAATCATGTGGTTATGCCTGTGGCTAATCATGGGTTTATGCATGTGGTTAATCATGTGGTTATGCCTGTGGTTAATCATGTTGTTATGCCTGTGGTTAATCATGTGGTTATGCCTGTGGTTATGCCTGTGGCAATGTCTGGTTGAATGTGTCCAAGTGAGGACGTCTGCTCACAATTTCACCACTGTCCTCAAATCCTATTATTAATCAGACACCAGATTCAATAGGCAAAGATCCCACACACTATAATCACTTAGTATCTCAGAAGGTAACGATCTGAGGGTCCCTATGTACATCTCATAATCTAACCTTGATTGCCAATTGTTTACTTAATAATAAATTGTATTGTATTGATGTGGGATTGTAATAAAGCATGTATAATGTTCAACAGGGAAGGAAGGATGTTGTGATGATCTTCAACAACCTGCTGAGGCGGCAAATCGGTTCACGGTACCCGACGGTTGAACACATCTGTCAGAATCGTCAGATCCTAACGTCGCTTATGACAGGGTCAGTCCTCAGCAAGAAGCAGCATTGCTTTATTTCCTTAGTCGTGTACTTACCAGACAATCCTTATACTTCATTGTTTTAAAGTTTCAGTTAACATGTTATCACATTTCTGTGCAATTGAGCCTACATACCTCTGTAAACTCCTCCTAACAGAACTAATCAATGTATTACTACTTGAGTAAGTAAGTGGGTATATTCTTTATTATAAGCTAGCTGCCTATATGGTGTACAATGTACATGCATTAGAATAGAGATAACATTCTAATTATGAACGATTTTTGTGTTCGATTGTCTGCCTGAGGATAATATTATGGTCATGAGCAAGGAGTAAGGAAGCATTATTGGTGCAGAGTGCTCTCTCCAAGGGAAAGCTGGAATTACAATTGAAAATGCCGGATGCCCTGAGTGCACTTATTTATATATGCAAAGTCGGTAGTTGTAAGGTTTGCAGTCAAAGTCAGTATCTCAGAGTCTGAGGATGAATGAATTTGCACTAGGAGCCAAGATGGAATCATACAAATGCCAGAGTAACATATGGTGCCTTGGCATGTGGTTTAGGTAGTCTTAAGCCAGTTGTTAAGTCGGTCCTTTTTGTGGTGGACTATTCTTAATACGAGTAGTACAGCAATTGAAAGGACAATATTGTATTGAACATTGGTTTTAGCAACTATTCTGTATCGGAATAACACGACCATTATAAATAGAAGGTTTATGTAGTGTTAGCAAAGTAGAAAGGTAGGAGTGAAAGCTGGAATTCTGGGCTGAAAGGTCAGGTGTTCAGCATTACAAATGTTTCCTTTCATTTTCTTACAGACAGAGAAGATTTTTGTGCTGCTTCTGTACATCTCAATAACATTATGTTGATTGCCTATTGAATTTATTGGATTAATTATTAGAGGTAGCATTTTGATCTTGATGACGTTTACACAGGTACAAGAACCAAGAACTGGCTTTGAACTGCGGTGTGATGCTGCGTGAGTGCTTTCGTCACGAGGAACTGGCTAAGATGATCATGCACTCGGACGAATTCTACAAGTTCTTTGACTTTGTTGAGGTCTCCACTTTTGACATCTCATCTGATGCCTTCTCGACATTCAAGGTGACAATTTCAGTCATTTTTGAAAGTGTACAATATTTTAGAGTTGTATCTTTCTATTATTCAATTAGTAATATGATGATGTGTCAGTCGCATATTGTTATCTTTGTTGCATAGGTCTTTGTTTTGATTTGTAAAGTTTCTTGCCTGTAGAGAATTTTCGTGATTATATATTGGTTAAGCATATTGTAAAGATTTCTTTCATCACTGACTGACTGACTGACTGACTGACTGACTGACTGACTGACTGACTGACTGACTGACTGACTGACTGACTGACTGACTGACTGACTGACTGACTGACTGACTGACTGACTGACTGACTGACTGACTGACTGAATGACTGACTGACTGAATGACTGACTGACTGACTGACTGACTGACTGACTGATCATAATTACAATTCTATTCCCTGCCTTATCATAGCTGACTATGGGAGGCCCCAGTGTGGCAGGGTCAGTTTTCAACCTCACTGGCTTTGCGATGATATTTGCTTTTGTTACATGTTGTTCAGCCATGTTTTCAACAGTGTTTTTGCTGTTACTGTTTTTAACAGGAATTGCTGACAAGACACAAGAGTTTAAGCGCAGAGTTTCTTGAGGCTAATTATGACAAGTTCTTCAACCAGTATCACATCTTACTAAATTCAGACAACTACGTAACAAGGCGTCAGGCTCTCAAGGCAAGTACGATGGCAGATATGTTTCTCAGAATTTATCTTCTGACAATTATTCTTTCCTTACTGTATAGCAAAGGAAGACCACAATCTCAGAAGCTCCAACTTTTTCAGATGCATAGCCATATATTTTTAAATAAGGGGAATATGATTGCTTCATCGTTAATTTTTTTTCTTCGAATTTATAACAAACGTGAGGTCACATTGAAATGTGAATCTGAGGCATATATTGCCAACCACCAGGTAGAGATGCACTTGGATTCAAGTAGTCAGTGAGCAGCATTTTTGAAGGAAGGAAGTATATTTGAGCTACGAATAGAGTGGCAGTTAATTCCATTCCTTGGGAACAGGCATAACTTCTTGGCCACCTGGTGACTAACTTCTGATCATTACAAATTAAATTTCTTTTGCCACATGATCACAGGAGGTTTTCTTTCTATACGACTAAGATTTTGTCTAGCTTGTTTATCATAAGTTCAAGTTCCTCCTTAGTTACATTACATTCAGCACTTCTGTAATTGAGTGTTAATTAAGCTTAGATGATGTTGTTTACTTCACGTATTTTTTATTTTGATGGAACTTTACACATATAATCCGGTTATTGTTTCTGTTGCAGTTGTTGGGAGAGTTACTGTTGGACAGACGCAACTTTGTCATAATGACTCGCTACATTAGCCAGCCAGAAAACCTCAAGCTTGTGATGAACATGTTGAAAGAGTCGAGCAGAAACATCCAGTTCGAAGCGTTCCATGTTTTCAAGGTGTTTAGAAACTTTGATTCATTTCATATCTGTGTTTGGCTTGAACTTATGCTGACGGGATAACCTTGTGCCCAATATAGTCTTAGAGCTTCTTGCATTTGAAACTCGAAACAATCGATATCTATCTTCTGTCACCTCTGATACATCTGTCCTAGCCTCAGGAATGCAGTGTCACATAAAAGAACCTCTTTGATACCACTCAAACTTACTTGTGTTATTAAAAAGTAATCATAAGAGTATAGATTATGAATATTTAATGACTGTTAAGGTTTGGGTATAATCAGAAAGGTCTCAAGTAACCCTAGTGAAAATGTCAAACTGAAAACAATTTAGCATCAATGGCAAATGTTAAGAAATGTGTGTTGACCTGATGATAACAGCTGTTTTTCTGTGCACTATTAGTTGATGCCTTTTGGATTAAGTGCCAGTGCATTTGAAGCTGCTATTTGGGAATAATGATAATAAGTATACAGTATCCACAACTAGATATTAAATCTATTCTGACAGTGTGTGATTTAAACTGTTCATGTCTAATAAATGTATTTCAATTACATTTTTATGGTTCAGGAACACATTTCTTTAGAGCACATTTTCCAGTGCCTCATGCGACGGCTCCATTGATCATGTTACATCAACTGTTACGCTTGCAGTTTATGCTGTCAGATGTAGAGCTTGTAAGTGATTGGGGTCACATGCTGAATAGCTTTCACCATTTGTTGTCAGTACTGCTTAACCTGGTTTTGTTTGCTTCGTTGACAGGTTTTTGTGGCTAATCCGGAAAAGCCGCGACCGATCCAGGAGATTCTCCTTCGCAATAAGGAAAAGCTCGTTGACTTCCTCACCAAGTTCCATACAGAGCGATCTGACGATGAACAGTTTAACGACGAAAAGGCGTACCTTATCAAGCAAATAAAGGACATGAAGCCACTTGAGGAGGTGAAACCGGTTGAAGAGCACTAAGCACTGAGCGACACATGTAGTTTGCTCCACTTAGGAATTTTAAGCAAATCTTTTGCCGGCTTCTTTGTCTTATCACATCACTGTAAAGATTTTTGCTTCTACTGGAAATTTGTGTGATAGATTTGCGAGTTTACAGGTCGACTGTGCGGGCAAGCAGACGCGTGCACAAAGGCAAAAGTTTCCAATGTTCTGACGCATCAAGAAGCTGCTTTTTGGCAAAATGTGATTATCGTCCAGTGAAATTTAGTAATTTCCAAGCTGGGTTTTTGGTTTGATGATTCGTCATGCTTTTACTCGTCCAAAGAAATTAAATGACTTCCAAGCTGATGTTGATTGTGTGGAATGATATCTAATGCTTTGCTAAACTAATCGCCATTACTAAGGAAGTCAATTGGTGATTAACAAGCACTGTATTGTGCAAAGAAGCAAGTTTAAATTTTGTTAAGCATTCTGGAAAGAAATGCAAAAGGTTTTGTGTTGAAAATTTTTTATCAAATTATTAGAGGCATTGTGGCAACTAGATTCTGAATCAAAATTGAGTCTTAATACCATATAATTATAGTTAATATTATAATTGGGCTTTGTTACTAGCACACAATGCTTATACTTTGAGCAGATTATTGTTGGAATGTGGCCACACCTCTGAGCTGTGCTATATAATTATTACAAATTATAATTTTCAGTCCTCTCAAGAGATGATGTTGAAAATAGATTTGTTTTGGGTTGTTTGTGAAATGTTTGGTTTTGACAAATTATTATCTTTTGATGTGCTTAAATAAGGGCAGTATTTTTGTTGGAAGTTTTTGAGTCAAAATAAAACTGCGATCTCTTACGCTATTTTTTTTTATTCAGCTAGAGAGGTTTTTGAGTCGGAGTTTGATGACGTTAAGCGGGAAGCTGTGTTGTAGTTGAATCCAAGTGTTTCGCGAGTAAAGCCTTCAGAGATTGGTTTCTAGAATGGTCTTTGCAATTGAATTACCTGCGTTTAACAAACCTTGTTGACATTTTCTTCTTCCATCATACTTTACCACTACGTTTGAGAATTATTTCGGAATGGAATTAATTGGTATTTGATTGAATGATTGAATTATCAGTTTCTTTTAAGAAGTAGAAAGATTACAGAAGTGTAGGTTGATTGAGGTTTTCCAGCTGTGGATTGCTGAGGAAACTGTTGTCAAATTTACCAATAGTTTTGCAGTTTGATCTGTGTAAACTACATAAAGAGGACTCTTAAGTTTAATCATTTGGAGGTGGAGTGCATTTTTGTATTGCTTTATTTACCCTAAAGTGTCTCTCTACTTGGTAGATGTGAATATTATGTAGACTTGTATGTATATATACATAAATATATGTATATATATAAATTTGCATATATTCAGAATTTGATCTTGTACAGTAAGCTAAAAGCTAGCTAAGATTAAAAATTTTTAGGCTGTATGATCTATTGGACTTTTTTAACATAGTCACAATTTGACTAATTCGATGATTTTGATTTTCTCTCAAATTTACTGAGTGGTCAAAGAAGAGTCCATGCATTTTAAGGTTCCCAAATGGTTCATTTGAAGAATTTGTGCCGATCTCAGAATTTCTGCTTCATTGGCTAATATCGGCTGTTGACGTCTTTCAGAATTTTAGAGCAGGTTTTAAGCCTTGCTACTGCAGCTCAGTTGAATCTGAGCACTTAGTAGCTTTGTCGAACTGTTAATCCATCAGGTGTTTGTTTGGTGGTAAGGTCACATTGACTTTCTGTAGCGATGGATAATGGTGCAGTTGATTTGTGATTGGGCGCAAGATCTGCGGTGCAAACGCATTTGTACATGATTTTGTTCGACTGGCTATTATTTTTAATATTTGGACCATTATTTTGTAGGATTCAGCTTAATACCCGTTGGGTACTGTTAACTTCTGACATCTAATTTTAATAAGTGTTAGGTTCATTTCTGCTAACAGCACAACGCTTTGAAATAGAATTTTGCACATACGGTAGTTTAATCAAGTTTGTTGTTGATTAGTACTGTTTTGACAATAGGGTTGTCTGAAATTGTTGAACTCTCTTAGCCATGACTTGTCACATGCTGTTGACAAAAGACCTTGGACAATTTGGGGTATGCAAACATTTCTTAACATTTGCCGTTAGCGCTAAATTGTTTTCAGTTTGTCATTTTCACTAGGGTTACTTAACACCTTTCTGATTAGACCCTGTAACCTTAAAAGTTATTAAATATTCACAATTTATATTATTATGATTGCTTTTTAATAATGCTAGTAACTTTTAGTGGTGTCAGAGAGGTTATTTTAATTGACACTGCATACTTGAGGCTATGACCGAGAAATCGGGAGTGGTAGAAGATTGTTACCGATTGTTTCGAGTTTCAAATGCACATTAACATAAACCACTTTGTGTCAGAGGATGAATTAGTGTTTGGATTATACCAGCATCATAATTCCTACACTTTACAAACAAGTGTACAGGCAAACATTACTTTGTCCCGCACTGAAATGTAAAATGATTAGGACATTGGTGCTTCTGGAGTTTTTAGGTATTGAAAATTGTTATTTCCTTAAAGTGGTACATTGTAAGCATCTAATTCTATTGCATTGCAGTATGTATGTAGATATAATATGGCTGAAGGGAGAATAATAAACTTTCAGATTCATTTCTTCAGTTCTTCTTTCCTAGGACATCTGTTGCTGCTTCACCTTATCTTCGTAGACCATTATTTCTCTTGTGGCCTAAAATCTTGTCTATTGTGTTAAGTTAGTGGTAGGCCTACTATAATTGCTTGCTTATTGTTGTTTAAAGCATTTGTGATGCAATGACCCGATCCATGATGATGATGTTGCAATTTTCGTTTTTGACCCACAATTAAAATCCCTTTCACAAATGTTCCGTCACCAAGTAGTTTAATTTGTCAACAGATGGAAACTGTGTGGCACGGTGGCTGATCGGTTAGAGCGGTCGGTCCGTAACACTCAGTGTACGCTGAGTGAGCGGGTTCGACCCTCGTCTGAAGTGTCGGTCACTGTGTAGGGACCTTGAGCAAGTCTATTGTGCTCAATTTCTCTGCAGTACAATTGTAGTTGTGCAGTTGAGGCATGTGCACTTATGAGCAAAAGATGTTGGAAGAAGGCGATAATTATCAAATTTTAGAATAAATAAATAAACTGGGTTAAAACGCAGCTCTAGCAGTGCATAGGCCTGGCGTCAAAAGTTTTGATATAGGTTTATGTTCAGTACCTTTCCTCCTAGTGTCTGTCTATATTTTACTTGAAATATGGGCAAGTAAAAGTCATTTTGTTGATCCATGCATGCATGCTCATTGCTCAGGAACCATGCGTGTTATGCGACGATAATAATGGTGAAGGTATACGTTTCTCGTTCTCTTTAAGTACGAATTACTTTGAGACGAATATGTTGTCGAGATCTTTAACCGTTATAATTGTGTAGACTGCAGAAGCCACCGGAATAGCATTGGTATTGCTGTGGCGCAAAAATGCGTTTAATGCGTTGGTAATGTAGGCGCGTGACGTCATTTATCTATGGCCCCGTATTGCACAAGTATGAAATAACTGCGACTTAAAGTATCTTAAGAAACACTCTAAATTTGGTAAGACATGGTTTATTTATAAATCGAATCGAGACCTCTCCTTCTCTAGTGAGCTTACTGGTGCTCTATCAGTTCCATGTCGACTGCGTGCCTACTCCCTGTTGATCTAATCTTCTATCCTCGGCTCACTCCAGGACAACCATAAAGAAACAGGGCTTACGGGAGTTTAAGCCACTCCAAGGGCCCTCCTGCCTTCTAGGCGCTTACGGAGTTTTACGCCACTCCAGAGGCTCAACAGGTGAAGAGGAAATCTACTTATAACAAACATATACAGAAGCGAACGAGCAAACCCCATGAGCTACGGCTATTTAGGCCATAGAGTCATAGACCCACGAGGCAGCTTATTTACAAACAAGTGAAATGTAACGTCCCGGAATGGTGCTACTATGATCAAACGTGGAAGTTGCCATTTTAATTTTCTAATTATTTGACAGTAGAAATGACATCCAGTGCCTAAGTTAGGCCTAGTCTTCTTGTCACCCTCGGTCTTAGCTTCTCAAGGCGCCCCTTTCAAACTGCGAAAATTACTAAAACATGATTATTCTATGCAACCAACTTGTTTAGCAGCCTCTCAAAGTATAATTATTAACCTACATTCTCCAATAGATGCTAACAAGTATTGGTGCACTCACTGAATTGCGCTTGGCTTTCGCGTCGCGCTTTATAAGTTTGAAGTTGATGATTATGATTACGATTCAGAGGTGTAACAAGCGGGGGCAGGTTTGTATAATTAATAATTTGGCTTGATTTCCGACTGAATAACACACATTGGTAATATAGCCTAATTGTAATATTAGTAAATCAAAAAAATATATATTTTGTTTTGTAAAAAAAAACCAAATAACCAAAAAACCAACATGTTTGCAACCCTGGTTTCCATAGGTGTCTGCCTATCTGGTGCCTGTGGGTTAGTCTTTCGGAGGAGAGTACCTGCGTGAGTGGAGATGGGATGGATTGGGTTGCATGTTACAGTTGAACTGTCGCTCTGTATCGTCGTGTGTGTTTGTGTGTTACTAGTTGTCCCGGCTAATTCGGGAAGTGGTCACCCTTTATGTCGCCCCAATTTAAATATTTCTTCCCTTTGAAAACATGGTGTTTTAAACCTCCTACGGCATTTTTTGCTGACATATCCGGTAGTTATTCGTAAATTTGTCTTCATGATTAAAGGTTGATAATCAACTTTTTATTTTAAAAGGATTTAAAATTTACGACACAGCTGTAAATATCGCCCAGGAAGTTAACATAGGGACTTGCCAGTCCAGTGCACTTTTGCTTTTTGTTTGCCATATAACTTTGTCAACAAGTTGATGATGTGTTTAGGATATCCCATTTCAATCATTGAGACCCATAATTGCTCGTGTGATATGTTGTCAAAAGCCTTTGTGAAGTCGACAAAGCACATGTATAATGGTTGTTGATGTTCATTCATTTTCTGCATTAATAGTCTTAGGTTCGTGATCTGATCGCGTATTCCTCTTCCTCGTCTGAATCCTGCTTGTTCATCTGTTATTTCGGACTCCGTTTTGTTCTTATCCTTTCTAGTATGCTTTTGAGCATAATTTTGCTAGCATGCGCGACCAATGCTATGGTTCTGTAGTTTTTGCATTGTATTAGATCCCCTTTCTTTGGTAGCGGGATGAAGATTGAGTTCATCCAATCCTCTGGCCACTCTCCTGTTTCCCATATCTCAGGGCATATCCGATGTATTTTATCTAATGTCGTTTTCCCTGCATTAATGACCTCGCTCTGGCTTTATGGTTTATTATTCGTTTAATAATAATACAGTTACATAGTTCAGTGGTTTTTACAGTTTTAGACTCTTTGTGCGTTATCATTTTCAAATTTTCTTCGCAACGACTGATCTGGAATTTCTTTTTGAAGCCAGAGTCAACGGGGAAGCAGATACTGAAGACGTAGGCGAGGTGGATCGAGCGTCACAGCTGTAAAATGATGACACGACATCAACAGAAACGAGAATACCTTGGGATACGGTCGACCACATACGATATATCTAAACCAGAAACCTGCCAACTAGACAACCCAATAAGGCTGATCAGCCGATTCCATCAGACTGACGCCAGCCAGGCTTCTTAGACGACCACTGCTGCTGCTGTTGGTGCTTATCCAGAGTTCAGTCCAGAGTTCCGAACGAATGCAACACGAACCAACATATAGGCCTACGACAGCATCTGCAGAACACATCAAAGCCGAACGAGCTGAAGAACTGCAAAATAGATTATTCTAAATTCTTCACAAGAACGCATGTGGTGCATTATCGTTAGCCTATCGTTAATAGACAGAAAGAGTCCATATATAACCTACTACAACAACAATCATTTATAGGTATTCAAACATCATTGCCTACAACAACAGCGATCATTAAAGAGACTATTAGTCGTTGCCTGCAACAACAGAGATCACTGAGGACACATTGAATAAAGCCAGAAAGAGTCGATGTCTATTACCTTTATCCGAAAAGAGATGGTCACAGTTTGCTGGCGACATTCGCTCATGGTAAGGCTCACATCGTATCGTATCTGATTTTTTATATAGCGCTTCTTACAGTACTAGCCGTTTATGTTGTTATGTTAACCAATTCTTAACATCCATAGCCTAGACCTGTGTTATCTATTCTTCTGATTACGGTTTGGCTCTCACGAGTGCGCCATCGGCCGATAGACACTGGTTATACCGATGCAAGTCACTATAATAATAATAGTCTATAATTACTGAATTGATCCCAATATGGGAATAAATGTGCATTATTATTGTAATGCTGCACCATTTTTTATCTCGTCAGTAATTTCCCGATTTCTTAAAGTTCTTGGTTTACTGTTATTTGTTAACCACAGCAGTACAGTAACAACATAATACAATGGTAGATGTACAGTCAGTGGGTGGACTTAAAGGAACCTTAGTTCCGCATACAGGGTCTTCCTAATACTTTCCTGGGCCTTTTCTAGGCCTATAGTTTCAATGAATCTCCACCTATAGAAATAAAAGAAACACTATGTGCCATATACACCATCCAGGTGATCAGTTTGACTATTTGTTTGAACTAGCTGAAGTCAGCACAGCAGTATCAACGCTTTTGTGTTGTAACACGTAAGACACTTAATATATAGGCCTACAGCGCCTTTTACGTCATTACGTCGACTGCCTCAAAAAAGGCGCAGCACGCAGTGCTTTACTCATTTAGTCATTTAGGTGCATTTTGACGTAGTTTGAAGATGTTACCTGATTGAAGCTATGCGCAACATCACGTATGGCTATATACGCCTACATGTAGGCGTATATAGCCATGGGAAGACCTGGGTCATTATAGGATACAATGCCCGGCACCTACATGTCTCCACAAACAGTTTAGCTCATCGATCACTGTCCTGGTTGAACATAAATACTTCCTAAAGCTATTGATGTAGGCCTACGATGTAGAGTAGATCAGCCTGCAACAGAAAAGGACTTTTATTTTAGTCTTAACCTTTCATGATACCATTTATCCAGGGTTGTTAGTATCGCGATAAAGTATCGCGATACTTTGATATCGCCGATACTTTTGTCAGTGTTGCAGCGAGTATCGCGATAGTTTTATTTTGCTGGTATCGCATGTGTATCGCGATACTTTTCTTTAGCCTGTCGGCGATGCTCGATACCAATACTTTTTCTCACTGAAATTTATGTGGTTTCTTGAGAAATTATGAGAAGTTAATCGTTGCGCTTTGATAAGTTTAGGCCGTATATAATAGCCTATTTCGGCCATATAACTATGGTGCCAGCAGATGGAATAATTTATAAACATAGAAATGACCGAAGTAGACCTGTGTCTCCCATATAAAAACTCTTCAGATCTGCGTGAATCCCAAGACTCAGCCCGGGCCGGTATGGAGGGGGGCAGCTGCCTCTTGCCCTCCAGTAGCGACGCTAATGCTCCAGCTCTGAATAGTAGGCCTACCACTTTTGCATGATTTTGACGGCATCGTCACCAACATATGATTATTGTTAGGCCTATGTTGTTCTCATAAAGAATCTTGGGGTTAGTGATAATATGCAATGCCCTCTCCCCTATCCGTCATCATATCCAATCTGCCTTCTCTGGCCTCAAGCCCTAGCGATGCCACCGGAGACTTAAGTTTCGAATGAAAGCCCGAGGAGTGATAGATAGAAGAACCTGAGACAGATTGCTAGTGATGGTGGAGGAACCGAAAAATATGAAATTCAAGAAGCAGATGTTATGGTGGGTTATAGGGTTGTGTTGGTTGAGAGCGAACAGATCGCGACGGATTGCACGGTGTTGAAAAACTGAAATTTTACTTTGAATGAAAGGCTTGATGAGTGACAGAGTAGCTTTAAAACAAATGACGGTGGGTGAACAACAGAAGGTTAATTACACTTGGACGAACGAATGCCCGCGCCCTTACTGTAGCCCGAAATACGAATACATCACATCTGTCCTCGAATCACTCGACGGGCTTAAAATAATCTGAACAAGTACAGTTGTATCACTCACCTACGATGCACTTCAATCCTACCAGCCCTTCTTGGCAACGAGTTCTTATTCCACCCTAACACTGCTCCCCTCTTTAATTCATACTTTCATCATCACCATTTAAAAATCGCTCGGGAACAAACTGCCACCAGTAGGTCTTATTACGACAAATGTCTGAGCGCATTCACTTCAAAGTAGGACCTACTATCGCTACCTTACAACTTCATACAATACTCCCAGGCAAAATACCTTCGCGAACTCTTCACCATCCAGCCAACCCGCTCTACCCGATTGTCATCTTGTCTCATCCTTACTCGACTCCCAGTCACCTCTCATCTCAAGTTCTCCAACCGTGCCACATCCAACGCCGCACCACGTCTCTGGAACGATCTGCCTTCTGAATTCCGTACATTTTCAGTTCCTCCACCATCACTGCCTGTCATCTAGCATCATCGGTTCCAAGCTCCCCTATCCATCACCCCCGGGGCTTTCCATTCTAAACTTAAATCTCACCTTTTCAAGAATTCTTACCCAGACTCCTTACTTGATATTCCACCTATCAATCGACCAAAACGACACCCTTAACAGCTACTCTGCTTCCGCTGACCTCCTGGAAGCCGGACTATGCTCTACCACGGAGAAAGAGGGAGAAGGATATGCAGAGTTGGGTGTCATCTGCATACAGGTGGTGGTCAACAGAGGAGGATTGTATGAGATGACTTAATGGTGTGGTATAGAGGATGAAGAGGAGTGGTCCTAGGACGGAGCCTTGAGGGACACCACATGTGAGTGGAAGGGGCTGCGAACAGTTTGGAGGCTTTGACAGAGAAGAATCTGGAAGATAAGTAGGATTGGAACCAGAGTAGAGCAGTCCCAGAAACGCCAAACCAAGAGGATAGTCTAGTCAAAAGAAGGCTGTGGTCAATAGTATCAAATGCAGCAGAGATGTCGAGGAGGCAGAGGCAGGAAACTTGTCGATGGCTGACGGCAGATACCAATTTGTTACATAGAGAGGTAAGCAGAGTTTCTGTGAAGTGGTGTTTAGTGAAGCCTGATTGGTGATTTTGGTGCAACTATATCCAAAAAGTTACATTTAAGACATAGTTTACAAGCTCGTGACTGGTCTGCTTATGGACCAGGAATTTCTGTCGCCGCCTCTTCAGTGATGCCTGGATTCTCTGGTGAGATCGAGTTCGTGCAAGTTATCACATTAGCGACGACCTTTTTAAACAAGACATTGAATATTTTTTTTATTAGACGCGCTGGTACAAATCTATTGCTCCACTACATAGGCCAACAAACTGTGCGGGACATCGTTAAAAAATAGGCCTACCTGCGCGCTCAGAAGAAACGCAGACTCTAATTTTTAGGAACCGTCATTAAGTATTTTCACGCCACACAAGCACGCATCCATTGTGAATAGGCGACCTGGCGTCATGTTGTGCTTGCCTCGGTATATAGGCCTACACTTGTCATGTACGAAGTTACATTGGAGTATTACTATGTTAGATTACACTGTAGTAGAGCTGTCACGCCCCTATGTAGTACGGGTTGTGGTCGAATACCGTAGTGTCATGCATAAAAACTATCACGAGTTACGTATTACGAGTTACAAGTTGAAGTCCTCTGGACCACTCCCATTTGGCCCTATAGATAATGTTATATGCCCGAGGTATCATTAAGTGGATTCCATGAAAAACTGATTGAATACATAGGTCTATTATTCAACAAGAAGATTATTAGGCACATCTTTAGGCTATCGACCTAAACCTATTTCATTGCGAGAACTTCGATTGAAAGGCGATTAAGTAATTCGATCACCATCATCATCATCATCATCATCATCATCATCATCATCATCATCATCATCATCATCGTCGTCGTCGACGTCGCCGCCGCCACCGCCGTCGTCGTCATGGTCATCGCCAACATCATCGTCATCATCATCGTCATCATAATCATCATCGTCGTCGTCATGGTCATCGTCCTCGTCATCATCGTCGTCATCGTCATCATCGTCGTCATTGTCATCATCAATAGCAATATCATTATCAATATCATCAATATCATCAGCAGCATCAGTATCATCATCGTCGTCGTTATCATCGTTATCATCATAATTGTTAAAATTATCAGCAGCAGCAGCATGAGCATCATCATCATCAATATCATCATCAATTTCATCATCATCAGTTTCTGATGCCAGCCACTTGGTGTCAATGGGTGCGAATAGCCAAACTGATCTTTACTGCCCTCAGTCATTTTGTTAAATTCAATTACTATGACATACATGTAGGCCCAAATACCGTAATATAATTATAATTATAACATCAGACATTAATAATAATTATGATATTCGTTGATTAATTCAAACTGACGAGTGCGCAGATAGGCCTTATAAATACATGCATAGTTGCACCAGATGATTATTGACAACAAGCTTAACAGGGTTACAGAAGTCGAATTTAATTGCATGGCAGCCTGTAACACGCGCATCTTTCTGCCCTACGTTGCTCATTTTAAAGTTGTCCCTCTGGGAATGGAAGGTTGAGTCAACCTTATGGGCCAGCAGGTATCGATAAGTACCCACCTCTAATAATTATTTCCACTACTTCCTTCGTTTTGGAAGGAAATGATGAGCTGTAGTTTGGGACGGTTGGCTGTATAGTGACCTCTAATTATTTTATCACTACTACCCCCACCTCTGCTTTGTAGTCTTGGACGGTCGGGCTACAGTACCGTGTGCATTCCTTTGATGTTACCGCTCAGACCCTGCGTGTGACCACTGCGGTTCCCATGAACATGGTCTTCATTAATGCATTAGAGTAAGTACGATGTACCTACCTAAATGGTTGTCATGATCTAGTCTGCGTATGATCCAGGAATCATCTCGGTGGTTGAAGACTTCATAATTGCAAACGCACTCTAATATTCACAATAGTTCCAATCTCTATAGATTAAGTTCCACAACTCATATCTTCCGCAGCCTTGGACAGAAACTTAAACTCATGCATCCTGCATTCTGAACCATCAGTGAATCTCGTCCAACACTGTAACAAGCCAACTTCTAGTAAGTTCTAGACCAGCATCAAGAACCACGCACTCAGCATTGTAGTCACTTCCGCTGTCTCCCTCTTATCTCCCAAGCAATAGCACACTCTGTTATCAACATCAGCAACATTACTGACCATTGCCTTATCACGGCTGACAAGCCTGACCTTGAAATTAAGCATCTCCCCGCCCCTCCCTCCACGCTCTCATTCCGTTCCATGGGGTCCATTGACCGTCAGACCTTCATCAATGATATTTTAAACTCCCAAATTGTTCTCAACGCTCCGTCTGCTATATAGATGACTTTATGTCATGCCACAATTGCACACTTTCCGACCTCCTCGACACATATGCACCATTCATCACCAAACGTTGCTAATTAACAAGTCATTAACCCTTGACTGAGTTGGCGCACTTCCTACACCTCCAAGCTTTCAAAGCTTTTCGCATGCGCCTAGAGCACATCAACCAGCGCACCGTGATTGCCATCACAGCTAAAGCAAAAGCACTCACTACCGTTAGATCAGAGATTAAGAGAAGCCATAAACTGCTGGCTGATTATGACTGATGCTGCCAAGAAAAGTTCTGCTTCCCACTCATCCACCCCAGCACATCCAATCGAAGACACCTCTGTCAAGTCTCATCTTCATCGTAAATCACTCCTTAACCTCTATCGCTGATACTCTGTTCATTCTTCTCGGACAAAATCTCATCCATTTATTTCACACTACAATCTCTTCTCTCCTTTTCTACTTTTCCAAAGCTGATCCTCATCCCTCTCCCAACCTTATTTCCTATTCCTCTCTGTCGTCGATCTCAATTCTCCCTTCTGCCACTGAAACAGAAATGTCACTAGGCCTACTCATAAAATCTCTTTTTAACAATTAAGGTATGCGGACACAATTCCACATTCTTCCTTAACTAACTAACTAACTCCACTTCAATCCTAATTACTGTGCCTCTGTCATCGCCCATGTTATCATTAAAATCATCAATTTATCGATCTCTGCTGGCAATTATCATACGATCTCTGAGCACTCTCTTGCCACTACCTTATTTATAACAACTGTCCAATCTCCACTCTTTCCTTTCTATATCTATGTTAACTAAAATAAATTATTACCCGCCACAACGGCTAACCTCTCCTCAAGCTCACTCCTCAACAGTGTTGTATGCAAGACTTTATTCTTCAAGACCAAGTCGAGACAGAGACAGTGAGGTACCGAGACCGAGACACTAGGTTCAAGACATTTCGAGACAGTAAAAGACAAGTGATCCTACATAAAAGGCTGTAAAATACTAATGTATCAGTTTTCGGGAATAAGGTTCATTTGTAATTTCAATTTGAAATTTAATTATAATGTATATCGTACCAATTCCCAAGAACAGTTTTTATATTACCGAGTTTTATCTTTTTGGATATTTCTTCTTCGGTCTATCTTCTGAATAGTATCAAGAAAGCACGTCTGAAATCTTCTAGACGATTTTAAACAAGCAAATTCGATACCAAATACCAAACGAAATTATAAATTTGCGCATATCCTTACTTACCCTGAGAAACTCAAAGTTGTTCCGATCGTTTCGGTTTTGGTGGTTTTACATCAATGACAAACTAAGAGCCAATTGTCTGTCAATACGCCTAACTTCAAATTGCGTAAACGCAAATTTCACAATTTCAGGCTCTCTCTCAGACATTTTTCCACTTTAAGACAATTGAATTGATTTCAGTATCATGTGACTCGCGCGTTTACCAGAATTACCGTTTCTCGTAATTCCGGTTTCAGTTTCTAGCGCAAAATGTTAAGACAGTTAACGCGAAACTTATCGAGACCGCTTGTTCGGGACAGAACAAGACTTTCACTTCAAGACAGTTTCTAAAAATTCGAGACACTACCTCGAGACCGAGACCGAGACAGCAGGCTTCCGAGACCGAGACCGAGACACTAAAAAAACTGTCTCGAGACGTCTCGAGACCGAGACACTGTCTCGAGACCATACGTCTCTGCTCCTCAACCCCTTCGGCCCCTCCAAATCTGTAGTAAAATTTTAGTCGGGATCACACTCTCATCTCTTCTTTTCCTAAAGACTTTCTTATTTCCTCGGGGCTGTAACGCTGGAAGCGTTTTAGAATAGCTAGCTACTGTAAGAAACGGTATCCTAGGCCTATAGATTTTCAAATATCCATTGCAACGTCCATGGGGTCCATTGACCGTTATTGATAGCATTGTCATTAAAAATGACCACAGCTGTTGACCACTGTTTGGACCTACAATTAAGTGACCTGATCATTTACGGCATACATACTGAGCTTTTCATTCCAATTTAACTCAAGATAACTGTTGATTTTTCCAGAATTCGTCAATTACTTAAATCCACGTGGACGAAATTAATTCTGCGCCTCATTGCACGTTGGTCAAAAGTGATTCCTACTGTAGCTGTTCATCGCAAATTTAGCTTAATTATTCAGTCCTTCCTAAGCAAGATAAGGAATGTCGCTGGTCGGAAAAAGCATCGAATCGTTTACTCGAGACATAAAGCAACAAACAGTTAGGCCTATAGGCTATGGTAGGCATATATACCATGTTTTCACTTTTGGCAACCCCTATTTATTCAGTCCTGAATTTCTGCATCGTGACTAGGCTACACTTACTGTTGGCTTTATAAATGACAGAGTGAATTTAGTTCACATCAAGTGTCTTCAAATCTGTCTACTTTGTTATCACGCGCGTGACTAGCTAAGCATACATTTAGAATGGCTTGCCTCAATCATGATATGAAGTTACATGCCATGGCGACCTTTTTGCATTGTTTGCTTTCATGTTGGATATGGTTCGTTTTTCCGCTGCTAGGCAAATCTGGTGGAGGCAAGTCTACCACTAGTTTCACACATGCATCACTACGAACTGGTTTATTCCTGAACTTGGCTCCGACTCATTCACTTTTATCTGACTCTAGTGTTGGGGTTTCAATTCAATCATATATACTCTGCTGTTAAGTGGTCACAATGTGCATGCGTGTATACATACGTAGGCCTAACTGGAATTTTATAAAGCGCATTTTAGAACTCCCTCAGAACGCTATAGGAACATTATGCCTGTAATGGACTATTGGTATCGGGAGTAGGCATTGATTGATCAAATGCTTGCAGTTCCATAAGCCCTACTTACCAAAAGGGGTCGCAAAAAAGCAACCGATGCAGTATTGCAGAAATCTTAGATATTTTCTGTTTGACAGTAGACAGTGTTGTTGTATCATGCGTTACTTGTTAACAGTTATATCACACTAGAACCATAACTTTATTAATTCTTGATTAGCTGTTGATTAACCAGTGTTTTGCTTAATAGATTGTATGTAGGGCCTACTGCTAAGGACAGTTACTGTAGCCAATGAATATAGTGTGCTCAAACATATTTTTAATTAGTAGAAACTACAGCATTGTACCAATGAGACATATCTAATGTAATGACGCCGCCTAGGCCTATGCAAAACTACACCCTGCCTTGAGGCACCCCAATTATAAGGTTAATCCTGAAAATCACAAACTTCAAAGGAATCATTATTTATTTATTTGGAACATAATAATGACAGGGTGAAACTTTAAAAACAGAAATTGTTTTTCTGAGCCATCCTAATATATACAGGCCTATGAATTATAGCCAGAAAAAGTAATTGGAGCAGAGTTTCAGAGGACAGCTCGAATTTAAACTGGGATTGATGCGTGTTTATATAATCTTCAAATTCACGTCCATCGTTGTTTTCGCATCTGTATGTATTGTCTGCGTTGACAAGTATAGGGCCTACGCCTAGTGGTTAAATTTCTCATCCAAGCTAGGGTACCGGATCTCAACATATAAAAATAGTTAAAACTCCAGGCAGAGTCAGGCGAAGTGGCGATATAATCGCTGTTTGCTGTTAGGATGAGCATAAGGTGTGTGGATCAAGATGTGTATACCTATGTTTGATTCTTAAAACAAATGAAACATGTATTTATGTGGCGGATCTCATGGTTGAGGTGGTGGATCTGAAGTCAAAGGTTCCGGATCTCAAATCCAGCGGGATCCGGCTGAAGTTAACCGCTGCCTATGCCTATAATATTGAAATAAATCCTGATCAAGTTAAGATCCGTGCATAAAATATTTTTTCTCGTAGACAAAATGATGTCCTTTTACACAACTTCCTTTGTGATAGCTTTGTACGTGCAGTAATTGCTTTGCTTGATATATTTTCAACTAAAAAAAATGAGACATCACTGATTATTTCTGACCCAATCCCCAACCTTTCCCGATGTGAATGAGCCTCAGCGTCACGGACGACTGGAAGAGGATAAATATATAGAGGCCTAACTACGTACGTACGCCTATGCAATAAATAACTTAACTTGATCAGGATTGATAGGGGACTCTCTGCACCCGTGCCCACCAGAAGCCAGCTACGCCACTGCTAAAGACGTACTCATTGCATGTAGTTCACGAGTTTAGAACAAACACAGCGTAGATGCGTGGCAGAAATATAAGAAGCAGTCATATCTTTATGTCAACACTTCAGCTTACTTGTTGAACAATCACGCAACCAAAGAGATTATTTCATCATCTCAGATATGTATATTGGGTAACAAAACCATAAATTTAGCCTCAGACAACCTAGTTACTGTAGGCTCGTTCCCTAGTTGCCCTTAGACTTGGCCTAGCGCCAAGTCTAGGCGAGCCATGGTAACAGGGCGGACTCAGTATTATGAGCCGAGCACCATTCATCTACCCGCTATATTCAGCGGCACAATTTTTGCTTAGCAGCGTGGCTATCAACCAATTCAAAGGCAAGGGTCTTAAGCTCCTCCTACAACCACTCGTGTGCTCCCCCTTCGCCTGCTCACAGACTCGCGCTCTCTTCACTTTACTCGGCCCGCCATTCTTATTCTCGCCATTCTTGCTCACAGCACGTGCGCGGTTGATCCTAACGTGTTTCAAGACTACGTTTAATTTTGATTTACTTTACTTTAAAGAAGGATTTTTGAAAGACGGTTTACACACGTATGTAATGGATTCATTCATTCATTTACTCATTCACTCGCTCACACACACGCACACATACACACAAACCATCACCATCACGAAACCAACTTCATCGGTCCACCCTTCACCCCTCCGTCCAAATGCACGGGTGGCCATCTTCCATTCCTCCATCAGCTAAGGATGGTGCAGGGCTGTAGACACAGCCATGGGGTCAACAATTTCATCCAGTAGTCTACTGAACTCGTAGCTTCTCTGCTGCAACTTACCACCGCAGTTTCAGCGTGAGTGAGGCTGTCGAGCCATGTACCGTTGCTAAAAGAATCAACAGACAAAAATGCTTCCTTGTGGCGCCATTGATAGTGCTGCGAGCATACATTTTCTTTTCATTCCGCTCTCTCTGTTCCTCGTAGACCAGAAGCAACAGTCCATTCGACAACATGAAATGGATAACCCGAAAATTATACAAAGATTTCTTTGTTAGGCGACGGACTCCTGTGGTAAGAAGTCCGACGCGTAGAGATTCGAAGCCCGCGAAACAAAACTGAGAAGTTTTGTGAAGTAGTGTGCCGCTCGGTTAAAGGTTAACAATGCACGTGATGAGAGCGTAAAGCACGTGCGTCGAGACAAAGATACTAAGGTTGTGGGAGTGAGATACAGAGAGACAGATATAGTGAGATGGAAAGACGGAGAAAAATACATGCAGAAACAGAGACAGTGAGATAGATTGATAGACAGGCGGACAGACAGACAGAGACAGAGAGACAAAGAGGGGCAACGAACCAATCAGAAAATCGCAGGGTCACGACAAGGAATACTATCTAGGGCTAGAGCCTATAGGGTCGCGACAAGATAATGCCATCTAGGGCTTAAAGGCTGCAAAGCACACGTGGGCTGCACAAGCACCTGCTTGAAATATCCGAACTGGTCCTTCGTTTGCTATTCATTGTCAAGCGCGCTGACAGAGGCGTCCAGATAAGGGGTGCAGAGGCAAATTCCTCCAAATTCAGGTAGCGGACATTTTTTAAGTCTTACGGAGGGGGAATATCTTGCCTTTCTGATACATAGGACCGGGGTTTTGCCTCCATCACTCATGGAGGATTGACACCTCTACGTGCTCATATGCTGACACGTATGCAAACAGAGGCACTATGTATCACATCTTCTGATATGTATAAATTTTCGCTGACTGCCTTCGTGCTAATTCGAATGGCGCCTTAAAATTCGTAAACATGTCTTGCGAGTTGAAACTCAAGCGTTGAAGAACCCAAACGCGTTGAAGAAATGATGAAAATGATCCCAACGTGGACTGAGTATAGAGCTCATGGGACAGGGTTGCCGAACCTTTGCCTTGTAATGCGGAAAATATGGGTTCGTGTCTTCTCCCATGAGACGGTTACTGTGTAAAGCCCTTGACCAAGTCCTTCATTTACAACTACTCTGCCCCTTCGCTTGTTGCTTGATCACTAGATAGTGGCGCCTAATAAATGTGTAGGTCGGATTGTAATGATAATGCTGTCCTGCATATAAGACCCTGTATGTAGGGTGGATGTTGCCTATGCTGTATATGTGGGTGCCGTCATATTCTCGCCATCTCTTAAATAGGACGTTGTTATTTCTCTGCAATGTGTAGCAAACGTTTCTACTATCATGTGGGATTGTGTAGCAGGGGTGTAACAAGCGGGGGGCAGGGGGCAGCGGCCCCCCAGTTTCAACACTAGGGGGGCTTTGCCTCCCCCAGTTTTAATGCTCAGTGCCCCCCCCATGTCCTCCCAAATCGGTTCTTTTTTATGTTTATTCAATGGCTTTTTAAGATTACCTTTGTTAAAATAATTTGTGTCCCTCATTTTTCAAATTTCTGGGAGGGGCAAAATTCAAAAAGTGGGGCGGGGAAATAAGAATTTATGCGCTTCGCGCAATGTTTAATAAATTATGCCCTCCACTTTTCACAACCCTGTTACACCTCTGTTGTGTAGCTATAGATCTATCACGATTTAGACCACTATATGAGCCTGTAGCTCAGTCGAAGGTATCATGTATACCCAACGGACTTTCGTATACCGTGATCACAATAAGCTTATCAGCACGACTCAAGTTCTATAGATCTATGCAGTTCAGGTCAGGACGATATAGAACCGAGAAATGAATTTTTATTTGTATACCCTAAGACCACGCACCATTGGGATGACCTTCGAACCTAGACTATATACATGTAAGAACCGACCGAGTCCGTTTCATCATTGCGTTGACGCGCCATCTAGTATTATGCATCCGCCCAATTCTAACAGGATTTAGGCAATTACAGTTTATGACACACATATATTCACGTTATTAAAAATATGCATGCATATTGCAGAAAATGCAGATATAATTTATTATAGGAGAAAAAATGTACTGGGACATAAGCACACTAATTATAACCCAGTGCGTGTTCAAAGTGCTTGTATGTACTACAGACTAATACAATTATGATATACAACAGGTATAATTATAAGCATATAATTATTACTGGCCTTACTAGTTACTACGCAGCTTCGCCTAGAAAAGAATTTTTAACTCAACGCAACTGATTCCGTGTACCTCTGTCGGACTACCCTATCGCGAGTGTTCCTTTGGCGAGTGTCACCCAGATATTTAAGCAACCTCTGTACGTACTTAATGGCTCCGCATATTCGCTTTGAATGAAGCCGCTGCTACGCTTCGTTCCTGAAATTTCCTCCATTTAGATCTACCATATATCGTGAATGTTCGGCTAGCGTAATTTCTCCGAGTGATTCCGTCGTTTTTATATAACTAACGCGCATGATTTTCATATTAAACTAGTCCCACCTTCGGATGACGTGTTTGTTAATGGCCGGCGTCATCGACTGTCGATAAAGTGAGCAAATTGCTGTACAAATTTGTACTGTGAGCAAACATGGGGACGGCTAATGTAATGATTTGTTTTACCTATACAACCAGTGCTAAGGATAGCGTACAAAAATACGGAAATGCAAAGTTGGTAACTTCTCTCAACACCCAACGAAGCTTCCAATTACCGTTGCCAACAGGCATGCTGAAATTTACAAACCTTGACTCAGTATAGCGTATGGCCCGGAAATAATTAGGAATGGAATCCGCTGGGTATGGTCGCAGAGAACGGGGTCAGTTTCGGAAAGATTAAAAAAATTTACATAGACCTTTTTCGGCAATTTATTTCGAAGGAGGTTGAGCCTGTAACCCTCACCATTAATTCGCAATAAATGTGCCCACGCCTCGCGCTGCTTATGTAGACCTGCTGATAAGTAAGTCAAAATCTGTATAATTGCAGGCCTAGTTATATTAACTAGTCACATATGTAAACATCAGGCCTTGGCGTGTTGGTCATAACGGTCAGTTGAAACGCATTAACGACCTAACCTACTTATGCTATATTTAACCACAAACTCTATTCCAACAAACCGAGAAACAAGGATTAACGCGGTGCTCAAGTAGAGCATAGACGTCCATGAGAGTGGAGTCGATGCCCTTCTTAGACAAACAACCACATTAAGCAGGCCTATATATTTACAACACGCGCAGACGTTCAGACGTGCCGTGAATATTTTCAGTAAACCAACTGCATAAAAATGTGCCAACGATCCTTTTCATCATTCCAACCCATATGCAAATCTACCTGACACAGGCAATGCCATCTATCATCACCTATACAAGGCCCAGCATGTAACACACCCTGCACCACCAAGGGAGGAAACCCGTAGGTGTTTCTGACATGAAATAGCCATCCACCGCACCATATCAGACATCATGTAAGCAGGATCTACCTACAACAAAATCATGGACTTAAGCAGTATACGAGACAATCCAAACTCTCTCAAAAAGAAAAATCAACATTGCTAAATAAATAAATGTTTCTTTAGTACCATCATATGAAACATAAATTCAACACAGAAACCACTCAGAATCGCACCAAATACGCAAGACACAAAGATATCTTGAAGTGGCGCTATATGAATGTTCTATTATATTACATTGCAATAAGCAATCGCAGCATACGCACAAAAGCTTCACTTCCAGCACTATGTAGACAAGCGAGTCCAAATAAACTGATGGTCAATTCACAGGATCCCGAATTCACCAACTAATTCCATTCACTGTACGTACCAGTTGGGGAACAAAATAGAAACGAGAGCATACAATACAACAAACACCCATGTCCTACAAACATACACAGCGACTCCGACTGTCCAACCGGTTCTTCACGGCCAGCCTTACATGCCATGTCCACCTACGGTTACAATAAGTCACTACTGGACAACACTAGTAAGTTTATTCTGCCACAAGTCATTAAAATTATCTCCTCTCACAAGAAAGTTTACCATACACGTGTCATCTGCTCAGCCTCGATATCTTATCTTACAAGGTGACAAGAACATGCATATATAGCTCGTGACATATGTGACATATTTCACTAACAGAAACATAGGCTACCGTTCATACACATTCCGTCTATCAAACACATCAATATCACAAGTTACAATCACTCCACAAGTCTTGTTAAGTACCATTACATTATAAGTAAAGAAATCCTGAGAAACACGAAACATTAGCCAACTGGATAACTTACTAACACACGTTACGAAACCTTTCATAAGGGACATTCTGACAACAACAAATCTAACCATTGAAAGAAAAACAAACACAGCACAACTAATATCAAATCACTTGTTAATCACCAACTAAATCTCAGATCAAACCAATCACCATTAAATAAAGCTACCTGTTATGACAATCCTTACTTCGCCAAAAAATTACTTTTCAAAGTTCATTACTATTTGTCGAACTTAATAGAAGTCCGGACTGTGCTAAATATAAATTATGCAACAGCTTCAGGCTAACGGTGCATCAAAATGTATAATTAACGATCTTCCGACAAAAATTCCGAGCCCCTAGGGACAGAGTATTTAGTCACGGGTCTGGCTATCTTCTAAACTTTCTTTTTTTAAAAACCTTTTCAAATGTTTCTCGATTTAGCTGCATCAAAATCATTTACAATACCCTCGTTTGTTGAGGTCCTGACCCGGCCCCTAAAGATCATCGGGCCTCTGGGCATTTACCGCTCTGCCCTTCTCGGCGGGTCTGGCTTCAGCCCATGGCCAATAGACGTCATTGTTGGGAAGACAATAGACGTCATTGTCGGTCATCAGGACATATATATCAGATTCTATACAAAACAACAACGTACATTGGCTGCCAATTGCTGATAGCATTCATCGCATCATCCTCGTGATTGCGCGACGTTCCATGAATGGTAGGACCTACATCTCCAGGGTCCAGAATATGCCAGTGAGCTAGCTGTACATTCCAGTCTCCACGCAACCCGGTCGCCAGATGCCTCGTTCTTTAATGCGGAATGATCTCATTATCCCACGCTCTCACACCTCGATACGAGATTTCTCTGTCGTTGGACCATCGTCATGGAATAATTCGTCCATTGAAGTTCACTCCGCTCCAATAATTGGTGATGGCGGTGTATCTTCTAAAAAATTAGAGAGGCACCTTTTCGGCTGTTTGATACTGCGCGTAGGCGCCCCTTAAGATTTCAAGCATCTTGTTACATTACATCCACACATGAACATTAACCGATTTAAACGTCGTTGTCCTCGAGCTGAGTCCGAGCTCCTGTGGACGGACAACGTTTTCGGACGAAGCCCCCACCCCCCCCCCCCCCCCCATCTGGTGGCAGCTCATATCCTGAAGTATCGCAAAAGGTCCCATCCAGTGTATATGTGTGCAGCAAACAAGTCCTGTCAATGTTCAGTATTCTTCCTAAAAAAGTGACAGATGATCGAGGATCATCAGACGGTGTCTCGGAGTTCTCAAATATTTTTATTGCTCAGAGAACAGAGATTGGCATATTATCTGTCACCCGCTGCCAAGCCACTCATCCATTTTTACGATTCCAGCCAAAGGATAAGATATTCATTTATCTCATTCTGAAATTTTATATCGCCTTTCTTCCAATATTTTTTGCTCAGAAGTGCACACTCTTCGACGGCGCAGTTGCAGTTGCAATGCAGAGCATTGTGTGCGAAAGACTTGCTCAAGGTCCCTACACAGTGACGCCTCGGACGAGGGTCGAACCCGCTCACTCAGCGCACACTGAGTGTTACGGGCCGACCGCTCTAACCAATCGGCCACCGTGCCACGCATATGCCCTATATATGCATTTGTGTCTGCCAGTGTGTATAGTATACGCACTCAATCCTGTAATCATTCAAACCGCAGGTGCAAATCAACCTGTTACATGCGATGCCATATATCATCATCACTCTCACAAGGCCTCATGATGTAACGATAGACAGGCTTTAGACTATTTATACGAATAGTTTATATGTAATATATGTATAATATATATATTTTTATTTGTATACCCTACAATTTATTATTGGAGAAACATGTTTCATATATATATATATATATATGTGTGTGTGTGTGTGTGTGTGTGTGTGTGTGTGTGTGTGTGTGTGTAACATATATAGAGTATTATCCACAAAATGACTATCATCCCATAAGGGATAGTGATTCATAATCATAAGCCGTTTTTTATCTTTGTTTTCCAAATCAACTGTTGAAAGATTGAGTGATTTTTTGCTACCAATGCTGAGTTGAAGGCTAGACAACAAAAGAATCATAATTATAGGTCCACAATCCTTGGTCTAGAAGAATTCTAAATAGGCATTTGGTCCTTGGTCTAGAAGTACAATTATGAGTGACATATGTGAGCTGAGTGTCTGAGTTAGCACTCTTTTGGCATCGCTTTCACTGCTACTTAGGTTACGCCAAGGCACAAACAGACAGGCAGACAGACACAGACTGACGGACACAGAAAGGTGAGCAGACAGATATGCTTGTTGTCTTGCTGGTCAATTGAATGAATAAACAAACAAAAATTCTAAATAGAAAAAATAAAAAAATAAAAACATAAATACAGAATCAAATATATAACAGTACTAAATAAATTAAAAAGTAAAAAGTAAATTAAAAAGTAAAAAATAAGTTAAAAAGTAAAAAATAAATTAAAAAGTAAAAAATAAATTAAGAAGTAAAAAATAAATTAAAAAGTAAAAAGTAAATTAAAAAGCAAAAAATAAATTAAAAAGTAAAAAATAAATTAAAAAGCAAAAAATAAATTAAAAAGTAAAAAATAAATAATAAATAATTGAAATTAAGTTTGAATGAATTGCCGGTTCACTCTCTGATCCAGCAACCACTCGACTGATCAATCAAACTGTTGATTGATTCGTGATTGCAGCTTCAGACGATGGCCTCCAAGACGAATGGCGATTGCAAGCTGCATCCTCCATCTTCTGCGGCAACACAAGACCCCAAAAGGACAGAGGCTGCTGATACAGAGGCTGGGTGTGAGATTGGGATGGAAGAGCCACCCCTGCCTCCAGATGGGGGCTGGGGATGGGTCGTCATGGTGGCTTCATTCTTCACGAACCTCATCGTAGATGGTGTCTGCTACACGTATGGCATCATCAACGTTGAACTGCTGACGACCTTTGAAGGAGTGACGAAGGCAGAGACAGCCCTCGTGGGATCACTGGTGCCCGCTGTCTATCTCATGGTCGGTCAGTACACGACACGATCAACAACTCAACAATCTGTTCATCGATCGATCCATCCATCCATCCATCCATCCATTCATCCATCCGTCCATTCATCCATCCATCTATCCATCCGTCCGTCCGTCCATTCATCCATCCATCTATCCATTAAATCATTCGTCCATCCATTTATCTACACGTCCATAACTATCATTTCTCGTTCATACGAAACTTGTTAATATAATTATTGTGTTATCTGCGGTTTGTCAGTTTGAAAGGCAACGAAGATATTAGACAGAAATATGTGGCTGATCGGTTAGAGCGGTCAGTGTGCGCTGAGTGAGTGGGTTCGATCCTCGTCCGCGGCGTCAGTCACTGTGTAGGGACTTTGAGCAAGTCCATCGCGCACAATTGCTCTGCAGTACAACTGCAATTGCGCCGTCGAGGCATGTGCACTTCTGAGTAAAGAATTTTGGAAGAAGGTCGTCATCAAATTTCAGAATTATATATATATATATAATATATCTATCCGTCCATTGATCCATTGATCCATTCATTCACCTATCCGTTGTCCATCAATCCATCTGTTCAGAATCCAAACATTTGGCTCTTCATTCGTCCGCCCATCCATCCACGATCCATCCATTCATTCAACCAATCATCAGCTTTTCATCTGTTTTTTTCATTCATCTAAAACCATCTAGTCAGTCATCCATTCATCTCTATCGATCTATTTCTGTAGGTCCTTTTGTGAGCATATTGGCCAATCGATTCGGTTGTCGTGTGATTACGATCCTTGGATCGATCATCGCTGCCACCTTCTTCTTCATCAGCTCATTTTCGAACAGCATCACCATGATGACGTTCACCTATGGCATCATGGGAGGCAAGTATACCATACACTCTTTGAAGTACTAAATTAGTTCCTTACTTGTTATCAACATATATTTTATCCTATCATAAATCTGTTCGTGGATAATATAGGCCTATCCTTGATATCGTCGATTACCATTGCAATGGCTCTGGCAATGGCATGTGGTGTTCGCGACTTCGTGTTTTCAGCCTCGACATGCTACTCACCATTGCTCTCCCAATACGTTCGCCCCTTCCCTGCCCCTTAATTTCTGCATCAACTGATGGGGGAGCCTACACATAGCCCATTGATGACCCAAAGTGCATGCTCACGGCTATTCACTAATGTCGGGATATATGCATATATATATATATATATATATATATATATATATATATAGTTCTAGCTTGAAGATTAATTTCCCAAGTATTCGATGTTCATCTAGGAATGAGAGTTTCTCTTTGGTGTTTTGTGGCTCATGTCAGAAACAGACGAATAGCGAGATGGATGGACAATTAGAGCACGTGACAGTATATGACATACGCATATTTTATCCTATCATAACCGGAGGAAAATGGGCGTTATGGGGAAGGTTTTAACAGGCTTTGTGAGAAAACTTTGTTTAGCGCGAAAGACACGCTGGGAGACGAGGCTTTGGTCATTTCGCAGGATGGATCTTATATTTGTCTTAACCCTTACCCCTCCAATTATTATATCAAAAGCTTTAAAATTGGTCGCTCCCAGCGGCCTCAGGAGTGGTAAGGGTTATTGATGCTGGCGACAGTTTGTTCCAAATAGATGGGACAGCAGTGGTTGTGGAAACATAGGAGCCTGTATAGTATACCCCTCTAGTATTTTAGTGGTGCATGTGGTGACGGCAGGATGGTCAGCTGTGGCTGTATTTGATTTGAGACCCATAAGTAGATAATGAGTTTAGATTTAGAAAGGCTCGTGAGATTTTGCTGTCGTGGTGTTCAATTGAAACCGAATAATTGATTAGAGACCGAATTTTAAAGATAGATGTTCATTATAACAACGTGAGCTTTTTTTCTTTGGACATTTAACCGAGTAATTGTTTATTATGCGGTCAAACATAATTGAGATTCACAATTAGGCTTAGACCAGTAACAAAATATCTTTCTTGGGTTACTTTGTCGTGGTCCGTTTTACAACGCAAGGCCTATTATTATATGGGTGTATGTTGTTCTAGGCCTTTTAAGTTCCTGGGTATTAGAATTCGGATTGCATGGCTCGTGCGCTTTAATGAATAATTTAAAGGTTCCACATTGGGAACACGCGCCACTCTTAATCTTATATTTTCCTAGGGTCGATGAATATAAGCTGGTCTTCCTCACATTTCTTTTGTGGGCTATGGGAAATTTTTGAAGATCTAGCATTACATTACGCTGAGGTGGGGCATTTGTGCCGGACCTTCTGCTGGTTAAGTTAACGTTAGTTAGTCTTGACCCCAACGTCACATCAACCTAAGCGGCTAAGCCTATTCTTAATTGGTTATTATTGTATCATAAAACTTTACGCATGTAACCATTTGACATTACCCAGCCAGCCATAGCATAGGCCTACTATCGACCAACTGTTACAATTCAGCATCTCTTGCACCTGTGGCGGATATACGTCGGCGGCACAGGTCGATATTGTCTCCCTAGTATTGACTCGCGTGTTATTCGATGTAGTGATATGCCTGCTATAAGTATTTCTATACGACTATGCCCCTACACACAGATAAATTGATTCTGCCCACGCAAGTTAGTTTTTTGCTTTGTCCCGCCAAGCCATAAGGTGTCTTTCGCGCCCTTTCGTCTGGCAGACAACGGCCCTACACAGACGTAGATGATTATTCATTTGTATAGATGTGGACATCTCATCTGTTGGTGACCCAGTTGGCAGATGGCGGCTCTAATGCTCAATCAACTGCTTAGTAAATATATCTAGATCTATCTAAGGAGAAAACTTCTCAGGATTTTAGAAAGATGTTTGCTTGGAATTGTAAATAGGCCTAGACCAAACAGACAAAAACCAGTGAAGATATATATATATATATATATATATATATATATATATATATATATATATTAGAATAGTATAGGTGAATGACTGTGAATTTAAATTGAACTTTAAGCCTGCCTGTTGTTCTCCAAACCATTGACAAACGTACGACGCACGTTTTGCTGTCAAGCAATCGTTGTGACCTGTGATTTTCTACGAACAGAAGCAACGTCACAGAAAGTAGAAATACTTGTAGTCACGTTGCCTATTAGCTATTATTTTTGTAAATAAATACATGCTAAGCTTATAAGTCGATTTGTAAGCAATTGTTGCTTTGTAAAATTGCTTATAATATTATTATAAAAAATTGTCTTTTATGTGACTAAACTATTTCTCCCTAAAATTCAATGACTTCCATTCAAATCAAGACTAGCTGCCATAGCACAATAGGTCTATATAAATTATATAAAATGTATCGATTGTATATTTCTTTATGGCTATATATGTAGGATCTATATATAATATATTTATATGTAAGGCCGCCTATGCAGATACAAATATTCACTTCATAATGAAACTGACATAAGGTCAAACCAGCTCGCCTACTCCTTCAATGATTCATTCGGTCGTTCATTGGCAGCATATGCATCTCTTGGGTGATTCATTATGTTGGGCTTTCGTAGGCTGCATATCTGGACTCTAGCGCCCTCATTGACCTCTTTAATGAGACCCTGGGGCATGGCTGCCCGACAAATCTTACAAGGTGGACCTTGAAAGGGTTGATACGATTCGGGAGTCCTGGGGCCGCATCAAAGCACGCCAACTGACGACTGACATAATTTAAGGGACGTGGAATGATTGTGACAAAGCATTTTAAACTGTGAAACAGCTGTTACAATTTCTGTCTATTGACAAAGCACAGTGCTGCGCTGCCTGGCATTGAAAATGAAGTTAAATCAATTCTGAGCAATTCCCTCAACCATTGCAAACTGGTGAGTGATGAGAGTTCTAGCGAATCCAGACGTTCAGATAGAGAGGCCAAATTCTGTCTTGTGTACTACGGTAGAGTGGGTGGAGTGGGTGAACTTGTGGCAAGGTGGCAACTCTTCAGAACCTTTTTTGTCCTCAAACCAGACCACTGGTCGTCGGCCTTTTTGTATCAGACTGACGACGTTTCAGTTTTCGACACCTCTTCTTGTTTGATAGATTTTATAGTAAAACTCATTCACACAACTTTGCTCATATACTGCGGCGTAAATCCACGCTACACAATTTTCCTCAATTTTTATGAATATTTCGTACTTCTTCATTCTGTGGTTTCCTTTTCAAAGAATTTTCATAAATTCTGTCGAGTTTTATTACCTTTCTACCCTCTCCCGCGAATTTCCAGGACTCTTTTTAATAGGACTCCATAGTTTAAATCCATTACTCATTTTTAGCCATCTTATTAGTGTGACCCAAATCCAAAATGGCCGGATTTGCTTCTTGACCCAAAGTGACGACCGAAATCAAGAAACAATTGACAAGATCATTATTAACAAAATATATAATCTCAGGCAGAAATATTGAATTTCAATTAGGGTCTACAGTAACAACACTATCCATCATATTTGCGCAGTTGTACGTTTATAAGCTGGAGGGGAGAACACTTTATAAACTTCAACAATTATAGGCCACTTGTATATAACGCCTTCCGGATAACTATTATAGTAACGTTTTTAAGATGTCCACAAAGACGCTATTAAAACGTTCTGTTACAGTCACGTTAAGACTTTGTGTCTATCTAAGTATGTCTGCGTTTATGTCTCGCTGACAGCATGTGTGCATGTACGTGTGTTTCCTCAGGGGTTGGTTTTGGAATGATGTATCTTCCCTCGATCGTCATGGTCGGCTATTACTTCGACAAGTACCGAGCGTTGGCAACTGGCATCGCAGTCTGTGGTTCTGGCATCGGTACGTTCGTCTTAGCTCCGCTGGCCGACTACCTCGTCGACAAGTACGCTTGGCGGGGCTGCAACATCATCATCTCGGGCCTCATCCTCCACGGCATTATCTTCGGCGCCACGTTCCGTCCTCTGCGGCGCAAGGGTACCACCACCGTACCACCATCGAACATCATTGAGGAGATTAAGCGGCAAAAACAGCGCAATCGGACCGTGTCCGGTTGCTCCGTGCACGACGGAGCAGTCATCACGGACGACAACCGGATGGTGCTCACCCAGGTCAAGATCAGCGAAAACAAAATCGAGTCAGAGGTCAACGGTCACGCACATGGAAAGCCCAATGCACAGTCTGACCTCAGCCATAGGCTGCCGAACCACGTCAGCAGCAGGACTTCTATGAAGATCGGCAGCAAGGTATCGATACACGGAGGGTCCGACGTTGTTCACGCCTTCGACCGACAGGATGCACTCTATCCAGGAAGCCTTAAGAATCTGCCCGAATACAAATTGGCCGGAAGCCACGCTGAGTACGTCCAGAGCGTGCTAACTGTTCGCGATGAAGATGTGCAAGTGGAGAGATCGAAGTGGGAGGCTTTTCAGAAGAAGGCTCTGGCAATCTTCGACTTCACTTTGCTCAAAAGCGTCACCTTCGTTGTCCTCTGCGCTTCTGGAGTCCTCGTCTTTACAGGTGAGTTGCCTCTTACGTAGGGATAGTCTTGAAGAGGATACAGGTGAGCGATTCCACCTTTAGTATTGGAGAAACTGTAAACGAACGATTCCACCTTTAGTCTTGGAGAAGCTGTAAATGAACGATTCCACCTTTAGTCTTGAAGAGGATATAAGTGAGCGATTCCACCTTTAGTCTTGGAGAGGCTGTTGAAGAGTGATTCCATCTTTCGATGAGCCATCGA